>JBBBDQ010000925.1:375000-975000 GCA_037127315.1 Ascarosepion bandense
TTCAATAAATTTAAGGTCCACAATCACAGCAGACAAGGTTGAGTGCTTTGCTTGCAAATTCTCCTCCAACTCTACATTTGACTTGTCTGGAGTACTCACACCCAATTTCCAACCAAGAACCGAGGTTTAACAGAGGGACACATACATAATTCTCTCTTTGGTCTCTAACATAATTTTCAAGCTTGACTCCCATAAGGCAAGCAGAGGTGAAATATATTACAATCATCAACCTAAAGAAATATGCATCTGAACTCTCCTCTGCTCTCTCCAAACTCTATAACTATTGCCTCACTGCTTCTTGCCTTTCTGGTTATTGAAAGTTCTCCTCTGTGATTCTTGTCTTTAAAAACTCTGGAGAGCCCTCTGACCCTTCTAATTATCAACTTATCAGCCTCTTACTAATCTTACCATAGAGTCACTGTGTCAGGCCAGGAAGTTTTTCTCATTAGAATCCATCTTGTACATATACAAATCTTTCTGTGTTTGAGGTTATTATCAAAGCTGGAGTTGTTCATCTGCTCACATCCAACAACCTATTCTCTGACATACATTATGGCTTCTGCTTTGCCAGGTCTACCATTGATATGTTAATGACCATTACCGAATACATATACCAGGCAAAGAAGATAAAAATAAAAACAAGAATGGCAAAGCTCAAACCAGTGAACTTAAAGAAAAACACATTTCATATATTTTGTTTGGATATTTCATATAATTCCCCAAGACAAAGCATGTACATTTTAATTCCTACAATCAGTTAGGATCAGGAGCCAGGAGAGCAATATCTGGTGTAGCATCAAGACATTTATTATTTTATTATTATCTTATTATATTTTTGCTTGTCTCAACCTTCATCTCTTAGTTAGCACGACTATTATGCCCTGCCAATAGCTCATAAATAATGTACTATTTTATATTGGTGGCATAGAAAGACAGAAAAGATATATCAAAGATGCTACTTAGCTTCAGTGAGAAAATGAAAGAAAGAGAGAAGAGAGGATAGAAGAGGTGATAAATGTTTAATGTTTGTTTCAGTGAAACAGAAAAAGTTAAGAATTTAAAAAAAATTCTACCCACTTATTTCTTTAAATAATGACCAGCATTCATATTTATGATTGCTATTGCAATATTTTGCTAAAGTTATTAAGCTCAAATATTTCATGATACAATAAGGGAATTTCTACAGATATTTTAATGTTATAAAACACAACATGAGTATATTCAATAATTTAATTCAAAATTAACATTCATCAGAAAATTTAAATAGGAAAACCATGAAACTTTCAGATGTATTTCTGGTTATTTACTTGGCTTTCTAATTTCTTGTTCTAAGCTGATAACCAACCACTCCACTACTTGTATATTCCTTCATATCTTGCAATATTTATTACTAGCAGTATAGCCCAGCATTGAAGGTGTAATGAAAGCTTTAAAACTAATCCACGGTCCTGGAGCTCAGACTAAAGAATATTTATGTGAAGTTTGGTGAGTATCAGGTAAAAATTGTGGATTTGTATAAAGGACATACAGACAGATAAACAGACACACACACAAACATCTCGCCTTTTATATATATATATATTATCGATTTTCTGCACTATTGTAAGAACTGCAACCTTGAAACTTTTGAATATTGTTTCTTATGTCTTTGTCTATGAGCGTATCAAATTTGATTAAAATCAGACCACTCCTTCTATAACCTGATATTTTCAATTATTGATTTTCAATATTTATCAGGGGTACCTTGGTACAAAACCTAGCTAATAACACTTGCAGACGCTTATAGTACAACTGTGTAAATTTTCAAGAAAATCGGTTCAGCCATTTCAGAGTCTATAGGTAACGGACACACACACACACACACACACACACACACAAAGTTCCATGTATAAATAAGTTTAGATTAAATAGATTTAGATTATGCTATGTACACGTTTGAATTCCATATTGCACTTCTCCAAGAAAAGTTGCTAATAAAGGCTAAATATCCAGCCTACCCTGCTATTAACACTAGAGATGGAAATATATCTTTCCCAAGATTCAGTTAAGTGCCATACGTGTTACATGCTTGGGTGATCATGTCTCACATGAGACATGACTGACTGGGCAGAAGATTATCCCACAGTAGGTTGCCATTACTTTCTGCAGTAGACTAATTGCCAGCCAAGGCTATAGAACCCAATTATTTAACCCATAACTGGATGAAAGAGACAGATTAATACCTTTTCCAAGGGTATTTGCACATAAGGGAATGCAAGAAATTCAACTGGAATTTGAACTCGGCACCCCGATTTCTCGTTCCAAGCCGATATCCACTGCACCACGATGTACATCACGCAAGATTACTTGTATGAAAAGTGAATGTAATAAATTCAACTAGAATTTGAACTTGACTTACTGATTTCTCATTCCAAGCTGCTAACCACTACACTATATACACATAAAATTCAGATAAACACTGCCAAATACATTTTGTCACATGAAAGAACCTATATACTTTTGTCAAAACTACTTGGCAGAATGAACAAGTCAAGATGCTCTTTGAAATCAATCCAAATTTTAAGTTTCAACAATGAGCACTGCCCAAGGTTCAATAAACTGTAACAACTTTGAAGATAGTGCCAGTTACTTAAAGCTCTTATCTAAAAACAATCCAGTTTAAATGTGCTTAATGTACTGAATTCTCTTCTTGAAAGTAGCTCAAGGGAGATGAAGGGTAGAATCTTCATGTCAAATACGATCAATTTGACTGGCAATATCTTGGCTCAGAATCTACCTTTTCAAAAGGTGTTAATATTTTTAATCAGGGCTTGATCAACTCTCCACTGTAAAAATATACAAGTGGAAAGAAAGTAATTAATATTTCTTAATTATCAATGGTTTACTTTGTATGTGCGTTGTGGTGCAGTGGACATCAGCTCGGAATCTTCTGCCCAGTCAGTCACGTCTCTTTCAAGACATGACTGCTCAAGAGTGTATCACGTATGGCACTTAACTGACTTACTGACTGTTTATTCTATTATTTATTTCAGTTTTAAGAAAAAAGGCATCACATTTGGAATACTGTGTACTTTCTCTTGGGGAGGGTCAGATTAGCAGTTTCAAAACACAGTATACACATTTTTTTATACATATTTGTGGTCCTGAGTATGACGATCAACTGCATTCAGCAGCAAAGCCTCTGATTAGGTTTTGAGGAACATGGAACCAATTCTTAATTGCTGTTGTTCCCAGGTCTACCCTGATCTTGGGTGGTATCACCTGTCAGGGTCCCATCTATGCACATATAGTATAAGAGGTGTCCTAAGTATAACATTAAACTTATTAGGCTGAGTAAGAGTTTTTAGCTTTGAATAGCAACTTATCTAAGTGTTATGGTGAAACACATCTATTCCTCAGATAATTGACTCTCCCTCCTATATTAATAAGAGTTAACAGGAAATTAACTCAGGAAGTTCTTAGGAGTTCTAGAGAGTTCTTTAGAGTTCTATTGGAGTTTGGTAGACTATTAGTTAGTTCCAGTTTGGACATAGTTGAACTAAGGCAGTTGATATTAGTTGGCAGTTAGCCGAATACTAAGGAGTCAGCTTACAGTGGAAGATTATCAAGTTCCTAACATTTTGGGTGCGTTAAGTCAATTAGCAACCGACATAGCACAATTATAACTTTCAGTGCGAAAACTACTCCACAACACTAAGAGAAAAATAAAATAAAAACCTCCACACCTCTCTGTGCAAAAAAAGCATAGGCTGAACTCTTTAACCTTGGTAGGTAATCATCCTAGAAATACTGATGATAAAAACTTTGAGTTTCCAGTCTCCTAAACTGATTGGTGTTAGTAAGGGCATACAGCTGTAAAACTTCCACCAATATTTCATAATGATTCAATTTCGTATGATAGGTAGACCATGTAAAACATGGACCCAGTTTATCAAAGACAATTTAAGGAAGATGAGATTACAGCAAGGCCTTACACAAAATCAGGTGACCTGGAAAAGTCCCTGCCCAACCCATGCTAGAAAAGAAACAGATGTTAAACAATTATGATACATACATAATATTTTTGTTAATATTATTACATATTAGGGTGTATCAAAAGAATTTTCCTTTTTTACAGACCTTTACTCAAAAGTTCATTTAATTCATGTATAAGCATAGGGGGAGATAAGTATTGAGATTTTGGCAATTTTGAGGGGTTAATTAACTAGATGTGTGGGTAACAAAATGCTAAGTTCAAAATTCAGCCTTGTTTAACCCTCTAGGGCCATTCGTATCATATTTGATACAGTATTTCCCTATAAGGAAACATTTGGTATTTCCCTATAAGGAAACATTTGGTATTCATTGACTGAGCAGTCAGTACTGCTTTCATTTGAAATTTATAAAATATTTCTCTTAAAAAATTTTTCAGGAAAATATTTCTTTCAAGGCTTGTTTTCATACTGTATCAAATATGATACGAATGGCCCTAGAGGGTTAATGTGCACACTTTCACTCATAGGAAAGGTATGAATGTGAAGGTAACATAATGTTTATTGATGAGCTAAGTTCAAAATTCAGCCTAGTATAATGCGCTCACTTTCACTCATAGGAAAGGTATGAATGTGAAGGTAACAATGTTTATTGATGAGCTAAGTTCAAAATTCAGCCTAGTATAATGCGCTCACTTTCACTCATAGGAAAGGTATGAATGTGAAGGTAACATAATGTTTATTAATGAGCTAAGTTCAAAATTCAGCCTAGTCTAATGCACTCACTTTCACTCATAGGAAAAGTATTAATCTATTTCTTTCCCCACACCTAATATGTGTTAAACAGCAGCATTGACTAGGATTTCTAGCCTTGGATGGATTTCAGTCTAGATGTATAACTACGAATTCAAAGCAGTGGAGAAGTGTTATGTCGCCAAGTATAAATGAATAACTCAACAACAGAATCAGAATATAAGTTGTATTCCGCAGAAAGACAGTTAGTATGTACAGAAGTGATTAGTAATATTTACAATAGAAAGATACAAGAGTCCAATCCATCGTAAGACGTGTGTATACGTGGTTACTTCCGGTACGCCACCAGAAGTGTGACTAACTCTTCACTGACTTGCACTGACTCTTCAGTAACTCATTAGAGACCCTCAAGTGACTCTCTACGACTCTCTTGTAGAGAATCCACCATTGCTATATATAGCGATGGGAACAGTCCATTTGTAGACAAATAGGAGCGGCGCCCTAACAAGAAGGCAACAGGAAACCATTCAACTATATTACTCAAAAATGCATAGAAATTTACAAATGAAGAAAATGAATGTGAGGAACCAGAAGTGCATACACCCTAAAGGAAAAGGAAGACAATTATGAAACCATGGAGAAGGCAATTAGAACCACTCCACTATCTTTCCCAAGAATGCATGGTAATTCACAAATAATAAAAAAATGGAATCTGTGAAGAGGCGTGATCATGTACATGTACATACCAAAGGAATAAGGAAAACTGAATTCAAATCATGGAGAAAGCAATGGGCAACTGTGACACTGGGACCTCAGGAAGTGTTACTTAAAAAAAAAAAAAAAGAAAGAAAGAAAAATAGGAAAAGAAAAGAGTGTACTAAATGGATGATAATTGTTAAAGTCTGTCAGAAGGTGGATAAAAAGTTAAGAAAATTAAAAGAAAATGCATTGAAAAATCATGTTTCAAAATAATGAATGAAATCCTGAATAGTTCCTAGAAGACTCAAAACCCCAATTTAAACAGAATAAAGACTACCTGTCCTTCTCCAAATCCTGCTGATATGAAAGAGACCATTGATGTATTCTCAAAGATGTCAGTTAGAAAAACATGTTGATAAGGAAACCCAGGTGGTCACTGAAATAATATTAATGATTCTTCTGGACAAAGAACCAGGAAAAACATCTGGTTTTAATCAGCTCCCTAAAGGAAAAAAAAAACTCTACAAAAATAGAGATTAGCTAGATCGGTTCATTCATTTTAATTTCTGAAAGAAAAATCCATAGAATAGCATTATCACATATATACTAAAAAGATATATCATTAAAAAAATAAAATAACCCAAAACAGACAAATTAAAGAGAGCCTCATGGCTACTCAAAACTCCTTGCAAAATTCTGGAAGTGAAGGGAAAGAGAAAAATATCTAATCATACTGTCCAAAACATTCAATTTTCAGTTTGTCTGTTGCAATAAAAACCACAAGTAGACAATCCTCAGTTGTTAATTATGATTTAAAATGCAAGATAGAAGTAAAGCCAATGATTAACTCTTGAAAACTTCAGATGAGCTTGGGTCATCAATAACTATAACCACTATAGAGAAACTTTCCTACCTACGGCCAATGGATGACACTAGAGAGCAACACACTGCACCTCCTTTGCTTAACTCTCAAATGACCTCAAATGGAATGATGACATCGAATCTATAGCTGCATCTACTGTTGAGCCACTGTATCAAGCCAGGAAGTTTTTCTAGTCAGAATTCATTTGATACATTTATAAATCTACCATTCATTCATGCATTGAATACTGTCGGTCAGGTGTGTCTGTTATTTATGTTGAGGTTCTCAACAAAAACCAAAGGAGGTCTGCAATATAATCTATTCTGAATTGGCAGCCCGCCTTCAGTCACTTTCTCATGACCTGATGTGGCTTCCCTCTGTCTTTTTTTTTTTTTTTTTTTTTTTTACAAGTATTTTCATAGCAACTGCTCTGACAAGCTTCTTTTCTCCTGGTTCCCTAACCACATGTATTTACATGTGCTACAAGATTGGCAGCAAGGCCCTTTTACCATTGAAATAGTTAAATTTAACCATCTCTTCTACTCTAATAGTTTCTTTTCTTGCACTTCCTATTTGTGGAAATCCTTTTTGTTTGTTTGCTTTCCTGATAGATACAATCTCCAAAAGTTTAAATGCAATGTCAATTTCCAATATTCTAATTCCTTGATTCCTATTCATCTATTATCCTTTCTTTGACGTCCCCTGTACCTTTTTTTTTTCATTGTAACCCCTTGCACACCAGTGGTAGTATTGCCTTGTTTGGAGTGAAATGGTTATAAAAAATATAAAAAAAACTAGAAATCATAAGCAAAGTATTAAGATTGAAGTTGATTAAAATGAACAGAAATACTTTCGATGCAATTCCAGGAGTTTAAATGTAAGGTCAATAGACACCTCCTAACAAACTAACTCGCTTCCATTCTTTCAAACACTCTTCCCACTGACCCAACTATCTATCACCCCCCTTCTGACATTTCCTATATCTAACCACTCTTTCTATTTACCTTCCCCTATGTAGCCCCAAGTGCAATAGTGGCAGTGGAATGCCTTGCTTGGGATGAAACGATTAAAAAAAACAAAAAAAAACAAAACACATTAATAAAAATGTAAAAAGTTTTATTAATGTATTTACTAATACTTTGAATATTTTTGGTAAGAGATATCATTAGAAATTGCTATCTAAGACTACTTAGGCTTGCTTTTGATAAATAAAATGAACTTTATTAACATATTCACTGCAACCATATATATTTGAACACTTACAGAATGCCATCAATGTTTTGGTTAGAGATATCATCAAAACCTGCCATATAGGATGACTTATACTTTATTTTGATAAATAAAATTGAATTTATTAATACATTCATTCTTACCATAAATATTTGAATGGCATCTTTGTTTTTGCTAGTTAACATTAGACATTGCTAAGACTACTTATGTTTTATTTTGCTGAGGAAAATTATGTTTAATACATTCTTTCTTACTATGGATATTTGAATCCCTATATAGTGCTAGGATGTGCGTTGTGGTGCATATGATATCAGCTTGGAACAAGAAATCGGGAAGCTGAGCTCAAATTCCAGCTGAATTTATTGCATTCACTTATGCCCAAATACCCTTGGGAAAGGTATTAATCCGTCTATTCTTACCAGTTATGGGTTAAATAACAGGACAGATTGGGTTCTATAGCCTTGGCCGGCAACCAGTCTACCGCAGAAAGCAATGACAACCTACTGCGGGATAATCTTCTGTCCAGTCAGTCATGTATCACCTATGGCACTTAACTGATATGGTGCTATGTATGTAATTTTAAGAGTTACCATTAGAAATTGCTACATAAGATAGTTTATGCTTTATTTTTGGAAATAAATTATAATAACACATTATTATTTGAATATGAGAACCCTTACATAATACCATTTTTGGAAATAAAATATATTAAAACATTCTTATTTGAATATTGGAACCCGTTATGTAATGCAATTAATGTTATTTTAGAGTTACCACTAAAATTGACTATATAAGACTACATGTTTTATTTTGATTAACACAATTAAAATTTATTAACACATTTACTGTTATATTGAATAAACCCTTACATAATTACATCAATGTTTTTGTTAGTTATCATTAGAAATTATAAGAAAAGACTATTGTGCTTTATTCTGGTTAATAAAATCAAATTAATACATTCACTGTTACCTTGGATATTTGAATCTGTACACAATGCCATCAATGTTTTTGTCAGTCACCATTAGAAATTTCTATATAAGACTACTTATGCTTTATTTTAGTAAATAAAATAAAAATTACCAAATCATTCATTCCCACCTCAGGTATTTGAACCCTTATATAATGCCATCTATGGTTTTGTTAGTAATCATTAGAAATTTCGATATAAGATTCCTTAGCCTTTATTTTTACTTCATTAACATTTTTTGCCACTTTGAACACATCTGAACTCTTCATGCCATCAAGGGTTTAGTAATTAGAAAAAAACTTTATAAGAAAAATTATGTTTTATTTTCATTAATAAAATTAAATTTATTAACAATGTAGCAATATTTGAACCATTACATAATGCCACTTATGTTTCTATTAGAAATTGCTTTATAAGACAACTTATATAATCATGCCATGCATATTTTGTTAGAGTTAGCTTTAAAGCTGAAATTTATGCTTTACTAGCAGTATAACCCGGCGTTGCTCGGGTGTAAGGAAAGCTTTAAAACTAATCCATGGTCCTGGAGCTCAGACTCTTTGGACATTGGCATGAAGGACTAAAAAGCAATAGTTGTTTCCAGTTAAAGCAAAACCGTAGACTGAAAGAAAAATGAATGGATGTGAGTCAAATTTTGATTTCCTGGTATCTACATCAAATAAGCTTTTTTCGTCGTAAACTGAATCTTGAATGCTAAATAAGTACTCTGAGTAAATGGTATCATGGCTGAGACTAAGAACTACAATTATACCCAAAGTAAAAACTAAAATAAAAGGGCTGAAAAAATACAGACATACAGACAGATAAACAGATACACACACAAACATCTTGCCTTTTATATATATATATATATATATTATCAATTTTCTGCACTATTGTAAGAACTGCAACCTTGAAACTTCTGAATATTGTTTCTTATGTCTTTGTCTATGAGTGTATCAAATTTGATTAAAATCGGACCACTCCTTCTATAACCCCATTTTTTCGATTATCGATTTTTCAATATTTATTGGCAGTACCTCGACACAAAACCTAGCTAAGAACACTCGCAGACACTTATAGTACAACTGTGTAAATTTTTGGTTCAGCCATTTCGGAGCATATAGGTAACGGACACACACACACACACACACACACACAAAGTTCCATTTATAAATAAGTTTAGATTTTGATAAAGAAAATTAAATTTATTAAAGCTACTATTCAACTTTGGGATTAACTTTTCTGTTCTAGATGTTAACTATTAAAAGTTAACAACTTCTTATTGAACACTTTGTAAATGCCTCCAATCACATAAAAAGATTTTACCATTTTTTTAATGTCGGGGCAAGTGAAAAAAAGAAAAGTAGCAATTATAAACATTGAGTTATGTGGTCTTCAAAAAACTAAAAATCAAAGGACTTAATACTGGAGTAAGACAGCACTTTGGAAACAACAAATATTGTGAAAATAGTTTTGTCATCAATACTAAATGGAAGAATAGTACACAGTACACACATTGAACAACAATATGAAAAATGATCAATAAAATTTCATCATTCATCCATAAAAACCTTAGAGTTTTAAAGGCCTACAACACATTTTTGTGTTAATACAAGACATGGGGGTTTGGAAAAAATTGTCAGTGATATTTACAAAGTTGCTAAAGACATTAAAAGAAGTATCAATAAAATTCCATCATTTCCCATAAAATCTTTTAAGAGCTTGGAAATCCTTAAGCACTTTTGGAGGATAGCACAGGAAAGAGGTTTGGAAAAAAGACTGGTAAGAAATTTGTTTTGGGATTTGAGTTTTGTTTAATGGCATATCAACCTATGTGGGTTATTCAATGCCAAAAGGTTAGAGTTTAATGATTTTTTTTTAATGTTTGGTTATAGTAAGAAAGTTGATTTAGTCAGATTTTGAAGAAAAAATATTTTTTTATTTTATTTTAGAAAGCTGAAGATGTCTTCTAGTTTTGTATTCAAAAATGTATTGCTGGTAATAATTTTTTTCTTAAAAATAAAAATTGTTGGTAATGTTTTTCATCCAAAAGTGAATATTTTTCTATAAAAGTCTATTTTTATATATTATATTTCTATAAAAGTGTATTTTTATACCTTCATAGTGTTTTGACCCCAGTTTGTGGTTAGATATTTACCCTTAGCTGGGACCCTAACACTCCGGGTCAGAGTGAACCTGGGAACAACAGCAATTAAGAGGTGGTTCCATGTCCCTCACAACCTCCCAATCAGAGGCCTTGCTGCTGGATGCAGTTTACCGTCATACCCAGGACCAAGAAATTTGTACAAAGTTGCTGAACATGAGAAATCCCACTGATTTACAGTCTGCAATATTATTGGTCCTGATCTGGCATCCTGGTTCCAGTCACTTTCCCCATCACCATAAGGTAGGTTTCTTGTGCCTTTTCTAGAAATACTTTCATGGTAATTGTTCTGATAAACTTTGCTATCTGGTACTATGAGTTTCAAATTTAACTGCAGTACTAGATTGGTGGTAAGGTCTCATTATTTTACAGCTGAAATGGTGGAATGCAACTGTAAGTTCTTTGCTGAGAGTTTCTTGTCTCATGTTTCTTGCCATTGGAACTCTCTTCTGGTTTCTTGCTTTCCAACCAATTTTGATCTTTAAAAATTTGATGTTTTTTTTCAATAACTTTTTTTTTTACTATGAAAATATATTACTGGTAATTTTTTCTGAGATATTTTTATATTTTGACCCCAGTTTGGGATTCACTCATGGTGTTCTATACTCCTTAATATGCCATGTATTCACTATTTGCCCATAGCTGGGTCAGAGTGGACCTCAGAACAACAGTAATTAAGAGGTGGTCCTACACTCCTCAAAACCTCCTGATCAGAGTCCTTGCTGCCAGATGTAGTTTATCATCATACCCAGGATGTACAGCTTTAGTTAATCATTTTTTAAATTTGATTGAATTTTAATTCTCTTCAAACATAAGGAGAGTCAAGCAGAAAAAAATCAGCATTTTTGATAAATGTTTCACTTCATTTTCAATCAATGTCAACACTTTCCCCCCTCCATTTCAGTGAAAATGCTATTCAAGAGCTTAGTTGGAAAGTTCTACTGCACTCATCATATTCTTTTAAGTGCCTTCAAATTATCACCATTTTTAAACACTTTTCAACAGTCTGCAAGGCATTTTATTTAACAATGATGTGGAGTTGAAAATATGGCTTGATGAATTCTTTGAGGCAAGGCCGAGTGATTTCTACCATCAAGGCATTGACAAGCTAGAGAAATGTTAGGAAGAAGTTGTGAACAATGAAGGAGAATATATTATTGGCTGATTTGTTAAAATTGTTAATGAACAGTAAGATTAAAATAAACAATAAATGAACAAATTTATCTGGCAAACTAATAATGTTAATACTTCATTTTTAAAATTCAGATTGAAAGAAAGAAACATTAGTTGAAAATGAGTAATAATTATGATAAACCTCAGAGAAATTCTAGCAACTTAAAACTATAAATAATAATTTTGCTTTCTCTTTTCTACTAAATGTTTTAACAAAGCTATGAACTTTTAGGGAAAACACATTTATTTTTCGTTACTTATTTGACTATAAGAGATGTGCATTTTGGTGCAGTGGATATTGGCTTCGAACAAAAATTTGGTACAGCCGAGTTCAAATTTCAGTTGAATTCATTGCATTCACTTACGCACAAATACCCTTGGGAAAGGTATTAATCCAAATCTTCCCTCCCGTTCTAAGTTTTAGTTTTGTTTAACAGCATATCAACTTCCGTGGGTTATTTTATTGCCAAAAAGGTGGGGGTTTTAAGGTATTTTTTAGATGTTCGGTTATAGCAAGAAGGTAGATTTAGTCAAATTTTTTATGAAAAATTAAAAAAAAATTTTTTATTTTAGAAAACTGAAGATGTCTTCTAGCGTTGTATTCAAAAATGTATTATGGCTATAATTTTTTTTTTCCTTCAAAAATGTATGATGGCTATAAGTTTTTTTTCTTATCAAAAATGTCTTGCTGGTAATATTTTTCCTTCAAAAATGTATATTTTTCTATAAAAGTCTACTTTTATGGATATATTTTTATACTTTCATAGAGTTTTGACCACAGTTTGGAGGGTAACTATTTGCCCATAGCTGGGACCCTAACAGGTGCTACCACTCCAGACCAGAGTGGACCTGGGAACAACAGCAATTAAGAGGTGGTTCCAAACTCCTCACAAACTTCCAATCAGAGCCCTTGCTGCCAGATGCAGTTTACCGTCATACCCAGGACCTCCAGTAATGAGTAAAATAACAGGACAAATTGAGTTCTATAGCCTTGGTTGGCAACCAGTCTACTGTAAAAAGTAATGGCAACCTACTGAGGAAAAAATGTTCTGCCCAGTCAGTCATGTCTCTTTCAAGACATGATCACCCAAGTGTGTATCACAAATGGTATTTATCTGACTGTTGGATGTGCATCATGGTGCAGTGGACATCAGCTCAAAATGAGAAATCAGAAAGCTGAGTTCAAATTCCAGTTGAATTTGTTGCATTCACTTACATGTAAATACCCTTGAGAAAGGTATTAATCAGTCGCTTCTCCCTCGAGCTATAGGTTAAATAGTAGGTTAGATTAGGTTCTATAGCTTTGGTTGGAAATCAGTCTACCGCAGAAAATAATGGCAACCTACTGCAAGAAAAAATTTTCTGCCCAGTCAGTCATGTCTGTTTTGAGACATGATTGCTTAAGCATATATCATATATGGCACTTAACTGATTTAAATATGTAACCACAAACTTGACATGGGTCACTCAAAAGTATTTTCTCTTTTTGAGTATTTTCTTGAGTTATAAAGTTAGACAATTCTGACTAGATTTTGCTTTTTTCTACTTAATTTTGTTTTTGTTAATTTTCATTTTATAGAAAGCAACTTCTTTATTTCTGATCCATGCTGATTGCTTAACACTAACAGGATATAAAAACAACCTGAATGATGCTATAAGACAACAATAAATTGAGATAAAAGGTTTAGAACATAGATTCTTTGAATGCTACAAGATGAGTTGGCAGTGATGTTTTCCTGTCTTCATTAAGGTTTTTTCACCTGCTAACTTTTTCTACCAGATAACCTTCTGGCATTTCTTTTAGCAATTCAACTGCTGCCATTAGCAAATCAAATTCTTTCATGCAGGTGTATTACTCGATAGGATTGCTTCTTCTGGTTCCTTAAGAAGTTATTCGTCTTCTTTAGTGTGCTACGTCATTATTTGCTGTTTTTTCTCCCTCCCTTTTCCTAATTTTATACCCTCATTATTACTTTATATTCACCTTTATCTTGTTATTAGATTCAAAAAACCAATTAAAAACATTCATAAGATTAGCATGAATATTTTAATGATTTGTTGTAGAGTGGCTGACACCCCTGCAGCACTCTCAATGATGGAATGGCCCATAGACTGAAGTGGTCTATTTAAGTAAAAAATAGTAGCATTCAAGATGTAATATTTGAGTGTCATTCAAGGAGTATTCAGACTAATTACTTTGGCGACTGTTGCAATCTAAACCCTTCCACTCTGTGTTGCAAGTTTTGTCTTGTCTATTATTGCAAGTATTGTACTGTTCTGTGTATATCTGTTTAGCACCAGACATTGTGCTGAATAGTACTGCAGCACAATTTCTTTGTGTATTGCATTCACCTTGGCGGCATAACATAATTTTTTAAAAATTCTAAAGATTAGAATATTTTAATGACCATTTAAAAAATTCTAAAGGTTACAATAAATATTGTAAAGATTAATTAAAGGAATTATAAAGATTACTATGAATATTTTAAAGGCCATGAAATTCAAATTTGAAGTCTTGAGGTTGTTAAAATAATTTTGTAGAACTATAACAATTCTATATTAAAATTTAAATGTAATGTCAACCATTATCTTCTGTTTTCTTAATTCTTTTATTTTATTGCCCTTTCTCATAATTAGTAATTTTTTCATATTCTGTAACATTTAGTAACCCTTGCAGTTTAGCAGATTTTGCCTTGCTTGGGGTGAAATGATGAAAAAATTGTTACACAAATATCTCTGACATTGTTTTTGTCTCTTTCTAAGAATTTTGAGTTGTGATATTACATAATTTTAGATCTAGAGCATACATTCTTTGAATGTTCCAAGATGAGTCATCAGTGATTTTCCTGGCTTCATTAAAATTTTCAAGTTTTTCAGCATAAGAGTTTTTCTGCCCGATAACAACAAGCTCTCATTTCATTGTGCTAAAAATTCTTCGGACATGCTGGTATTAGCAACTTTTTCCTTTTTGGAAATCTGTTCTATTTTGGATGTGCGTTGTGGTGCAGTGGATAACATCTCGGAAAGAGAAATCAGGGTGTTGAGTTTGAATTCCAGTTTAATTCATTGCATTCACTTACACGCAAATACCCTTGGGAAAGGTATTAATCCATCTCTTCCTTCCAGTTATGGGTTAAATAACAGAACAGTCTACCGCAGAAAGCAATGGCAACCTACTGTGGGATAATCTTTGGCCCAGTCAGTCATGTCTCTTTCAAGACATGATCGCCCAAACATGTTTCACGTATGGCACTTTACTGACTGACAATAGAATATATGGTTTGCATCTATCTAGTTCAAATGGAAAACAGTAATACCTAATTGTTAGTCTAGTAGCACATTTAAATTCATGCAGTTAAGGGACCAAGTAGATAAATGTTGTAGACCTTCCTATATACAAGAATGAGATGTTCCTATCCTCTTAAATACGTGGACACTATTAGAGTAAAGTGGTCCCTTAACTGCATGAATTTAAATGTGCTACTAGACTAACAATTAGGTATTACCATTTTTCATTTGAACCAGATAGATGCAAACCATATATTCTATTGTCAGTTAAGTGCCCTACGTGAAACACGCTTGGGCGATCATGTCACAAAAGAATCATGACTGACTGGGCAGAAGATTATCCTGCAGCAGGTTGCCATTGCTTTCTGCAGTAGACTGGTTGCCAGCCAAGGCTATAGAACCCAATCTGTCCTGTTATTTAACCCATACCTGGAAGGAAGAGACAGATTAATACCTTTCCCAAAAGTATTTGCGTGTAAGTGAATGCAATGAATTCAACTGGAATTTGAACTCGGCTCTCCGATTTCTCATTCCGAGCCGATATCCACTGCACCATAAGGCACATCGTTTCTATTGTAATAGTTTCTTTTTCCTTACTCCTTGCTCTTAAAACTCCCTTCTTTCCTGTCAACTACAATCCTCAAAAATTTAAATATAATGCCAATTACCATCTTCTGTCTCCCTGACATGTTCTTTTATTGCTCTTCTCCTCATTAAAATTTTCTCATTCACTTCAACTCCCAGTAAGACTTTGCATCAGGCAAGTACGTATACACAGGCACACACACATACACACATTTTTTTTTTCAATTGCTGATACCCTCTGGCAAGTGGACAATATAATTTCTGGAGGGTCTGTCTACAAAACTCTGGAGTCAGAATGCTGTAGGTAACATCAATCAGCTAAGTGACAAAGTTTATATTTGTATCAATTATATATATATATATAGTCATTCGAAGACAGATCTGTTTCACTGTATTAGAGCTCATCAGTACGGTTAGACAGCCAATTGCTTTTTACCCAGGATATAAACCCGACTGAATTGGCGTCAGTCGGTGATTCTACCTCTGAGCTATCGGCGCTCGGTAGAAGGAAGCAGACTTTTTAGCATGTATATTATTGTTATACATGCCTAATAGCTGAGAGTGTTCTAATTCATTGCTGAATGATTAATGCGATAGGAGAGAATGACAAAATCCGGGATAAGATTAGTAAATAATCCAGGAGGATTCTCATAATATTGTTACAATATTAAAACTGATCCACTAGAGAGCTCAATGTAAACTAATTCAATTTACGGAGCAGATATTTCTTTATCTGTAAATTCAGATAAAACTTAGTGGAGAAATAGCCATTTTCAACATGTCATTTTGAGTCATGCATTCTTCAACTCCTTATAAACAGAGAATGAGGAAAAATTCTAAGCCCAGAGTTTAGCTTAGGTAAAGATGTGGTGGTTGAGATGTATTGGTTTTCATTATGTTGGGCTGGAGAAGGAGTTATTAGTAATTCCTCCAAGGTAGTGGGAGGTATGTGGCTTGACCCTTCGGTTAGTAGTGGTAAGGGGTGGGAAAGTAACTGCTTGGCCAACTTTTTAAAAAAAAATTTTTTAATTTTTATTGGGACTAAATAGGGGAATAGAATAATTATTGTAGTTTATACTTATTTCTGTCATGACACATACTTATGATCTCCCTTCGTTTATAAAGGAGTTATTTTGGTCTTGAAATTTTAAAATTTTAATTTTTTCTATCAAACATAGATTACATCTATCTTTTAAGCTATTAGGGGTCCTAGCTTTGCTTATGAGTTCCCATTTTATCCAGAGATCAAAGTTACTTTCTTTTAATTCCCAGTATTTTCTAGAAAGGGCTGTTTGGTATCTTAAACTAGGGTTGGTGAAGGAGTGCCTGTGGGTATAAAGCTGTTGCTTTCAAATTCCCGCCAAAATTTCAATAAATATTACGTCTCTCCTTATTTTCCTTAGGGTAGATGGTGGCTTGAGAGATCTAATTTTCAGATCTACACTTACCCTCAACTGGACAGTTATTTCTAGATCTACAGTTACAGGGGGCTATCATTCTATTTTCTGTATTGGATTCCCTACACTTCTTCAAGATTTGGTTATTAGGGGAGCTAATCATGTTATACATGCTATTGGTACATGAGTAACTAATCTTGATAGTTTTCCTATTGAACGAAAATCTTCCCAATGTTAAAAGTTGATAGGTCACAGAACGGGGGGTGGGGGCTAAACCATATAATTTTCCTTTTCCTATTTCTACTTTTGGCCTTTAATGGTTCCGGATTCTTAGTGGGTGTTAAATTTCTCTTCATGTCCACTATTCTGGAAAGCCTTATCATATCGTTTTTTATTATTCCTATATATATATATATATATATATATCTCCCACTCTTTATATCATTTAAAAGTGCTAGAGTCTTTATACATCAAATCCCACAAGCCATTCCTCTGCAAACAGAGGGACTACTTCCTGGGTTTGAATGTTATTTGACTAGTTTTCCTTGCATTTTTTTTTCCTCGCCTCCATTAATCATCTTTTATTTTACATGTCTCTTATTTGTTCAAATATAAATATATATATATATAGTGCATTTAAGCAGCAATCACGTTTTATGCAAGTTTTGTTAAAAATGACAGAAAAAGTACTGTGGTTATTTTTTTTTTAATATAATTTATCATACAATATTATAATTATAATGAAAAACACTGACCGAATTTTTTTTTATCCAAGCACATTCAGATATACTTTCAGCCATTATCAAAGATTAATAAGAGAAGACAGATGACAGAAACGAAAACAGGATAGGTAATATCATAAAAAGGTAATATCATAAAAAGGTAATATCATAAAAAGGGTAAGAGAGAAATGGGAGTTATGGAGATAGAAGATGGCAATTGTGTAGTGACTGGGGAAGCACCCTCCTGTTAGTTGATTCCACAAAACAGCAGCTTGTGGGAAGAAGCTACTTTTTTTTTTTTTTTTTTTTTTAAATCACATCACCCTGAGCAAGGTGGTAAGGCCACTGGTGTGCAGGGGGCTACATAAGAGTGAATAGATTGGAAAAGAGAAAACCGGAAACTACGTCCTCAACAGGGAACAAGGGATGAGCCTCTACACCTGTTCAATAGACGTGGGTGGAGTGTGAACCGGGCAATAGTTCAGTCTATCTACTCCAATTAAAAAAAAAAATAAACAAAAAAGAAAGTGAAAAGATTGGAAAAGAGAAAGCCAGAAACCACATCCTAAACAGGGAACAAGGGATGAGCCTCTACACCTGTTCAATAGACATGGGTGGAGTGTGAACAGGGCGATATTTCAGTCTATCTACTCCAATTGAGTCGAATAGAACTTAATTTTTATCAATGAAATAGTAAGAGAATGTAGTTGATTTAGAAGTTTCCTTCCTAATCTTTTGTTTAAAGTAGTATGGAAAGTCAACTTTTTGATTATATTATTATTTTTCTTCCTAGTTACATTTGCTACCCATTTTAGTTGTGATGGCAATCAGCAATGCAGAAGTAATGCTTATACAAGCTCAGAATCTTCATATTTCCTTAACTATAGAACTATTCCTTAACTATTCAAGAACTCCACTATTGACTCAAATCGGATTTGTAAATATCCCTAAGAGATACATGAATATCAGGAGGGCCTTATTGCAGAAACAGCTGAAGAAGGTGCTTAAGTAGAACATACTCCTCACCAATGGTATACAGAGGGAATGTCGGTGGCTTTGCTACAGTATAAATGGCATGGCAGGTCCTAACCGTGAAGGACTGACCTGGCAGAACAAAAGAATGTAGTTTGTTTGAGCACTTTCTAGAGAAAGTAGTGACAGAGCAGAAAGAGGCTTGCCACATCCTGTCTGTGAGAGAGAGGAAAATAATTTGTCACTCAAAAGAACTCAAGGGACACTTTTGAGCTCTATCAAAACTAGAAAGTGGGAACTGGGCAGCTCCCACCCAAATATGATGAGTATCCAAGGATGTGTGTTGTGGTACAGCGGATATCAGCTTGGAATGAGAAATCAGAAAGCCAAGTTCAATTCTAGCTGAATTTGTTGCATTCACATGTGAAAATACTTGTCTCTTTCCTTCAGCTATTGGTTAAATAATATGACAGACTGGGTTCTATCGCCTTGGTTGGTAACCAGTCTACCACAAAAAGAATGTAGTTTTTCTGAGTACCTTCCATGGAAGTAATGATAGATTAGTGAGAGTGAGAGTGAAAAATAATTTGTCATTCAAAAGGACTCAAGAGATGCTTTTGAACTATATCAAGCTTAGAAGTGAGAACTGGGCAGCTCCCACCCAAATATGATGAGTATCCAGAGATGCGAAAGTGAGAACTGGACAGCTCCCACCCAAATATGATGAGTATCCAGAGATGCATGTTGTGGTGCAGTGGATATTGGCTCGGAATGAGAAATCAGAGACGAGTTTGAATTCCAGTTGAATTTGTTAAATTCACTTACACGCAAATACCCGCCTCTTCCCTCCAACTATTGGTTAAATAACAGGGCAGATTTGATCTTATAGCCTTGGTTGGCAACCAGTCTACTGTAGAAAGAATGTAATTTGAACACTTTTCATAGACAAAGTGATAAAGCAGTGAGAGGCTTGCCGATCCTGCCTGTGAGAGAGTGGAAAGTAATTTTCACCCAAAAGGACTCAAAAGATACTTTTGAACTCTATCAAGCCTGGACTGATCTAGTTCTTGTAAAAGTAGAGGATAGCGTAAAGAGTCAGGCACTTCTGAAGCATTACAAGGTGCCAACCATTTTACTCTTTTTAAGGTAAAATAATGCTGTTGAAACATTATGAATGCTATCAAAAACCAAAGGCAACTGATGCCAATCTCATATATATCTGTTAACTTTTTTCACAATTTGTTTCTCAAGGCTAAATACTATTGCTGAAACACTACGGATGTTAACAAGGACAGAAGGCAGATGATGGCAATCCCAAAAGCAGACATTTGATTATTTGTAATTGTAAAGATGCAAGTTTATATGTGTGGGGTCTCAAAAATAGTACTTTGGCAATGACTAAATAGCAGTTGTTCTAGGCAGGCATTTATTTTAATATTAAATAAATGGACAGTTTTTGGACTAACCTTGTATTTACAAAATAAAACATTATGAATAATCCAATAATTGCCTCCTTAGAAATTCCTTTTCAGTGATTAAACATTTAAAACATTTTAATGCCAATAATAAAAGTGGACAGCCGATTAGAAAATAAATAAAATGAAAAGATAAGCCAAAAGGAAAAAAGACTGCAACACAGGAAACGACCAATGCCAATAAAAATTCCAGAAATTCAATTCTAAAATGCACAGCAACAAGTGTGGATTGACTGGAGTTAAACATTTCATTTTAAGATGCTATAGAAACTGTCCAATATCAATAAGCCTTATGTAATATTTTATTGCCGTAGCAACTGCAGAAATTTTTCTGCATATGCTTGCTATTTCTGGATAGAATAAAAATTCATATATTTTAAGAGAGTAAAAGAAAGAAAAGATTTTTTGGCACTCTTAATTCCAGGAATGTGCTAATTTATCCATTTCATTAGATCAACAGGAGTTAAGGGAAAAATAATTTGATAATATACCTTTGATCTTTTAATTATGTATATCTGATATCTTGAAAGTGCTAGAAACTCAAATGAATTATATTATATATATATATGACTTATATATATGAATTATATTATATATATATATATATATATATATAAAAATGAATTATATATATATATATATATATATATAAAAATGAATTATATATATATATAAAAATGAATTATATATATATATATATTTTTTTTAATTCATAATAAAATTAGAGCAGTGCACATTTGACTTAAAAAGTGTTCAATGCAAATATATTGGTAGAATTTTTTAATATTCTTCATAACTCGTTTACAAATGAAGAATATATATATATAAAATGAAAATATATATATATATATATATATATATATATACGCATGCACAAAAGGTTCTCTTCTGGGTGTTCAAGATGATTAAACTATAGTTAAGTTAGCGTCAGTTCCAGCAATTTAGTTTCTTATAATTGGTACTAGTTTCACTGCAATTAGTATTATTAGTGTATATATATATATATATGTATATATACCAATTACTGAATGAAATGATTGAAAGTATAACTAAGTGTAACTATACCATAAAATACCTATGAGGTTCATACAACCATGGATGAAAATGTTATAATTTCTTCTAATTTTAAAAATTGCTTGTTCAAAAATTATAGCTACGTGAGCTTTCAAAAAATCCCCATTACATAAGCGTTCTTAAAAAAAAAAAGAAATAGTAAAATCAGTTAATTCAAATCGCCTGAAGATACCACAGGGTAGAAACCTAAGTCGCGTAATAACTCATTTACAAATGAAGAATATATATATCTATATATATTTATTGCTATCATAAATATACATATACAAGCAAGTACATGCACATATATAGATATTTTTCTGATGCTCGATGTAATATAACAGAGGTATAATGTATATTTTAATAGATATACATATTATCCTATATCTATAGTATGACTTGATGTTTCATGCCCTATGCAATTATCAGGTACTTATTATTAACTCATGATTATGATATACTATATATATTACAGGCCATTTTGCATCAAAATGGATTGTTGGTGTTATTTTTTTAATGAAAATGTATTGCTGGTAATTTCAATACAAAAATGCATTGATGGTACTTTTTTATAAAAAGGTATTGCTGGTATTTTTGCTATAATAAAGTGTTTTTTATACTTTCATAGTGTTTTGATTTTTGTGTGAGTGTTAACTATTTGCCCATAGCTGTGACCCTAACAGGTGCTACCACCCCAGGTCAGGTTGAACCTGGGAACAACAGCAATTAAATGGTGGTTCCACACTCCTCAAATCCTCCAATCTCCCCAAGCAAAGTCCTTGCTTCTAGAGATACAAGAATAGCTTGAAATTAATTGACGAAAATAACCAAGTAGCTCCTAGGTTAATGCAAAAGTTTCCACCATTTTGAAACAGAGGTTTTTTTTTTTGGGGGTTTTTTTTTTTACCATGAACAGAACGTGTGAATAATGAAGAAATTTTAATGAGAATAGGGACTATAAGGAAACTGCTGTTAACAATCAGAGGACAGGACATACTGAAAGCAAAAGAAGCCGAGGGAACATTCAGTAACCTCCTTCATTATTTTGAGTGAACAGACAGTAGAATAACAAGAAAGAAAGGACTACAAATTACTTAGAATAACAAAAGATATACATTGTGGTGCAATGAATTTTTTTTTTTTTAATCATTTCACCCCAAGCAAGGCATTCCACTGCCACTATTGCGCATGGGGTTACATAGGGGAAGGTGAAGAGAAAGAGTGGTTAGATATAAGAAATGTCAGAAGGAGGGTAATAGATGAGTAAGGATACCAAGGCTGGGGGTTGGGTAGATGGGAAGAGTGTTTAAAAGATGGTTAGTGTGTCAGGAGGTTTCTATTGACCTTACATTTAAACTTCTGGAGATTGTAGCCTTCGGGGAAACAATCATGTAGAAGGGAAATCCACAGTCGGGAAGTGCGAGAAAAGAAACTGTTGGAGTAGAAATTGTGGTTGCATTTTATTGGTTTCACTGTAAAAGGGTGGGATCTAGTTGCCAATCTAGTATCTTGTGAAAATTCATACCTAGGGGGCACCAGTGATCTAAGTTCATCGGAGCAGAATCCGTGAAAGTATTTATAGAAGAGACACAGGGAAGCCACGTTGCGCCGGTGAGAGAGAGACTGCAGCTGGTCTGCCAAGTCAGTATTGATCACATTACAAACTCTCTGTTGTACTTTGTCAAGAAGCCTGAGGAGAATAGCAGGGGCACCCAACCAGATTTTTTTTTTTTTTTTTTTAATCATATCACCCCAAGCAAGGCGAAAACGCCACTGATGCGCAGGGGGCTACGTAAGAGTGAAAAGATTGGAAAAGAGAAAGCCAGAAACCACATCCTAAACAGGAAACAAGGGATGAGCCTCTTCACCTGTTCAAGAGACGTGGGTGGAGTGTGAACCGGGCGATAGTTTAGTCTATCTACTCCAATTGTTTAGTCTATCTACTCCAATTGATTAGTCTATCTACTCCAATTGTTTAGTCTATCTACACCAATTGATTAGTCTATCTACTCCAATTGATTAGTCTATCTACTCCAATTGATTAGTCTATCTACTCCAATTGATTAGTCTATCTACTCCAATTGATTAGTCTATCTACTCCAATTGTTTAGTCTATCTACACCAATTGATTAGTCTATCTACTCCAATTGATTAGTCTATCTACTCCAATTGATTAGTCTATCTACTCCAATTGATTAGTCTATCTACTCCAATTGTTTAGTCTATCTACACCAATTGATTAGTCTATCTACTCCAATTGATTAGTCTATCTACTCCAATTGATTAGTCTATCTACTCCAATTGATTAGTCTATCTACACCAATTGATTAGTCTATCTACTCCAATTGATTAGTCTATCTACTCCAATTGATTAGTCTATCTACTCCAATTGATTAGTCTATCTACTCCAATTGATTTAGTCTATCTACTCCAATTGATTTAGTCTATCTACTCCAATTGATTAGTCTATCTACTCCAATTGATTAGTCTATCTACTCCAATTGATTAGTCTATCTACTCCAATTGATTAGTCTATCTACTCCAATTGTTTAGTCTATCTACTCCAATTGATTAGTCTATCTACTCCAATTGATTAGTCTATCTACTCCAATTGTTTAGTCTATCTACACCAATTGATTAGTCTATCTACTCCAATTGATTAGTCTATCTACTCCAATTGATTAGTCTATCTACTCCAATTGATTAGTCTATCTACTCCAATTGATTAGTCTATCTACTCCAATTGATTAGTCTATCTACTCCAATTGATTAGTCTATCTACTCCAATTGTTTAGTCTATCTACTCCAATTGATTAGTCTATCTACTCCAATTGATTAGTCTATCTACTCCAATTGATTAGTCTATCTACTCCAATTGTTTAGTCTATCTACACCAATTGATTAGTCTATCTACTCCAATTGATTAGTCTATCTACTCCAATTGATTAGTCTATCTACTCCAATTGTTTAGTCTATCTACACCAATTGATTAGTCTAACTACTCCAATTGATTAGTCTATCTCTCCAATTGATTAGTCTATCTACTCCAGTTAGTCTATCTACTCCCAATTGATTAGTCTATCTACTCAATTGATTAGTCTATCTACTCCAATTGATTAGTCTATCTACTCCAATTGATTAGTCTATCTACTCAATTGATTAGTCTATCTACTCCAATTGTTTAGTCTATCTACACCAATTGATTAGTCTATCTACTCAATTGTTTAGTCTATCTCAATTGATTAGTCTATCTCCAATTGTTTAGTCTATCTACACCAATTGTTTAGTCTATCTACCAATTGATTAGTCTATCTACTCAATTGATTCGTCTATCTACTCAATTGTTTAGTCTATCTACACCAATTGATTAGTCTATCTCTCCAATTGATTAGTCTATCTACTCAATTGATTAGTCTATCTACTCCAATTGTTTAGTCTATCTACTCAATTGATTAGTCTATCTACTCCAATTGTTTAGTCTATCTACTCCAATTGATTAGTCTATCTACTCCAATTATTAGTCTATCTACTCCAATTGTTTAGTCTATCTACTCAATTGATTAGTCTATCTACTCAATTGATTAGTCTATCTACTCAATTGATTAGTCTATCTACTCCAATTGATTAGTCTATCTACTCCAATTGTTTAGTCTATCTACACCAATTAGTTAGTCTATCTACTCCAATTGATTAGTCTATCTACTCAATTGATTAGTCTATCTACTCAATTGATTAGTCTATCTACTCCAATTGTTTAGTCTATCTACACACCAATTGATTAGTCTATCTACTCCAATTGATTAGTCTATCTACTCCAATTGATTAGTCTATCTCAATTGATTAGTCTATCTACTGGTGTTTAGTCTATCTACTCCAATTGTTTAGTCTATCTACTCAATTGTTTAGTCTATCTACACCAATTGATTAGTCTATCTACTCCAATTGATTAGTCTATCTACTCAATTGATTAGTCTATCTACTCCAATTGATTAGTCTATCTCCAATTGATTCGTCTATCTACTCCAATTGATTAGTCTATCTACACCAGTGATTAGTCTATCTACTCCAATGAGTGATTAGTCTATCTACTCCAATTGATTAGTCTATCTACTCAATTGATTAGTCTATCTACTCCAATTGATTGATCTATCTACCAATTGATTAGTCTATCTACTCCAATTGATTAGTCTATCTACACAATTGATTAGTCTATCTACTCAATTGATTAGTCTATCTACTCCAATTGATTAGTCTATCTACTCCAATTAAATTAGATCTGATGATGTATTGGAATGGCCAAAGATGCATTACAAAAACTAAGAGTATGAAGAGACAGAAACATTTTGTTAAAAATAAAGGAAAGAATACGGAATTGTTGTCCTCATCTTTGCTGCTATCACTGAACGTCTGATATGAGGAGTTATTATTTGCACTATTTATATTCAGACAATTGTCTTCATCTTTGTTTTTGTCATCCCATAATTTATAGGATGACAATATACCATTATTTACACTATTTACATCCAGACTGTCGTCATGCAGTGGATACCACCTTGGAACGAGAAACCAGGGAGCCAAGCTCGAACTCCAGCTGAATCTGGTACACTCACCTAGACTTTTCCTCTGGGAAAAATATTAATCCATCCCTTTCCTCCAGCTATGGATTAAATAACAGGACACATTGGGCTCCACAGCCCTGGCCGGCAACCAGTCTACCGCAGAAAGCAACGACAACCCACTGCGGGACAATCCCCCGCCCAGCCAGACATGTCTCTTTCAAGACATGATTGCTCAATGATCGCATTTAACTGACTGACATTCAGTTTGTTGTACTCATCTTTGTTGTTGTTATCACTGAATTTCTGCGATTAATTTTCATCGGATACTAAAATCAAATAAGTACAGACTATCTGGGAAGTGGTCTAACAGATGATGGAAATTGTGATACTAAGATCTGAAGATGTACTGTGATGACCAAAGCTCCATTCCAAAAGTTTTGGTCAAGTATTAAGAGAAAGAAACATTTCATGGGCAATAAAGAAAAAAAGTACTGAATTGTTACGTGTTATCTGTCTTTCTGTATGGTAGTGAATGCTGGATGAAGAGAAAGTTTGAAGCAACAGAAATGTGGTTCTACAGAAAGATGCTGAGGATACTATAGGCCAAACATGTAAGTAACATCAAGGTTTTGGAGAAAACAGAAACAAAAAGGAAACTTATGTGGCAGCAGTATTCAATGCATGGGCGGATGGTAGATTTATATATGTGCAGGATAGGTAGATTTATATATGTGCAGGATATCACATATCAGCTTGGAAGAATAAATTGAAAAGCTAAGTTCTATTTTGTTGCATTCACTTATGCACAAATAACCTTGGAAAATTCTATTCTTCTTCCAGCTATGGGTTGCCTTCGTTGGCAACCAGTCTGTTACAGAAAGAAATGGCAATCTACCATAGTATAATTTTCTGCCGAGTCAGTCATGTATTGAAAGAAACATGATTGCCCAAGCATGTATCACGTATGGCACTTAACTGACAGAAAGTTCGGATAGATCCAGTTCTGAAAAGACATGGCATATCAAATCAAAAGCATCATTAGTTAGTTACCAAAGTCTTTTTTCTAGCTCTGTATAATCTTAAGCCAACTGTCAGCAAAATTGTACGCTCCATAATATTACATGGATATAAAAATTTGGAGCATTATTTTTATAAAATCTTTTATTCATCTAAATTCATAGCATCATCATTTATCCATCAAAGTATTTTCTCTGCCTTTCTTTAACTGTCCATCAAAAATTATTCTGACAAAATATTTTATTCCGATTTATTTATTGTTATGGTGCCCTATCTATAGAAATGGACTTAACCTACATGACCTCCAGGGACGCAGCAGTGTGACAGTTGTGAGACGGTTGAGATGCAGTGTAACTCGACAGTGCAGATATACACTTCTATCTGCTGACTACTAACACTTGTATATGTATATATGTTCTTGTTATTCTAATACACTGTTTGATCCTACCTCCTTGTTTCTGTTTCTCTTCCTGGCCCAAACAGACCACAACAAGTTGGCGATGAAAATTTTGCCACACCATTCATAAACTCATTATTCAGTCATCCAACTATTTTATGGCCTTTCTATCATCTTTCTATAATGTAACACCACATTTCTGGTATTAATTGAAGATTCTAGCATTATTTTAATAAAATCCTTCAGCCATATAAATTCATCGCATTATTCAGTAATAAATTGTTTTATCTTTGTAACAATTTTGCTTCTGATTCAATCAATGGATTGAGGAATTCTTCAATAATTTTTGTTCAAAGTGAGAAGTTATGATTTGCTATTCAGACTAGCAGTTTTAATAACCTCAACATTCCAATCTTCTGGTCTTCATTAGGTGACTCTATTGGCAACATACACTAGACAATACCTATTCATTTCTTACCATCCATACAGACAAGAAAATGGTCATTCACTGCTAACAACATCAGACCAAACACATAAATGATGACCCAGACACATACCAACAGGAAATGATCAGCATTAGATAATCTTTTCAGAGTAATTATCCTGCAAGCATAACATCATCTTCCATTAGTAAGGCAGAAGAGTCAAGGATAACAATAAAAAAATCTGTCATGGTCTGTTTACTGTACAGGATGGTCCAAAAGTAGGTGCACAGTTGGTGGAATAGGTTTGTGTTTCCAGCAAGCCAGAGCCCATCCACATTATTCAAGAGCAGTCCATGAGTATTATGATGAAACATTTTCTGAGAGATGGATTGGCTGAAGAGGTCCAACTGATTGATCAGCACATTCACCTGACTTGACTGTAATGCATTTCTTCTTTTGAACAGTATTCAATAACATGTGCGTTGTGGTACAGTGGATATCGGCTCGGAATGAGAAACCGGGTAGCCGAATTCAAATTCCAGTTGAATCCATTGTATTCACTTACGCGCAAATACCCTTGGGAAAGGTATTAATCCATCTCTTCTTTCCAGTTATGGGTTAAATAGCAGGACAGACTGGGTTCTATAGCCTTGGTCGGCAACCAGTCTACCGCAGAAAGCAATGGCGACCTACTGCGGGATAATCTTCTGCCCAGTCAGTCATGTCTCTTTCGAGACATGATCGCCCAAAGCTTGTATCACGTATGGTACTTAACTGACTGATCCCTAAGGAAATTGGCAAACAGTATGCAGGAAAAAGAAGAATAAAATGATAATTTCTAAAAAGAACATTCACAGGCGATGAAAAATGGATAGTTTACAACAATGTCAAGCATAAAAGATCCCTGTGGGGAATTTAATTATTATTATTAGTAGTCACTTACTCTGCCTTATGCAGACTAAGAACTTAACTGACTGATTCAATAACAAAGCTTATAGTAGAAAACCAAGAAATGTTGGTGATTTGAAACATTGCATCAGAGATGTATTTCAAAAAAATTAATACACAAAAAGACTTGTGCAAAAATGTTTCCTGAAGTGTGAGCATTAGATTTCAAAGCTATGTAAATTATGATGGACAACAGTTTGAGCACCTGCATTGATAAAATTTAAGCATTTTTATATTATTGCACACAATAAAATTTAATTGTCAATGTAATAACTGCATTAGTAAATATAATTGCATATGTAATCTCAAAATAAATGTTATTATTTACTGTCCACCTTTTGGACCACCCTATATACATATTTAATTGTCAATGTAATAATTGTATAAGTAAATATAATTGTATTATATGTAATCTCAAAATGTTATCATTTACTGTCTACCTACCTTTTGGCCCACCCTATATACATATTTAATTGTCAATGTAATAATTGTATAAGTAAATATAATTGTATACGTAATCTCAAAATAATTATTATTAGTTTTTACTGTACACTTACCTTTTGGATCACCCTGCATACGTATTGCATTAGTTAATGTAATTGTATATTTGTTGTATCATGGCTTGTTCCATGTGACATTCAGTCGCCCAGATGCATATAAGATAACGTGCGCTTAGCACAAGAGTTGTCATTATCACAGACTTCAGGAAGTAACACCTACTACTGAGATTCTGTAAATATTTTATATACATCTTGGTTGTACAACTCTATTAATAAATTAGTTTATCTACATTTCTCTGTGTATCTCTTCATTCCACGATACAACAATATGTAATCTCAAAATAAAGATTATTTACTGTCCACCTACGTTTTGTACCACCCTGTATACATTTGTAATTGTTAATGTAATAATTGTATTCGTAAATATAATTTTTTTTTTTTTTAATCGTATCACCCCAAGCAAGGCGGTAACGCCACTAATGTGCAGGGGGCTACGTAACAGTGAAAAGATTGGAAAAGAGAAAGTCAGAAATCACATCCTAAACATACGTTGTCTCAAAATAAATGTTATCATTTACTGTCCACCTATTTTTGATTCAACCTGTATAAAAGCTGTATATTTGAAAATATTCATAGGATCAGTGATCCATACAGGATCATGATTGTATTCAAAAACAGTTGAATTCTCCAAAGACATCTATTTCCAAAAATCATGACCCAAAACAGTATGCTATAATATATGGTTGTAGCAAGGAATGCAAAGAAAAGAGACCAATCATCCATGAAAAGTAACAATTGAGAAACATGAGAAACTTGTTTGTGGAAAGACATTGAAATCTGGCATGTGAATAGAAATGGGCAGTCATTCATCCTTGCGGAATGAAGTCAAGCTAATAAACAGGGAACAACAATGGAGGATAAGATAACCAAAAGAAATAGCATATATCTTAAGTATGGACAACCTCCACAGTAAATTTAGCAACATTCACCTGAACTTTAAACATCATCATTCATACAGTCAAGAAATGGATTTCTTCTGCCTATAGTATAAGGTCAAACTTATAGTGTGGTTACCCAGACACAATTCAACACAGGATAATCAGCATTAGAAAAACCTTTCAAAATAATGATTACTTTTTAAGGATCAGTTACCATGAGCAGAGACAGATGGGGCTAAGGACAAATTAAGGGAATAATAATACATCAACAAGTACAAGACTTGCACACTGCGTGAAGTAGATACACTGCTAGTGAACTACTAGGCAGTATAATCACTCTACTCATGTATTTAAAGATAGAAACATCTTATTATTGTATATAGGTAGGTATACAACAATCTGTCAACTATATCAAGGGACATATCTGAAAAGATTAAAAGGATCTACAATTCATACAATATCAGAACTGTATTCAAAAGCTATTGAACTCTTCCAAACTAAAACCTGAAGATAACCTGACCAAAAACTGTGAGTTTCCCATCTAATGTGCACTCTTGTGCAAATTAATTGAAACAAAATTAATGTTTTCTTAGGATCTTTCACGTTTTCCCTGATCCCATATACATCATCTCTTGGTATTGATATTTTTTGTTCTAACCATATTTTCCTTTACGTTTTGAACTGATGGATATAGTTTGTTTCTTTGCCTTGATGACACAACTGACAGTTGAATAGCTGACACCAACAATATCCATAATCTCTCTGTAAGGCTTGCCAGTGTGTTCGTGCAGTGTTAAAATTTTCATACACTTCCTTGGAGTAACGTCCATCACAGACAATGGTCATAGAGCAACTAATCAACAGCCGAGACAATAGTGTCTGGGTGTGACAAAAATCTGATACAATCACAGATGCCGCAATATTTTTCAAGGCCAAACAAATTTCATCATACACTCTGAAAATAGGTTCATATTACTGCACACCACTGCAAATAGCCTTTTCTGATGAAAAAATAGAAATTGATCACACCCTGTCACTCTAGTGTGTCTAAAACTGATTGTATGGTTAAAGAAAGGAAACTAAAGCAATTGTTTCAATTAATTTTCACAAGGATGTGTATATATATATATATATATATATATATATATATATATATATATACATACACACTTGTGCAAATTAGTTGAAACAAAACGAATAATGTCTTCCTAGGATCTTTCACAATTTCACTGTTCATGATCGCATTTTCCTTTACATTTTGGACTGATGGATCAAGTTTGTTTTTTTGCCCTGATGATACGACTTACACCAACAACATCTGCAATCTTTTTGTAAGGCTTGCCAGTGTGTTTGTGCAGCATTATAATTTTTGTACACTTCTTTGGCTGTAGGACAACTAATCAACAGTCAAGACAATAGAGTCTGGGTGCAATACAAATCTGTTGCAATTATGGATAACAATATTTTTCAAGGCCAAACAAATTTCATCATACACCCCGAAAATAGATTCATATTACTGCACACCACTGCAAATGGCCTTTTCTGAAGAAAAAAATAGAAATTGATTACACCCTGTCACTCCAGTGGGTCTAAAACTGACAGTATGATGAAAGAAAGTAAACTGAAGCAGTTGTTTCAATTAATTTGCACAAGAATGTAGTTGTAGCAAGGAATACAAAGGTGAGACTATCTACCCACTAAAAGTTATGGGTAGAAGAGCATCAAAAAGCTGTCATTTGGGAAGAGACATTAAAATCAAATATGGCTGAACATACATAAAAAGAAGGACAGTAGTCAACAAACTCTGTGGAATGAAGTTAAGATAATAGACTGAGAACAACATTGGAGAATAAGGTGACTGAAAATTTCAGTTTGTATGTTAGGCACAAACAATCACCACAGTAGACCTAACACATATATAAATACTATCTAAAAGCCTCTAATAAATAAAGAAAAGAAAGTAAAATAAAAAAATTGCATCTCCTGAATAGAACACTCATACTACCACCTAAAGACATTAGGTTTAAAGTTCAAACATTTAGGCACTAGATTGTTCAAGATACACATGGCCTAATTGATTAGAACAGTGGGTCACAACCCTTTTTTTGGACATGCCTCAGCTTAGCATCTATAAAATCCTGATGCATCCCACCACCTGTAACATAATTTTTATTATTCAAAAAGTGCATTCATTTCTTATTAGTTCAAATGGAACTAATTTTCCTAGTTTCAGAACTTTTTTTCCAAGGCTTATGAATAATGTACCCCAGTTAACTGATAGCAAAAATAATAAAGAACTGAGAAAACATCAAAGACACTTATCATATTTCTCTAAAATTGTGCACAAGGTAATTCTTGTAATTTTTGTATGAATATGATCCTTTATGAATAGGATGGGATTGGGTTGGGCTGGGTTAGTTGATTTTATTTGTCAACCATTGTTGCATTTTTTAATGTCAAAATCACTCTTGTTTTTATTATTATATTTGAGTCTTTCAGAATTTACTTGGTTTGTGGAAAGGTAATAAGTGATCATTTATATTTCAGTTTGTAAGCATTGACTTGGTTCAAAGTGAGATAAATAGTGGTCATTTATATTTGAGCCAAGAAGCATTTACTTGGTTTGAGAAGAGGTAAATTTTGGTTATTTATATTTGAGTCTATAAGCATTTACTTGGTTTAAAAAGGGGTAAATACTGGTTATTTTTACTTGAGTTTATAAACATTTATTTGGCTCAAGGTGAGGCAAATATTGATCATTTATATTTGAGCCAAGAAGCATTTACTTGGTTTGAGAAGAGGTAAATGTTAGTCATTTATATTCGAGTCAATAAGCATTTACTTGGTTTCAGAGGTGGTAAATACTGATTATTTATATTCCAGTTTATTAAGCATTTATGTGGTTTGAGGAGAGGTAAATATTGGTCATTTATATTTGAGTATATATAGGCAGGCACATTAGAATAATGGATAGCTGCTCAGATTGAAAAATCCAAGTGCCAAGTTCAAATTCTATTCACTAACATACTAATACCCTTGAGATAGCTATGAATATCTTTTCTCTTCCTTATGGGTAAATAGCAGGACAGACTTGGTCTTACAGTCTTTGTTGACAACTAGTCTATGAGAAGGAAACTTGAATTCAAATCAGCATTGAGAGTGTTGGTTTCCATCATGCTATTTTATCCAGGAAACACTACTGCCCCTAGAACCACAATCAGTTATGAGACTTGTGATTGAAATAATGTGCATTGTAATGCAGTGGATATCAGCTCCAAACAACAAATAGGGGTGCCAAATTTGAATTCCAGCTGAATTCTTTGCACGCAAATACCTTTGGGAAAGATATTAATCCATCTCTTCCCTTTTAAGTAACAGGACAGATTGGCTTCTATAGTATTGGCTGGCAACCAGTCTACCACAGAAAGTAATGGAAACCTATTGCCTAGAAATCTTCTGCCCAGTCAGTCATAACTCTTGAGACATGATCACCCAAGCATGAATCATGTATGGCCCTTGGCTGACTGATTGAAATAAGCATTTACATGATTCAAGGCGAGGTAATGAGTGGTAACTTATATACGAGTGCATAGTTTGAGATGAAGTAAATATTGGCCATTTATATTTGAATCTATAAGCATTATTTAGTTTGGGGAGAGATAAAATAAATCTGTAAATATATACTTGGTATGCAAGAAAGAGTCTTAATGATCTACAGAGAAAACAGTCCGTATATATCATCTTTATGAATAGAGAGAAATAACAGAAAATTTTTATTTCTATATTTATCAATAGAAACTGTTAGGACAAAAAACTCAAATCATTACAATTGCAAAAAGAACATCTCTTAATATAAGAGCCTTGTCAGTGCTGACTACTTGACTTATCCACTCAGGACTGATTGCAAACACCAGACTTGACTGATTAGGCATTTTAATAAAAGCCAAATGACTAGTATCCCTGGCAACTACCAATTTCAGTTTAATAGTAATATTGTTCCTCAAAGTTAAGTACTGTGGTGTGATAATTAACAAATCAGTCTAGCAGACCAATTCATTATCTCTGTCAACAAGGTTGGACAGAGGTTATGCATCTGTCTGCTTGTTTGTTTGTCCCTAGACTGACCTGACATCTCAACTTCAATTCCTCACCAATGTGATATAGCTCCCCTTTGTCTTTTCTACAAGTATTTTCCTGGTAATTGTTTCCTTCTTGATGACTTGTCTGCATGATGTTAAATATTCTATTAGATTGGCATCTAGGTATCACCGTTTTACTGTTAGACTAGTTTGATGCAAATGTATTAAGAGACTCAAAGACTGATGGAGGAGAAAGCAAGATAACTGATTTATTTCTTCTTACAGTGGGATGTGAAGCAGTGAAAAAATTTTCAACAAGGTGTTATCCGAGCGTGTTAGAAGAAATGATGTTTGAGAAAATCCCGAAAGTCATAAAAAATGAATATATAAAAAAAAAAAAAAGTTTGATAATAGCGGAAAAAAATAAGTTTTTGGAAACCAAACAAGCACCACAAGAGTCAATTATGCAATACTTACATAGACTGAAAGAACGAGTAAAGTATTGTGAATTTGAAAAATTGGGAGCACATGAAATGACTACAGAAGATGAATTAATTGTTCTTAGATTAATTGAAGGCTTGCAAGACTAAAACCACAAGCACAAAATACAAGAATGTCTGCAAAGTAGCAGATGAGTCTGGAAGCTAGCATCAAGTTTTTGCAACAATTAGAGTTGATTAGAGAATTTAATCAGCCAAAAGAAGAATTTGAGACATATAGGACAAGCACTACCAAATCCATAATTAAATGTAAGTATTGGAGAAAAAGTCATATGAGAGACAAGTATCAATGTCTAGCTTTGGAAAAAATATGCTCAAACTGAAAAAAAAAGAAAAGATCATTTTAAGAATGTATGCAAATAAAAAAAAAAAAAAGAAAAAAAAAAAGTAAAACTGTTCAAAGCCACAAAGAAGAAGCTGGAGTATTTACAATGAATATACAAAAATGAGGTAGAAAAAAATAAGGATAAATGACCAAATATTTGACATGCAAGTTGATACAGGCAGTGAAATTACATTGATACCAAAACATATCTGAGTAAATTAGGCTAACCGAAATTAAGAAAAAAGCAGCATACAACTAAAGCAATTTGATGAAACAACCATTAAAATAATGGGCACATTTCAAGGCAATTTTGAAACCAACAAGCATTTTGAAATAACATGCAAAACAGTTTTATCATTTTATATTTGAAATAGCTAGATGTAACTGTAAGTTCTATGCGAAGTTTTTTCTCTCACATTTCTCACTTGTGAAACTCTCTTTTGGCTTTCCAGTAAATTTTGATCTTCAAAAATTTAAATGCAATGTCAATTGTTATGAACCGTTTTCTTTATCCTTGTTCTTTGATTGTTCTTTCTCTCCTTAATAATATTTTTCTTGTTTTCATTCTTTCGCACTCAGTAACCCTTAAATGCAATGCCAATCCTTATCTACTGTCTTTATTCCTGTTCTCTCAACTTAATAATATTGTTTTTATATTTTCTCACATTCAGTGCCTTGCTCAGGGGTGAAAGGATTGAAAAAAAAACATTTCTACTGTCAAGGTGGAAAGGTAGTTTCAGAAGGGTGTTTTGACCAAGTACTCACTCAGCCACTCTCTTTTTATCAACCATCATAATCTAGTACAATATGATCGGAAATACAATATGATCTGAGCAGAATTTAATGACAATAGAGAACCATTGCTCTTAGAGACATTGACCTGCAATGACCCAAATATATATATTGGGCTAAATCAAAAAGATACCAAAATAGACTTTGAACTCAGTGATACAGAAAGAGCCTCAAAGAAGTCAGGTATATCAGAGGGTGACCTGGAAGATAACCTTTTAGATATTAGGTGCAAATTTACACATGTAAGAACCAGTTGACAGGTGCTTCTGCTATTCATCTTGAGGTTCTTGGCAAAATCTAAATGAGGATCTGCAATATAATCAATCCTGACTTGGCAGCTCACCTTCAGTCACTTTCTCACCAACGTGATGTAGCTTCCCTCTGTCTTTTCTACAAGTATTTTCATAGCAACTGCTTTGACCAGCTTTTTTCCCCTGGTTTCCTGACCACATGTATTTATGCATGCTACTAGATTGACAAAGGTCCCACCCCATTTACCATAGAAATAGTTAAATGTAACCGCTTCTACTCTAACAGTTTTTTTTTTCTCACATTTTCCATTTGTGGAACTCCTTTGTGTTTGCTTGCTCCCCTGAGAGCTACAATCTCCAAAAGATTAAATGCAACACTAATTGTAATCTTCTATCTCCTTGATTCCCATCCATCTCTTACTCTTTCTTTGACATCCCCTGTACCTTGCTTTTTCTCTCACTGTAATCCATTGTGCACCAGTGATGACCCTGCCTTGCATGGGGTGAAATGATTATGAAATATATTTTACAAAATGTTACAGAAATGTCTGGAGATTTAGGAAATGGATCAACAACCAACATATTTTAATTTATTTGTTTGAAAATTTTGTGTATGGGTTCACGTACACACAATTCTTTTAAAATGTAATAACATCCTACCCCACTGTATTGATCTTGTTTGATGACATCCTTTACTTTTAGTTTAATTTTCTTTTTTAAATCTCCCCATATATATATATATATATATATATATATATATATATATATATTTTAATTCAGATACTTCAATCCAAGGGAAAAAAGCAGGAAGGTAAATTCCAAAAAACCCGATCCTAATTAATATTAAAAATTTATTTTAATATTAAAAAATGATACAGGAAGAGAGCTCCATGTAATAAAATATTACAGAGCAAATATATATTAAAAAAGGATTAATTCAAAGATGTTGAATGGCCATTTCGATATGAAGATCCCCACGGGGGACGACACATCACCTCAGCAACAGAAAAAACCTTTCAGAAACTGGAGAAAAATTAGTCTACTTTTCCTTTTTAAATAGATTGCAAAGAAATTAAAAAATAAATAATAAAATAAAATAAAATTCAGTTAGCCATTCAACATCTTTGAATTAATCCTTTTTTAATATATATATATATATATATATATATATATATATATATATATATATAGATGTTTAATACTTAATTTTTTGGTCCTAATAGGGTTAGACCAGTACACATTTGTATTAAAAATTGTTCTATACAATTATATTGTAGAACTTTTGAATACTTTTCATTTATAAACGAGTTATTTCGCTAACTTGGTTTCCACTACAAGTGGTTTCAAAGTGATGGAAACCAAGGTAGCAAATATATAGAAAAATATGTAGACTGTGGTTTCCACAGTCTACATATTTGTCCACCAAGAGTAGTGGACAAATATGTAGACTGTGCCAGTGGACAAATATGTAGACTGTGCCAGGAGGAGAAATTAGAAATTATGCCATACCCAAATAAAGACGAACTGTTAAATGAAAGAACAGAAATTATGACAAAATCCATCCACACTAAGAAATACCTTTTAGGTTCATACAAACATGGATGAAAACATCAAAATTCGTTTGAATTTAAACAACACGCATTTATAAATTCTCTACCATGTGAATGTTCAAATAAAACACCATTACAAGAGCGTTCTTAAAAAGAAAAACAGTAAAAGGTAAAATCAGTTATTAAAAATCACCTGAAGAAACCACTCATGGTGGAAACCAAGGTAGAAAAAAAAATAAAAATAAAAATATATATATATATATATATATAATCAAGTAAATTAACCACATTTCACTGCCTGATGATGGCGTATTAAACACCGAAACTTTATAGCTGCGTATGCTATTATTATAATGATAATAACTATATATCTATGCTCTGCTTTTGCATTGAGCACTTTTTAAAAGTAAATATCTAATTTTTTTCTTTTCAAAACTTAAATTATATAATAATTGTCCGAAAGTTTTGTAATTTCGAGCACTTTCGGCTATACTTTTAGCCATAATCAAGAATTGATTTAGTTTTACTTGTGAATAAACATGTGGAAACTTTATGCATATAGAATCTTGTGCATGTTAAGTTCCCAACACAGTAAGCACATTTATTTTAATCTTCTTTTGCATGTGAATGATACTATTATGTATATAATATCAATGAGGATATCACAGATAGGTCCTGGAAGATCTTGATGTCTGTTTAATTGAGACCGCATGGAATGGCTGTTCTTATATAGTTTAAATTCCGAAAAGAAAATAATTATACAAACACCTGAAAAGCTATATAAAAAAATTTAATGATAATATCTTGTCAGTCATTTTTAATGAAACCTGTATAAAAGAGAGATTGTTGCCCAAATATATAATAGTTATTTCGCTACCCAGGTTTTTACCATGAGTGGTGTCTTCAGGCGATTTTTAATAACTAATTTTACATTTTACCATTTTTCTTTTTAAGAACGCTCTTGTAACGGTGTTTTATTTAACGGTATATATATATATATATATATATAAAAGCATCATCATACAAAATTCAGAATTGGTTTACTGATTCCATCTTCTGGAGAGATGTTCAGATAAAAACAAAAAAAAATTGATGGCATGACAGAGTTGGAGCCTTGAAGTGCAGTGGTCATATTGGCTTAAATGTGATGATAAAAACATATATAATTGGTTAAATTTTAAATAACTTTTACAAGAGTAATGTGTTTAATCTCAAACTTTCAGATAATAACACTAATTTTCCTATTTAAAGCTACTTAATCATGAAGTCTTAAAAAATGAAATAAATAAATGAAAACTGATATCTGAGTAGAACAGGCTCTCCAGTGGTTAGTCTAATATTGATACTTTAAATCCAAGCAAAATTCACAATTTCTGGGGCATTGCAACTGACTTAATTTTAACTTCTGTCTAGACAATAGCCTAGTGGTTAAATCTCTGGACCAGTCAGTGTGTACTTGGATCATTGGAAACAGGGCAAGCAATAACTGAGCAGTGCTAAAAATAAGAACTAGACGAGATATTCATTGACATCGGCAGTAGAATGGGAATAGATTAAATAAAGAGTTCAGTTCAGAATTCCTTGAAGGTTACTCAGATCAACATACGTCTGATGAAGGCCGGAGAGTACAATGATTGAAAGGTTGTTATAACAACAATAACAAAGATGAAGACAGCAATCCACATGTAAATAGTGTAAATAATAACTTTCAAGTATTATTAATTGTTTCTCATATTTATTATGTGCTGTGTCAATTCAGGATGTCCGTTGAGGTGCAGTGGATATCGACTCAGAACAACAAATCATGGAGCCGAGTTTGAATTCCAGTTGAATTCCTTGTATTCACTTACACACAAATACCCTTGGGAAAAGTATTACTCCGTCTCTTCCCTCCAGTTATGGGTTAAATAACAGGACAAATTGGGTTCTATAGCCTTGGTAGGCAACCAGTCTACTGCAGAAAGCAATGGCAACCTATTGCGGGATAATCTTCTGCCCAGTCAGTCATGTCTCTTTCGAGACATGATTGCCCAAGCATGTATCGCGTATGGTACTTAACTGACTGTGTCCATTCAGTCAACCATGGCATTGCTATCCTTTGTAGCTTTTAATGATATTTGTCTTTTTACTGTCCTTGTTACACCATGTTCTGCCATCTATATACACAAGCTTTGCTGTTTTCCATTCTTGGCTTCAGTATGTTCTGTGAGTGTCAAATTCTTTGAACCTTCTTTCCACATTATGTATCCCAGGATTTTTAACTGTCTCCTTCTGATGTAAGGAAAAGTTAACAATTTCTGGATAATTATAAGTGACTGATTTTCAAATGTTATTATGTAACTTTTTTTTAAGTACTGTGTCCCTTCAGGACATGGAAAAATATGACTCTCCCCACTTTCTATCCTTTAGCAATACTTGTCTTTTTAATACCCCGCCCACTCTTTGTTTGATAGGCTACTCATTGTTTCCCCTCTAGCTCACTTGCCTTCAGTATGTCCTGTGAGTATCATTCTCCAATCCCTCTTTCCTCATATATCCAAAAAATTTGAATTGACTCTTTCTCATTTTAACTAAAAGCATGTTTTTATTTTCAATTTCCGTAAAGCTTTCTTATTGTTCACATGTGCCATAGTTTTTTTTTTTAATTTTATTTATTTTTTATCACAAAATTCTAACCTAACTCTTTCACCAATAAGCATCATTCTATTACAGTAGTTTCTTTTTCTCTGACTTCTCATCTGTGTAACTCTTCTGATTTCTTTCTTCCCTGCCAGCTACAATCTTCAAAAATTTAAATGCAATGTCAATTGCCATATTCTGTCTTCTTGATATTTGTTCTTTTCTTTCTCCTCACTAAATTTTTCTCATCCTCTTAATCCCTGTAATCCCTTACATCTTAATGGTATTATTGCCTTGCTTTGGGTGAAATGATTTTAAAAATATATATAAGAAATTAGAACAACTTAAGATTATTGTTTGTGATTCTTTTCATCTTTTTTAGTCATTGGTTTTACTCTAAGGAATGACTGTGTAAATGTGCCCCTCCCCAAATTTACAGAACATGCTAGAATTTCTCCCAAGCAAGACTTCTTGGTCTCATCTGCCTTATTTTTGTTCTTTCTTCTCTGAGAGTCATGCTACAATCACTTATTTGTATTCCTTTTGTATATATACACCATTCTTTATGAACCTTTATGCCTTACTGTTACAAGTTCAAATTCCAATAGAGTTCATTACATTTACTTCATTGCTGATACCCTTGGAAAAGGTATTATAAGCTAACACTTCTCTCCCAGCCATGGGTAAATATTAGAATAGCCTGGCAACTGGTCTAGGAGAAGGACAATTCTGAATTCAAAACTATATGCAACCCTGGCAAAGCACATACTGTGCAATTAAGGAAATGATTGTTCACAATGGCTCAATTAACCCAACTATGGCTGACTTCTTGACTCCTTTTCTTCTTCTTTACTTTTTACTTTTTTTTTGTTTACTTTTTCTTTATATATATATATATATATATATATATATATATATTATATGTGATCTGCTTAGTATTATTTTTGTCCTGTTCTTATTGTAAGTATTGTCTATTCTGTTTGTTGGGCATTTCTGTCAATAGCATTTAACCATAGGAAATTACTCTTTGCTGAGCAGCAGAAGGAGCAACATTAGCAGTAATAGTAGGTTTTTCCTTTTGTTGCAAATAACCAAGAGTGGTGCTTCCCTTGTTTTGTCACTCTCCTCTTTGAGAGAGCTATCTCTGTTTACTGAGACTATAAAAAGACACTATGCACAAAACTTGTATTCTCAGTTAAATAAAGCTTTTTTGAAGCCTATACCTGCATACTCATGTCAATAAACCTTTACTTTGTGTAGTATGAGTTGCTCCAAGTTACAATCAGAAACTTCAAGAGACAACACAGATGATGTACAGCATAAAGTCTCAATTTAGAGAAACTTTGAAAGGTTTGAACATGCAGTGAAGTTGATGGTCTACTGACACACTATGAATATTTTATATGTTAGCAAATAAGCTATTAAGTTCTTAGTCTGTGATCAGAGAAGACAATTAGTTAAAAGGATGATCAGAAGGACTGGTCTAATAATGACATTGATAACATTAAAATAGTGATAACAAACTAATTTCACAAATTAGAAGGCTATCTTATCTAAGAAAGCTGTCCAAAAAATACAGCTACTCTTAATAACAAGTATCTATGTACAAGCAGACTACTGAAGTTTTAACAGTTGAAAGTTCAGAATCTCTTAAATTCTGAACACACTTCACATCTACTAGGCGACTAAAATCCTTCTTATTCCAAACAACCGTTCAGCCTATCCAAGAGTTGAACTGTTGTGTAAGAATCATGCCTTTATTGCAGAATATACCATTTATTTACCACCAAAATGATTTCCCTTATCCAATCCCAAGACTAAGGAGTACTATGTTGTATATTTATAAATCTACCATTCATCCATGCATCAAAAATCCTAGGTATGATGACAAACTACATCTGGCAGCAAGAATTCTGATCGAGAGGTTAGAATTTTCAAGAAGCATGGAACCACTTATTGTTGTTCTTATTTTCAAGTTCATCCTGACTAGAGGTGGTAGCACCTGTTAGGGTCCCAGCTATGGACAAATAGTGAACCCTGCCAAAAATAAATTCATTATAGTAAAAATACCAGCAACAGATTTTTAATATAAAAAAAAGACCAACAATTTATATTTAAAGTAAAATGATTGACAATACATTTTTAAAAAGTGAAATAACAAGCAATACATTTTATCTGTAGTTCAAGGCATGCAATAGCATTCAAAATATATTTGGTTAACAACTTAAAATTGTGTTCAGATTATTTAGATTCTGGCATTAAATAAGCCATAGAAGTTGATATGCCACTAAACAAAATCAATCAACCAAACCAATCCAAATATTTAGATTCTGGCATTAAATAAGCCATAAAAGTTGATATGCCACTAAACAAAATCAACCAACCAAACCAATCCAAATATTTAGATTTTGGCATTAAATAAGCCATAGAAGTTGATATGCCACTAAACAAAATCAACCAACCAACAACCATGAATGAAATACTATTGCCATATCTGGTCTGGTGTTTCTGTTGCACACTGCAAAATTCTTGACAAAATCTAAATAAGATCTGTAATGTCACGCATTGCTTTTCTTTGTCTCTGGCATATCACGTTGAATACACTGGTTCTCGTTCGATCACCGAAGTTAAGCAACATGAGCCTGGTCAGTACATAGATGGGTGACCACTTGGGAATACCAGGCACTGTAAACGTTCAGTGATGGGTGTGCGTTGTGGTGCAGTGGATGTCAGCTTGGAAGGAGAAATCGGTGAGCCGAGTTCGAATTCCAGTTGAGTACCCTGCATTCACTTAAGCACTAGTACCCTTGGGAAAGGTATTAATCCATCACTTCCCTCCAGTTATGGGTTAAATAATGGGATGGGGCCTGGAGGCAACCCATCTAGTGTTGGTGTCACAATAAAAAAAAACACTCTTGGTAGCCCTGGCGAAGCATCAAGTATTCAGCTATTTGACAAGATTATGAATTTCGCTACAAATTGTGCCAGATTTCCAAATGCACAGGGAATACTGGAGGGGTGTAGTGGGTTCTATCTCGACCAAGGCTGAAAGACGACAGCAGCGCTGAGATAGAAGGAAGGAGAGACAAGTGAAAACAAGGTGTGATATATTTGAGAGACTTAAGTAGATGGATGGTACAGTGGGGCTGAGCAAGATAACAGGAGAAGGGCTATTAAAAGCTACAAAGAATAGAGAGATGTGGAGGACCATGATTGCTTACGTCCTGAAGGGACATGGCACATAGAAGAAGAACGTAATCGGTCCTAACCAGGAATCTTGACCTCAGTCACTTTCTCAATGACATGACATGGCTTCCCTCTGTCTTTTCTTTTCTACAAATATTTTCATGGCAACTGCTTTGACAAGCTTTTTTACCCTAGTACCGCAAATACATGAATTTAAGCATGCTACTAGATTGTGGTACAGTGGATATCAGCTCGGAACGAGAAACTGGGGAGCCAAGTTCAAATTCCAGTTGAATCCATTGTATTCACTTACGCACAAATACCCTTGGGAAAGGTATTAATCCATCTCTTCCTTCCAGTTATGGGTTAAATAGCAGGACAGATTGGGTTCTATAGCCTTGGCTGACAGCCAGTATACTGCAGAATGCAATGGCAACCTACTACGGGATAATCTTCTGCCCAGTCAGTCATGTCTCTTTCGAGACATGATCGCCCAAGCATGTATCACGTATGGCACTTAACTGACTGAATGAAGATAATAGCTGGAATCATAAATAAAGCTTCTACTGGGGAAAAAAGTCGGGGATCAGTTTTTTTATTGTTATTAAGTAATAAACTGATCCCCCACTAATTACTACTTATTATACAATCCGTATCTTCAGCCATAGTTTAAAGAGCAGGATAGAAAATCTTCTGCCCAGTCAGTCATGTCTCTTTCGAGACATGATCACCCAAGCATGTATCACGTATGGCACTTAACTGACTGACTAGATTGTAATCTAGACCCCGCCCTTTTACTCCTAAGGTAGCTAAATGCAACTGCCATTTCTACTCCAATAGTTTCTTTTCTTGCACTTCTCACCTGTGAAACTTGCTTTCAATTTCTTGCTTCCCTAATAACTACAAAATTTAAATTCAGCCTAAATCATGATCATGAACCCCGTTTCTTTTTTGGGCTTTCCTCAATCATCCCCACGAAAGTCTTTCCATTTATTTTCCTTCCCCGTAATTGCCTGTGTACTTGTGATATTACTGCCTTGTTTGGGGGTGAAATGATTAAAAATAAATAAATAAATAAAATACTAAGCTAAGTAATTAATTAACTTTCATAACATACTGTAATGCTTAATTTTCATGAACGAATTTTATTAAAAATAAGCAGACACACTGTTTGCAATTTATTTAATATATATTAAGGGCTACCTGATGATTTCATTGTGCATATGACTAAGAGTAGTTCTACTATTGAAAAACAAACTGTATATTATAACATACATATATTTATTAAGTGTAACGGGGCAGAAATTATTTTAATTTATGAATGCTTAAGCAAAAAACAATTGTTTCTTGTCAATTACTGGTTTTTTTACTTTTCAATATTTCTAATATTTGTTTATACAAATACAAACAGGAAACCAGAAAAAATATTGCAAACTTAAAAAAATTAAACAAATAAATAATCCACAGAATACTTTTGTTGTTTTTAATCAATCATGCACACACACATATATATATATTTTAAATAACTTTAATCCAAAAGGAAAAGCAGGAAGATAAATCCCAAAGACCCGATCCTAATTAATATTAATATTTTAATATTGAAAATTGATACAGGTGGAGAGCTCAATCTAATTAAAATTACAGAGCCAATTATAAAATAAAATAAATTTTGATGTTCAAAACTGTTGAATGATCATTTCAACATGAAATCCCTAAGAGAGATTTCACATCTCATTGGCAACTACCACATTTCAAAATGAAATAAAAAAGAAATAAAAAAATTTAAACGTCAAGAATTCACTGGCTGAAGAAAAACATTTACGTCACAAAAAAGATCGGTTAGCAATCAATGTTTATTTTTAGATTGTGGACAATTTTACTTTTAGAGTGAGTTGTAAGTGAAAAAATTTGAAAATTTGGCTTTGTCTAGCTTTATAAAGGAAAAGGGGTTAACGGATGGAATAGGAAGTGGTGTTTTGATTGAGAAGTGAATTAAACAAGACAGAAAGGGAGGGAGGGAAGGGGGAAGAAGAAGGAAAAAGAAAAGAAAAAAAGAAAAATTTCCATATTTTAGAGACGCTCGATATGTGTCAAACAAAACTAGCATTTATAAATGGTTAAAGTATTAGAAAAAAGATTTTTCGAAAAAACATATTTAGGGGAAAAAAGCTGATATATAATTTAATTAAGTTAATCTAATTAATGATAAATCTAGATTTAAAAAAAAATTTTTTTTCTAAAAATTATTTCAAAAGATTTTTATAAAAATTTAATGTGAAAAAGATATATATATTTGCAGAAGAAATCGGGGGTTAAATTAGTATAAGTATCCTTATTTTATAAAGGTAGATATTCAAAGGAGACAGATAGAGGAGGGTAGAGAGGGTTCAAAATTACTATTTAAAAATTTAATTAATTTATCAAAAACAATTTAATTTATATTTACTCTCCTAAAAACTAAATTTAGAAATTTTAAATTTTAAATGTTCACAAATTTCGCTCTATGGCGGCACTTACTAATGAATTCCTTTCTAAAATTCAGGAGTAGGTGCTGGTTTGGGTACTTTAATATTAGTATTTTTTCTTGCAGACACAGATCACAACTATCAGGAAAATTCCTCGGAATTTGGGCTGAACCTATCAGTCTCCAGCTAATTACATGGTCCAGCCCTTCTTCCTTCATTTTCCAGAATCTCCGTGAAAGGGCTGTCTGGTATTTTTGACCTGGGTTCGAAAAAGAATGCCTGTGATTGTAATATCTCTGCTTAAAAGGTCCTGCGGACATACCAATATAGGTCCAGTAATTTTTCTTGTTGTTGGATGGTGAAATGTGAGCTTCATAAATTACCTGTGTGGACTTACATTTGCCCTCCACCAGGCAGGCATCCACGGAGCTACAATTGCATTTATTTAAAATTCCGGACTCAGGGTCAGTATTACATAAATTCTTTAGAATTTGCCTATTATGAGAATTTATAATGTTGTCCATATTTGGGGTACAAGAGTAGCTGATTTTTAGAGTGTTCCTATGAAAAATTTTTCAGAGAGAATTGTTGTTATTAAAATGTTTGTCTACTAATTTGAGAAAATATTATCAATATTGATATTTGTTAGTTTACAGTATGGAGGGTTAAACCAAATTATCTTTCTTTTTCTACAGTTATTTTTATTTTTAGTATTAGATGATTCAGGGGTCTATTGTAGGTTTATTATACGTTAATTTGTTCTTAAATCCACTTTTTTGAAGGGCCTTGTTGTAAATATCTTTACTTGCATTGAAAGTTTTAATGTTAGATGATAAATGGTTAATCCTATTATTTACTAGATTGGGTATCTGTTTTAAAATATTTTTGGGGTGATTGGATAAAATATTAATATAAGTGGGAAGACTATTTTCTTTGAGAAAAGGCTGGTGGGATCCATCATTTAAATTAAGGGTGATATCTAGATAGTTTACAATTTTAAGATTAGAAGTAACTTCAACCTGAAAAGAGCCCTAAATTACCTCGGTTTTAAGTTTGAAGTTACTTCTAATCTTAAAATTGTAAACTATCTAGATATCACCCTTAATTTATACAAATATCTAGTTGAATGTGCATTGTGGTGCAGTGGATATCGGCTCAGAACGAGAAATCGGGGAGACGAGTTTGAATTCCAGTTGAATTCATTGCATTCACTTACGCGCAAATACCCTTGGGAAAGGTATTAATCCATCTATTCCAGTTATGGGTTAAATAACAGGACAGACTGGGTTCTATAGCCTTGGTCGGCAACCAGTCTACCGCAGAAAGTAATGGCAACCTACTGCGGGATAATCTTGTGCCCAGTCAGTCATGTCTCTTTCAAGACATGATCGCCCAAGCATGTATCACGTATGGCACTTAACTGACTGATCTAGTTGAAAGGAAAGTTCTTGCAGTTTATAAATAATCAAATTTATTAAGAAACTGCAATAATTTTTCTTACAACCAGATAGCTTTTAATATACTCCACAAATTGATTCCTATGTTTCCATTTAGAAGGGTGGGCTGAAAAGTATATAAGCTATGAAGAAATGATGCTAGAGCTGTGAATGATACTGAAATTATGAAAAGCAGTCACAAAATGCTATCAAGGCCAAATGCCAACAAAAATGATGAAAGGAGTCTTGTTTTATTTGGACAATGCTCCAGCCCACAAAGTACTCAGTTTCAATGGCTGTTGTGCATGACTATGGCTCTGAACTGTTTGATTACCCTCCTTATAACTTTTGATTTGTCCCATCTGCCTATAATTTGTTACCCAACAAGAAAATTCATTTGGCTTGGAACCAGTGTTATGTTGTTCATGACTTTTTTCACCAACAAGATGAACAGTCTTCTTTGAACAGTCAGATGTCAGTTTACCTGGAAAGAAACAATGCAGTTATTAATAAGAAGAGTTGAAATTAATGCATGCAAGATTTCACAGCTCTAGCATCACTCGTTCATAGTCAGCCTGTGAACTTTTCAGCCCACCCTCGTACCTGGAAAGAAACAATGCAGTTATTAATAAGAGGTGAAGTGTACGTACAGATTTCACAGCTCTAGCATCACTCCTTCATTGTCAGCCTATGAACTTTTCAGCCCATCCTTGTAGCTGAACAAGAGACAATGTGGAGTTATTAAGCATCAAGAGAAGAGGTGAAATTAATGCATGCAAAATTTCACAGCTCTATCCTTTCAGTTCATAGTCAGCCTGCTGAGCTTTTCAGCCCACCCTCGTACCTGGAAAGAAACAATGCAGTTATTAATAAGAGGTGAAATTAATGCATGCAAGGTCTACAGCTCTAGCATCACTCCTTCATTACACAACTGTCAGCCTATGAACTTTTCAGCCCCATCCTTGTAGCTGAACAGAGATAATGTAGTTATTAATAATGAAGAGGTGGGAATTAATGCATGCAAATTTCACAGCTCTAGCATCACTCGTTCATAGTCAGCCTGTGGGCTTTTCAGCCCACCTCGTACCTGGAAAGAAACAATGCAGTTATTAATAAGAGGTGAAATTAATGCATGCAAGATTTCACAGCTCTAGCATCACTCCTTCATTGTCAGCCTATGAACTTTTCAGCCCATCCTTGTAGCTGAACAGAGACAATGTAGTTATTAATAAGAAGAGGTGAAATTAATGCATGCAAAATTTCACAGCTCTAGCATCACTCGTTCATAGTCAGCCTGTGAACTTTTCCAGCCCACCCTCGTACCTGGAAAGAAACAATGCAGTTATTAATAAGAGGTGAAATTAATGCATGCAAGATTTCACAGCTCTAGCACATCACTCCTTCATTGTCAGCCTATGAACTTTTCAGCCCCATCCTTGTATACAGACAGAGACAATGTAGTTATTAATAAGAAAGGGTGAAATTAATGCATGCAAAATTTCACAGCTCTAGCATCACTCGTTCATAGTCAGCCTGTGAACTTTTCAGCCCACCCTGTACCTGGAAAGAAACAATGCAGTTATTAATAAGAGGTGAAATTAATGCATGCAAGATTTCACGTCTCTTAGCCATCCTCATAAAATTTGTCAGCCTATGAACTTTTCAGCCCATCCTTGTAGCTGAACAGAGACAATGTAGTTATTAATAAGAAGAGGTGAAATTAATGCATGCAAAATTTCACAGCTCTAGCATCACTCGTTCATAGTCTGCAGCCTGTGAACTTTTCAGCCCACCCTCGTACCTGGAAAGAAACAATGCAGTTATTAATAAGAGGTGAAATTAATGCATGCAAGATTTCACAGCTCTGTATCACTCCTTCATTGTCAGCCTATGAACTTTCTGGCCATCCTTGTGGCTGAACAGAGACAATGTAGTTATTAATAAGAAGAGGTGAAATTAATGCATGCAAAATTTCACAGCTCTAGCATCACTCCTTCACAATCAGCCTGTGAACTTTTCAGCCCATCCTCATACCTGGACAGAGACAATGCCGTTATTAATAAGAAGAGGTGAAATTAATGCATGCAAAATTTCACAGCTCTAGCATCACTCCTTCACAATCAGCCTGTGAACTTTTCAGCCCACCCTAGCAGACATAAATACATTAATATGTCTGACGCCTCATCACGACAATATTTTCAACATAATCTTTTTTTCATTAATCAATGCAATTAAGCTAATGCTTGCATCATTATTTTAGATTATGATCAAGAAACACAGTGTTAAGTATTAGAGGTTAAGTACTGCTCATTTTTCTTAAAGCCTACGTTGGATACACATAATTCTGGCAAGATTAAGACTTATCAAAGAATTTAATATATTTATTTTACATTTCTAACAGTACGAATGATTTAGCAATAGATGTACATAAGTAGTGTGTCAGAGATCAATTATCGAATTATTATTATATAACCTCCATTGGTTTAACAAAATGGATAATCCAGCATGGTTTTGAAACATGGTATACCTGAAAATCTGTGTACTGGCATTATTTCAGTGTATCAGGATGATAGAAAATACAGACGTTAATTGATTCAAACCTCAAATTTTTGGCAAATAACACCCAAAAATATTGATAAACAGAAAAATTTATTTGCCAGGCAACATTTCTATCAATTCAGGTTTTTTATTTGTTGTTGGCCACTGCATTGAAAAAGACTTTTTATAATAAAAATCTTTATTATTAATGGTTTTTTGCTGATAAGGATGACAAATGAGAAATTTGAGATTTCTTAGTTTTTTTTTAGAAAATTTGACACTCACAGAGCATACAAAGACAAAAAGAAAACAGTAAATAATGTTCCAAAATCAGCTTGTTAACCATGATTAAGTGCTCTTAAGTTTATCATAGTTTGGCATAAGGTCACAATTGTGATCCTCCAAACAACATCAAACATATGATACAGTAAGAAGGGAGCTGGGTTTCTCTAAGTGCCATTAAAGTTATTTTTTCCTCATACAATGGCATTTTTTTAAAACTTAACCTTCGAGATTCTGATGTTGCACAAATTATACCATCTTTCTAAGTAAATTACAAAATAGAGATACCAAAATGAAGCAAATACAAAGTTTAAATATCTGGAAATAAATGGGTAAATGGCAGAACAAAGACTGGGAATGATTGTAAAAAAATATTACTAAGTGCTACAAAGGATAGGAAGTTGTAGAGAGCCATCATTACCCAAATCCATAAAAGGCGAAGAAGAATATTAAAATTAGCTCTTTTCATACAGGAAACATTCAGTGTTACTCTTAGTTGAAATTTATAAAATCTTTTAATTCAGTTTTTCAAGAAATTACACTTTTTAGGTCCAGTAAATGTTATACCTGTTTGTCATACTGATGAAGGTATCCTTTTAAACTTTTTCAGGACAGTCATGAGTGAGAAAATTAACAAATGGATTGCACATGTAACTCAAACAGAAAATAATGAGTGAATGAAGATGTTGATATTCCACACTATTTCAAACAAAAGGTTAGAAAGGAAGCCTTCCATCAATATGAGAAAAAGTGATGACAGTGGACTTAGAATTATATCTCAAATCTTAGATATGAAGTTAAGATATCTAATAGACTTGTGGCAGATGTGTTCACTTCATAAATGTTGCCTGTGTAGATTATCGAATAATTATTTTATCAGAAACTTTAGGAATAAAATAAATTATATATTAATTTATTTTCTTTTAGAATGAGTGAGCCCTTTGGTATTCAACATAGCAAAAATTTTGTTTACACAGTAGATATTGATAACAGTCTGAAGAAATGTCCATTTCAGTAGTTGAAAGTCGGCCCATGATAGGGGTAGTAGTAAAAGCACAAATTAGGATGGATTTCCATTTGCTGTGTTTTCTCTCAGCCCTGAAAAGAGCAGAATAACCAATGACCTCTTGACTGATTCTTCACATATCCTGCATGGCTGCACTCTTTTGTTCTGCCCTCTCCTATGTTATGTATAGAGTCTCCCTGGTTTTTCGTATGTTATGTATAGAGTCTCCCTGGTTTTTCGTATGTTATGTATAGAGTCTCCCTGGTTTTTCGTATGTTATGTATAGAGTCTCCCTGGTTTTTCGTATGTTATGTATAGGGCCTCTCTGGTTTTTGTTATGTTATGTATAGGGCCTCCCTGATTTTTGGTATTTTTTCAGTCACAAATAAGCTCTGCTCCTGCAAACTATAAGTGTTTTAGGCTGGGTTCAGTCTTTTCTTCTTCCTTTTTTATTTTAAGGTTGCCTTTTAATAGGTTAAGAGATGTTTAGAAAGAGAGAGATGAAGAGATATGGGTTTTAATGGAAATAGCAAATGCCTTATTTTATTTTGATTTATTTTTGTTTGCATATTAGCTTGTTACAAAAATAATGGTTGATTCCAGAAACATAATTTTACTCTTGAAAAATTAACTGTAGAAATGTTGAAATTAGTCAAAATATGAGCCTTGTGCATCTGTGTACCTCCTTATTGATAAAAAGTTATTGGCTGTAATGCAATAACATCTTTAAAAGCTAATACCACCTCTGGTTTGGACCTAAAAGTTTTACCATTTAAAAATGTGCTTACATGCTTAGAAAAATGATAATCAGTAGGTGAAAGATCAGGAGAATATGAAGAATGTGGTGAACTCTTGTATTCCAAGTCTGTGAGTTTTTGCAACAAGTGGTCATGCATTATTATTGAGTGGAAATGGCCCACATTGATTTACCAATCATTTTATGCAGACATGCATACATTTCAGCAAGTTGATTACATTAATGCTCTGATTGACTTCTAGAAAGCTGTAGTGGATAAAATACAACAATTTGGGCAGCCATTATTTTTGTAACCTTAGTAGTTTATTTTTATATTTTTTCATCAGGACATGCTATAAACTAATGCTTACCTATAACGAATTATAGACGAATTGACCAAATGCATAATACTATAATACGAAATGTAAATGGAGGAGTTTTATATACGAAGAAATACCGAGTGTAGCTTAGCCTGTAAAAGTTAACATGTGGGGATCGCATAGTGAAGATCAATATGACAATAAATAATAAAAGTCTCTAAAATCAGTTAATACTGGACAATCTTCTCAAAGATGAAGAAGAGACTTGAAACAGCAGAAATGTTTTTAAGAAAGAAGGTGAAGGCCAAACATGTGAGCAATTATAAAATTTTAGAGAAAATGGAAAAAACTTATACTTAACATCAGGAAGAGAGTTGAAATTTCTAGGGCACATAATGAGGAAAAAGGGCTTGGAAAATCTGATACCACCAGGACAGACTAAGAGAAAGAGGAAAACTATGCATAACATAATGAGCTTAAGTAAATGGATGATGGAACAGAATTAAGAAAAAATAAAAGACAAAATTTATTAAGAATTACAAAGGACAGGAGTTTGTGGAGAGCCATGATCGCCTACATCCTGAGGGAACATGGCATGTTAATCATCATGAGTTGCTTCCCTTGGCAATTCTTCACCGGAAAAGAGGTGGCTTACTTGGAAGGGGCTGAGTGGCCATTTTTCAAAGGACACAATCATGGAGAACAAAGGAGTCCGAATAAAGAATTCTCTTTTCATTACATGTCTGAGTATTAACATTGGCAGCAGAGCACATCAATGGCTTCCAAATTTATTCCTTCACTTATTTTTAACACAAAATAATTGGAATAAAGAAATACAAGTTTGGGAATTTATTACCTGCATCAACAAACCTTGCCGTGTACCCATAGTATTTTATCTCTGTAAGAAAAAAGCAGAGAGGCTACATTAGAACTGGACATCACCACATCACAGGCCAATGATGGAATGGAAAAATTATTTGAAAAGTCACCTTTTATGACATGCAGGTCAGTCAAACAATATTGATAGACTGAACTATTGCCCAGTTCACACTCCACCCACGTCTATTGAACAGGTGAAGAGGCTCATCCCTTGTTCCCTGTTTAGAATGTGGTTTCCAGCTTTCTCTTTTCCAATCTTTTCACTCTTACGTAGCCCCCTGCACATCAGTGGTGTTACCACCTTGCTCGGGGTGATATGTTTAAAAAAAAAAAAGAACAGCATCTCAATAGATGACTACCTAAGTAACTTTGATTGTCATGTCACAAAGTTTAAGGACCACCTGAACCAGTAATTGCCTACAGAGCACTAGAAAGTATGAATCTGAGTAATGAAGTATATTACAGTCATTGTCAAACGAACATCGGTCTCGGCTTTCCAGTTAGCAAGATTGTGACAACAGAGTCAGAAGAGGGCATAAGAACAAAATTCTGATATCTTCTGACAAAAGTTCAGGTTCATTTGAACCTGAAGGTAAAACCACCAAATGCTTTACATGTAGCTACCAATTCCACTGGAATCACAATTGTTTAAACACTGATAACACTAATAATACGCAGGATAGGAATCAAAAGAACAACTACATATCTGTGGATCGGCAACAGTGGGAAGATAATTGGTTAAATATTTTCGGGTGAATCACTTGGTTCAGCAGTCCTAGACAGTGGTGCTTCTGCAATTGTTTGTGAGGCTAAATGGTATGAGTGTTTTCTGAAAACCATTCCTGCACATGAACAATAAAAATATAAATGTCCAAGAAGGACTGAGAACTTAGAATTTCAATGATGGAAAGAAACTAAAAATCACAATTCACAACTACTCTAGCATGTGTCACTGCCAGTGTTGACATTGGATATTGTTACCGATGTTATAAACCCAAACAGTCTGCTTTTAATAAGTAAAAAAGCCCTGAAAAAAGCCAGGACTTGTCACAAAAATGAAAATGACAATGTCACAATGCTGGGGTAAGAAGTTCCATTGTGGTGTACTCCATCTGGTTACTATCACATCCCTATTGCCAGACCTCTACCAGATCAAGATTAGTTTAATAAAATCAGTCAGTTAAGTGCCATACGAGACATGCCTGACTGAGCAGAAGATTATCCCGCAGTAGGTTGCCATTACTTTCTATGGTAGAGTGGTTGCCCACGAAGGTTATAGAACCCAATCTGTTCTGTTATTTAACCCATAACTGGAGGGAAGAGATGTATTAATACCTTTCCCAAGGGTATTTGCATGTAAGTGAATGCAATGAATTCAACTGGAAATTGAACTCAGTTCCTCAATTTCTCGTTCCGAGCTGATATCCACTGCACCACAAATACTTTTCATTAAAGATGTATACTTTGTCACCAAGTTCGAACAAATAGAGTACCAAAATGGTGATATTGTTCTGTATAAAAGAAACATATGTGATAGATGGCTTGGTCCAGGAACTGTCATATGGTGAGAGTATAAACATGTGCCCATTAAACGTGGCAGTACATATCTGAGAGTGCATCCATCCCATTTAGTCCCATAGTCTGAAGCATACTAAAGTTCTGAAGATGACACAATAATGGAACCAACACCCAACATCTGATAAAACTCCAAAATTATCAATTTTTGAAGAGAAAAAGAAAAAAAATCCCAAATGAAAATATTGAACAACATTAGACTGTGACAGCAAGAAGCAGATGACTCAAGCAAAACTACATTCTTAATAAATTTGAGCTCCCAAAACCAAGTCAAACTATTAAATACAAGCTTGCCAATGATGATTCAGAACAGAGAAAACTGAATGTCTTTAGGATAGGCAAAACAACAGGCAAAAACAAACACTTAATGAATGTAGTTAAGGAACAAGATGAACCCTTTTGGTTGAACTTTGTATCAGAATGGCAAGCAAGTCAGGTCAAGCAAACAAGAGAAGATGAAAACACTTCTTGCAATGATGAAAATACAATTATTTCCTCCTCAAATGATGACCTGGAAAAGGCAAGAAAAAAAGAGCCTCCAAAATTGTGTTAAGAATAAAGTTTACATACAAATTCCTGAATAAGATCAACTCCAGATATCCGCAATATGGATTTATACTTATAAAAGTTTTAATGGTAAACAGATTTGTAAAACTAGACTTGTAGCTCAAGGCTTCCAGAACAAAGATGCTTGCAATGTAAGAAATTATTTTCACACCTGCTCTAAAGAAAGTCTATGTATAGCATTTGGAAAAATGGCATCTAACCATTGGATGTGTAAATCCATGTGCATAAAAACTGCATTTCTAGAAAGTAAACAGACTGATTGGTTTATTTGGATTCTCTAAAAGATGCTAATGTACTTCCAGGTTATATCTGGAAGCTCTCTAAATGTGTATGTGATCTGACTGATGCTTTAAGATCCAAGTTTGTTTCCAAAATGCCATATAAATATTGCCTGGTCATATTTTGAAACTCATCCTAATTTAATTAATTCATTCTTGAGTGACCAGGCAATATTTACATGGAATTTTGGAAACAAACCGCAGGATATAATTGCTGAAAATGTTGATGATTTGTGCTTTGCAGGAACAGAAATCTTTCAGAGCAGAGTTATGGAGAAAATTCGTCATGTATTTGAAGTCAAATCTAAATAATTTTAATATATAAATAAATATAATATTTTAAGATAATATCAAACTAGGATAGAATAAATATATAAAAAGTTAAAATATATCCCAGTAGAAGTAGGTAAACATTTGAAAGATAATATATCCACAAAAGAAGTAACAGAGACATGGCAGCTGATTGGTCAATTTAATTGGCTAGTCACCCAGACAAGGCCTGATCTAAGTTATGATGTTAATGCATTAAATTCTGTATCAAAACAAAAACTGTAGAATGTATAAAACAAGCAAATATAGTCAAGAAAACAAAAAAGGAAAACATTCCACATTTCACTACACTCTTAATCTGTTAAAGTCTACGATTAACCATTATCTTCCACACATAACTGCATAAGCTGTGCCTCCATCTCAAGTGGCTCCCGGGTTTTATACATGGTATTGTTAAAAAAATAAAAGTCACCTTGAAAAATGTTTATTTTCTTGACGCATTTAATCTTTTCTAAAAGTTTTTATTCCATTTCCAAAACTGCATTTTTTTCTAAATAGCAGAATAAATGACAGGTTTGGTAGAAATAAAATTAAACTGCATAATTTTGACAAATAATGGAAATTACAATGATTAACCTCTTTTCTACTCATGTTTATTTTATTTTAAATGTCACTGAGAATTTTTAATTGTGTGATTGTAGCCGATTGATGGAAACAAGTATATTAGGTCATATCAAATGTATTTTTGCATTTTTATAGTTTTACTCCAAAGCTTATTACATGTACATATTTAAAGACTATGATTCCATTAGATTATTAATCTTAATATATTTCATTTTCAGTACTATTCAGCTGTCTCTTGTTACAATGGTGGATACATTTATTGGGATTCAAACAATTTTGAGATGTTATTTTGAACTGAGACTGAAAGTTGTTTCAGCTGTTCAGAGAATTCAGGAAGTAAGGAGGAAATGAAACAATATTTAAATACATTCAACTGTTTTAAGAGTGATGACTTGTCTTTTCAAATAAAGTCCAGAAATGGATTATCATTTTTCTATTAGAATGCTTTAAAATGAAAGGCAGAGTAGAAGTTAATCAGAAGGATTCAAAAACTTTCAGAAGAGTTAAGACAATCAAAAAATGCCATATGAAAAGTCATATCAGTTCTTGTTATTTTTGGCTTCCATGTAGGGATGAAAAGTCCAAATTCAGAGGCAATCTCTAGCCAGAACCTTTTCTATTATATTAAAAAGTGGGCTAACTTCAACATCTCCACTCAGAAACTTTCAGAATAGCTCAGATTATGAGTTGTTGTTGTTGTTGTTTTGTTTTTATGACATATCAACCTCGAAGGGTCATTTATTGCCAACCAAACTTTATTTATTGCTGGTAATACCTTTTTTCTTTCAACAATTTATTGTTGTTTATATAAGTTTTTGTGTCTAGTAATACATTTTTCTTTTCAAGTATCAAGATTCATTGGGACTTGTTTTTAAGGACAGGGTCCCCAAGTCCTACCCTTGTTATTTAACCTATAACTGGAGGGAAGGGACAGATTAATACCTTTCCCAAGGGTACCAGTGCTTAAGTGAATGCAGGTTATTCAACTGGAATTCAAACTTGGCTCACTGATTACTCTTTCCGAGCCGACATCCACTGCACTACAACGCACATCGATCACTAAACGCTTACAACACCTGGTATTCCTAAACGGTCATCCATTTAAGTACTGACCAGGCTCAACGTTGCTTAACTTCAGTGATTGAGCAAGAACCGGTGTATTCAACATGATAGGCCATAAGCCTTCAGATTATTAAATTGAAGTATTATATCAGTTTTTGGACTTTTGGCTTTGAGAGAAAAATTAAGTAAATCAAGTGCATGGGCACCATACCTTCTATTCAATCAATAAAGGAATGGCTAGTGTTGAATCTTCTTAAAACAGAAAAGCTAGGATTATCAAAAGATACCATGCGTGAGGACTACATCGGATTCAAAAAAACATACAAAAGCTTTTGAGGTGTTCCCACTGATTAAAAACTTGAATGTATTTGATACACTAATATTGTTAATTCTTTTCAATAGTAGTAGATAGGTTTGCCTATCATCTGGTGCACATTCTTCCCTGATCTTTTTGAATAGTAATAGATGTTTATCTCTTGTTTCCTGTTTAGGATTGGGTTTCCAGTTTCTTCTAAAGGATTTTCTTTCTCTCTCACTTATGGTGACCCCTTGCATATTAATGCCATCATCATCCTGATTCGAGAGATGTCTCTTACCCTGTAACCCTCTACCTCAAATGGCTTTTGGGCCTTGTACAGGGTGAACATCATTTAAAAAACAAAAATTTACAACAAAACCTGCATCTAAGATAAAATTGGTTCAATTCTTATTTGGCCTCATTTTTCATGAAATACAAGATGCGATGGATAAATTGTCGCCATTTTATATTCATAATTTCATGCATGTGCACTGTCTGTTTTTGATTTTGTCAACTTAGCAGCATAGTAGGTTCAGTTGGGCACCGTCTGTAAGAAAAAGGGCACCATAACACAATTCACTCTAAATACAGAAACAGCTTGCTGTACTGTACTGCTTGGCATTTGTACCAAAAACTCCAATACGAACATTTCAGAGTTTTGGGGTAGAAATCTGAAGACAATGTAGAGGATTCAGAAAGAGTTCGAGGAGTCTAATAGCGATTACAAAGGTACAGCAACTTGGAAAACTCACTTTGGTCCATTCTGATAAGAAAAGAACTCCTGAATTAGTCGGTAAAGGCCTCAGACTCAACACAGGGGCCTATATCAAGTAACTTAAGGTGGTAGTACTGCTCTGGGTCAAAAGATTGGCTGCTAAAAGACGCTATGTCTGGCAGCAGGACACTGTACCATGCCACACAAGCAGGAGGACCCAGTCTGCAATCATATCACGTCATCTGGAGACCATAGTTGAAGCCAATGATGATTTTATTGAATAAATTTGCTTTTCAGTATTTCAAGACATTTTTTGAGTAATTTTGGTAAATATAACTGTTAAAATGAGATGTTAGTGTGATTTTCATTTTTGCATAATTTAAACAACAATCTATCCATCATACCTTGTAGAGTTTTCAAAGATCTACTGTCATTTCTCTGAGACCAGGTTTCTTCAATTTTATTCTTTGTATGATAAAAGAGAGAAAGAGATGAAAAAGCAGGTACAATTCTCTATACAAAATACTTGAATATTAATGTGCAGAGATTTTATCACAGGATTAGATTGGGATGATTATATCAATCATTAATACTACTTGTCATCATCATTTAAAATTTAAGATATTCTTTTAAATTTTACATATCTATAAGTCTATCATTTATCAATGCTTAGTAGTAGAAACTTTGTAGCTTCCTCTGTATCATAAAAATTCCACTTGATAAAAAAAAGGTAGATATAGAATGGATTGACTGAAACATTGTGGTAACAACAAAAGCAATACAAAGAATGAGTTCAATAGTCTGAACAACTCTTGGAATGATAATGACTCTTCTCAAAATTATAGAAGGTAGACATAGAATGGATTGACTGAAACATTGTGGTAACAACAAAAGCAATACAAAGAATGAGTTCAATAGTCTGAACAACTCTTGGAATAATAATGACTCTTCTTAAAATTATAGAAGGTAGACATAGAATGGCTTGACTGAAACATTGTCGTATCAACAAGTGTAACATTAATAATAAGTTCAATTAATTGGAAAACACTAGCAGCAGTGAAAAGTAATTCATATTATTTACTGAAATTCTTTTAGCTTGAAATGAGAGTTTATACAAATATGAATTTCTGAGTTTAATGAAGAAAATTATATAATTCTTAATTTTGAAAAACCTGGATGAAAAATATACCTCTTCTATCTGGAACTTCTTCTTTGCTATTAGTGAATAAATAGCTGGCTGAGTAAAAAAAAACTATCTATATTTAAACTTGTTATGGTAAGTAAATTCCAAACAATGTTTGGCCTTGGTTGTTACTATTATTGAATAATATTGTCCCTCTCCAACCCACGATGACAGTAGGACTGATAAAGGATATATAGATATAAGGTGAGTGAGTGAGTTTTGTTTAATGGCATATCAACCTCTGTGGGTTATTTAATGCCAAAAATGTAGGGTTTTAAGGTATTTTTTTTAATGGTCAGTTATAGTGAGAAGGTTGATTTAGTCAGATTTTAATGAAAATTTTTTGTTATTCTTTATTATTTTAGAAAACTGAAAAGGTCTTCTATTTTTGTATTCAAAAATGTTTTGCTGAGAATAATTTTTTCCTTCAAAAATGTGTTATGGTAATAATTTTTCTTCAAAAAAGTCCATTTTTATGTACATATTTCTTTAAAAGTGTATTTTTATACTTTCATAGTGTTTTGACCCCAGTTTGAGGGTTAACTATTTGCCCATAGCTGGGACCCTAACAGGTGCTACCACTTCAGGTCAGGGGTCCTGGGTATGATGGTAAACTGCATCTGGCAGCAAGGCCTCTGATTGAGAGGTTGTGAGGAGCATGGAACCACCTCTTGGTTGCTGTTGTTCTCAGGTCCACCCTGACCCGAGGTGGTAGCACCTGTTAGGGTCCCAGCTATGGGCAAATAGTTAACTCCCAAACTGGGGTCAAAATACTAAGAAACTATAAAAATGAAGACTTTTATAGAAAAATATACATTTTTGAATTAAAAATATTACCAACAATACAGTTTTGAAGGAAAAATTATTGCCATAACATATTTTTGAAGGAAAAAATAATTACCAGCAATAAATTTTTGAATACAAAACTAGAAGACATATTTTCAGTTTCTAAAATAAAAAAAATTTCATCAAAATTTTACTAAATCAACCTTCTTACTATAACTGAACATTAAAAAAATAAATACCTTAAAACCCTACCTTTTTGGCATTAGATAACCCACAGAGGTTGATATGCTATTAAACAAAACTCACTCACTCACTTCAGGTTAGGGTGGACCTGAGAACAACAGCAATTAAGAGGTGGTTCCATGCTCCTCATAACCTCTCAATCAGAGGCCATGCTGCCAGATGCAGTTTATCATCATGCCCATGATCTATAGATATAAGGTAACTCAAAACCATTGAGAAGATAAAATAGTGAAATTTTTATGATCCCTTGATACAAAGGAGGCCACACTGTTATTACTTTAGGACAAAGTTATTCAGCTAATAACAACCAGTTGATAACTTTAACCAGGTACAGAAAGTTAAATACCTGAAGAGTGTTCAAACAGAGGATGGAAAGTGCGACACTGAGATTCGAAGGCATGTTGGCATGGCCAAGGATGTATTCCAGAAGTTGAGTAGAGTATTAAGAGACAAGAAAATTTAACTGGAAACAAAGAAAAGGGTACTGGACTGTCATGTGATGTCTGTTCTTCAATATGGCAGTGAATGCTCGACAATCACATGAAAGATGAAGAAAAGACTTGAAGCAACTGAAATGCGGTTCTACAGAAAGATGCTGAGGATACCATAGACGAAATATGGTAGCAATGTCAAGGTTTTGGAGGGAATGGAAACGAAAAGGAAACTGATACTTAACATCAGAAAAAGACAGCTTAAGTTTCTAGGACATGTAATGAAGAAGGAGGGCTTGGAGAATTTGATACTCACAGGTCAGATAAAGGGAAAGAGAGGGGAAAGCAATGCATGACAAACTTGATGAGCTTGAGCAAATAGATGGCAGAGCAGGGTTTGGATGGGGTAACAAAAAAGAGCTACAAGATATAGGGGGATGTGGAGGGCCATGATCGCCTATGTTCTGAAAGGATATGGCACATAAAAGAAGGTATAAAAATGGAGAGAGTATAAACTCATTGTTATAAGCAGCAATTCTTTTGTCTGAGTTTCTGGTATTAAACGATATCCTTATTTATACTATTTAGATGCTGGACTATTGTCCTCATCGTTGTTGTGGTTATATTTTGGCTGCTGTAACCTACAGCAGTGATTCCCAAACTTTTTTTCTGTCATATCCCCCTACACCCAGCTCAACCATAAAGATTTCCCCTTCATGTGCATGAGAGAAAGAGCAGTTAAAACACACTGAGACTATTTACTAATTTATTTTTCAAATGTACACATATACTGATAAACTTGTATTTACAGAGTAAAGTGGATAGAGAGCAGTTAGTAACAACTAAGCATAGCCATAGAGAGTGGTTAGTAATAAATAAAAGGACTTTTGTTTGCTCTTCTACTTCAGAATTAAATTAGTGAGAAGGGTGATGCTGCTTCTTGTACACCAGTGTATCAATACCAGAGTTAGTTTTGACAAGCGTGCAACATATAAGATTTTCTTTTTAGTAGGTAGTGTAATTATTTCCCCCCTTGTGTAGTGTTATAATGATTTTATAAACCATTGTAATAATAAAATTACAATATTGAACACTACTTTGTATTGATCACTCTTTATAAAAGTAAATGCATGAACAATGGGTTTCAATCTATCTGTTCTTTCACTTCCTTTTTATATATATATATATATATATATATATGTGTGTGTGTGTGTGTGTGTGTGTGTGTGTGTGACTATTTATGTTCTCACACCCTGATTGAGCACTCTGGAAGAATAGTAGACTTTGAAAAACAGTAGCTACTCTGGCATCTACGCATCGTTCATTCAGTAATGAATGAGAACATTCTCAGCTATTGGGCGTGTATAATGATAATATACATGCTAAAAAGTCTGCCTTCTTCTACTGTGTGCCCATAGCCCAGAGGTAGAATCACCGACTGACACCAATTTGGTCGAGTTTCAATCCTGAGTAAAAAGTAATCGGCTGTCTAACCGTACTGATGAGCTGTGATACAACAAAACAGATCTGTCTGCAGATGACTATATATATATATATATATATATATATATATATATATATATTTGAATTTGAAAGTAAATCGCCTGGAGACACCACATGGTAGAAACATAGGTTGCATAATAATTCATTTACAAACGAAAAATATTCAAAAGTTCTACAATATAATTGTATTGAACATGTTTTAATACAACTGTGTACTGGTGTAATTTTATAATGACCAGAAACTAAGTAATTAAATAATTATTTTTTTTTTTCTAAGAAAAGGGATGGAATTTATTAACCCAACAGATTTTATTACTTATATGTTATTTTTAGTGAATACTTGTATTTGAGTAGACACTCGACTTATTCATTAATTTTTTGCCTAACAGCTTGAATATTTGAGAAATCTTATTTCAGAAAAATATGCACTCACTGGAAAGATACCTGTTGAAGTGGTACGTTGCTACCAGATCCAAGGATTGATCTTATGACCACGAGATGACAGTAACACATCAATAATTAACTTCTATATCCACTACACTACAATCCCAAAGGGCATGAGTTTACTAATGGACCAAATACACACGTGGTCAAAACATTGTCTATAATGACATCTATCTAAATTAACAAATTGAGAACACCAGTTCGAAATAATACAAGAATATTGAAAATTAGTCAGCTTGGAAATTAAATACTAAATTCTGCTATCCTAGATATGATGATAGACTACATCTAGCAGCAAGGTTTCTGATCAGGAGGTTTTGTGGAGCATGGAAACACCTTTTAATTTCTGTTGTTCCCAGTAGTGTCTTGATCTTTTTTTTTTTAAAAATAATCATTTCACCCCGAGCAAGGCATTTCACTGCCACTATTGCACAGGGGATTATATAGAGTGGTGAGAAAGGATGGTTAGATATAGGAAAAGTCAGAAGGAGAGTGATAGACGGGTAAGGATACTGAGAATGAGGGGCAGATGGTGAGAGTGTTGGGAGAATAGATGCAAGTTAGTGTGATAGGAGTTGTCTGTTGACCTTACATTTAAACTCCTGGAGATTGTAGCTGTCGGGAAAGCAGACATGGGGAAGGGAATTCCACAGGCGGGAAGCGCAAGAAAAAAAGCTGTTGGAGTAGATGTAACTGTAATTTCTACTCCAACAGCTTCTCTTCTCATGCTTCCCGCCTGTGACTCCTAATTCTTTATTGACTGAATCCAACGATGAAAAAGATACACTTCTTTTCAGTCTTAATATTGGTGTTGCATTTTTTTTAACTTCAAAATTCACCTTTGGTTTCATGTACATGCCATGCCCTTCTGAAAAAAACTTATGGAAACATTCTTTTTAATTCAGTTTTGAAATTTTCCATTGCCGTAATAGTATTTGTGGTGACAATATTTACTTGGTTGCAGAATGTATTGATTGGCAGGTCCTAAAGATTGAATAAGAAAATGCCATTCATTTCCAATAAATTTTTTACACAAATACCACTGCTTTTTTTTTGGTCTTTCCAACAAAAGAAATATTACAGTTGAACTCACTTAAAACAATTTAACTTCTTCCTTGAAACACCACAATCAACTTTTATGTAAGGCAATAAATAAGCTTACCCAGTTTTCTTCAAGTCTTTTCATTAATTATACTAATATCGAACCCAGTATCCAATTGTAATTTTATTTTTATATCTTAATTGTGACAAAAACAAATTTTCTCTTTGGAGATGTTTCGTTGGAAGCCTTGCTAATTTTTTTCTACTAGTCGACTTTACCCAAAGCATTTACTCTGTTGACATACTTTTTGTTTCTCTTCCATTTTTTTTATTTGCAGCAAGCACTCATATCCTAATCTTCCACATAGTATTTTTTGTTTCTAAAGAAACAATCACTTTCAAAATGCTGCTCACCACAACTGTGGCAAGTACTAGGTATTGGGGTGGGGTATATTTTTCTCCTGTTTTACTAGGAGTTGAAAAATGTATTTTTTTTTTCTTAGATGGTCAGACGCTATGTTTTTAAGAAATATCTTTCTCCTCAATCCTTGCTGTATCAAGTTTTAAAATCACCATAAACTGGCACTCTTCAGCTATTTTTTGGAGAGTTAATTTGGAATCTATTTCTAGTTTAGTTAGAATCCTGGATCTTATTTCTGCGTCCTTAAAATATCAGACATTTAAATGAGTTGCAATTTTACTTTTATATCGTAATTGTGACAAAAACAAATTTTCTCTTGGAGATGTTTTCTTTGAAGCTTTGCTAATTTTTTTTTTCCGCTTATCAACTTTACCTAATGTATTTATTTTGTTGACATACATTTTGTTTCTCTTCCATTTTTCGGATTTGCAACAAGCAGTCTGATGTCCTAATCTTCCACATTTATAGTATTTTTTGTTTCACTTACAAACACAACCGCAAGTATTAGGTATTCTATTGTATTTTTTTTACTGTTTCACTACTAAAAAAAATACAGTGTAACCCTGATATAAGAGAGTTGTCGGGACCGGATAAAAGTTATCTTATATCCGGGTTTGTTCTATTTTATATACATTACCACAGGCTCTAATTTGGGACCAGAGAAAATATCTTATATCCAGTTTCTCTTATATCCGGGTTATACTGTATCTATCTTTTTCCTTTGACTGCCAGATGCTATGTACTTGTAAAATATCTCTCCTCAGTCCTTGCAATATCAAGATTTAAATTCACTATAAACTGACACTTTTCAGCTTTTTTTTTTTTTTTTTTTATAAGCGTTTCACCCCGAGCAAGGCATGTCACTGCCACTACTGTGCAGGGGGCTACGTAGAGTGGAGAAAGGCTGATTAAATATAGGAAATAACAGAGGGTGGGTGATAGGCGGGTGAGGATACCGAGAATGAGGGTTGGGTAGATGAGAGTGTTGTGAGAATAGTTGGGAGTTAGTGTGATAGGAGGTGTCTATTGACCCTACATTTAAACACCTGGAGATTGTAACTGTCGGGAAAGCAGACTTGTGGAAGGGAGTTATTTTTGGAGAGTTAATTTTGAATCCATTCCTAGTTCAGTCAGAATCCTGAATCTTATTTCTGCATCCTTATTAGAAGTTAAACGCAGAACAAATATCAGACATTTAAATGAGTCGGAAGTTAACCCATTGAACTTAATCTTCAACTTAGGAGTTGAAAAATGCCTATTTTTTTCCCCTAGACGGTCAGACACTATGTATTTATGAAATATCTCTCCCCTCAATCCTTGCGATATCAAGTTTTAAATTCACCATAAACTGACACTCAGCTATTTTTTGGAAAGTTAATTTTGAATCCATTCCTAGTTTAGTCAGAATCCTGGATCTTATTTCTGCATCCTTAAAATATCAGACATTTAAATGAGTTGGAACTTAACTCAGTCAGTCAGTTAAATGCAATATGTGATACACGCTTGGGCGATCATGCCTCGAAAGAGACATGACTGACTGGGCAGAAGATTATCCCGTAGTAGGTTGCCATTACTTTCTATGGTAGACTGGTTGCCAACCAAGGCTATAGAACCCAATCTATCCTGTTATTTAACCCATAACTGGAAGGAATATATGGATTAATACCTTTCCCAAGGGTATTTGCGCGTAAGTGAATGCAATGAATTCAAACTCGGTTCCCCGATTTCTCGTTCCGAGCCGATATCCAATGCACCACAACTCATTTGACTTAAATATCTCACGTTCTCGACTGACAATGCCTGCATAAGTGACAAAATCATTATTGTCACACTTTGCTATGTTTAGACAATTCCACCATACATTACAATTCATATTAGTCTTTTTGTTATTGTAACTGTTGTGGGGTTCTCCCTTTTCCTAAAGATGGACTCATCCAGAGTATACTAATACTATTGCTATAGAAGCGAGACGAGAAGAATACCGCTAGTAGTTCATAGTAGCTCTGTGCTCCACTCATCAGGAAGATTATTACACAGTACCTGTCAGTTTCTGACATGGACATACTCAATATACTATGACTTCACTTCCAGAGACTTGCACATATACTTTTTACTAACCCGTATTCCTGGACTACTAATCTTCATTCAAGTTTATATCCTTAAGTTAATACACTTATTTTCTATATCAATTACTGGTCATTGTTCATTTATTTGTGCAGACACCATTCCCAGGATCCAGAACAATAACTATAGTTCTTGCTGTTGCTTTAGCAATTCTTATTGGTTCTTTTATCATCCCAACATTTGAAGCATAATTGATTTCATTTTGTCCATTGTCCTTGTATTCCACTGAATATTTCAATTACTATGTGTAGGATATGTTATTATAGTCCTCATGAAGGTTCAGAATAAGATCTTCACCACCAATTTTATGGCGTTATTCTGAAAGAAACTTTTGGTAACTTACTATTCTTCTTCTTCTATGTATCTTATCCTTTCAGAATGTAGGCAATCATGGCTTTCCACATCTTCCTATCCCTGGTGGCTCTTAGCACGCTTTCTCCTGTAACGTCTCTCAGCCCCCGTTCTGTCATCCACCTGCTCAGGCCCTTCAAATATGTTATCCGCTGCTTTCCTCTGTCTCTTTTCCCTCTATCTGGCCTGTTAGTATCAGGTTCTCCAAGCCCTCCTTGCATGTCCCATGAACTTCAGTTGTCTCTTCCTGATGCTCAATATTAATTTTTTTTTTCATTTCCATTCTTTACAACACCTCATCATTGCTCACATTCTTGGTCCACGATATCCACACCATCATTCTGTAGAACCACAAGCAAGTTATAATATTTCAGAATCGTTGTGTAAAGTCAACGTACTAAATGAATCCTTTGAATAATACACAATAAGGCTCTCGGAATAATTCTTGAGTAATTCACTCAAAAACAATCTCTTCAATGGTGCACAACACAGAACAGTATTCATCTGCCTCCTCACTGAGGTGGAATGTGGCACAAAGCCTTTTTATAGTGGGGAATCGGAACCCTAAAGCCTGGGCAAAAATTTCCCATATATGGAAAGGGGTTGGGTGCCTAGTCTAATTTTCCCCAGACAAGACACTGCCTTTTGGCTGAGCCCCATCTGGGTTCCTCTCCGCCCAAAGACAGAGAGTCTGACGAGGTTAGTTCGGGTTGATGCACAACACAGAACACACTCAAAATTTATGTCTGAGTGCTTTATATCTAAACTTATTTATAAATGAAAAACTTTGTGTGTGTGTGTGTGTGTGTGTGTGTGTGTGTGTTCATTACCTATAGATTCCAAAATGGCTGAACCGATTTTCTTGAAAATTTACACACTTGTACTATAAGCGTCTGCGAGTGTTCTTAGCTAGGTTTTGTGTCAAGGTACCCCCAATAAATATCAAAAATCGATAATTGAAAAAATAAGGTTATAGAAGGAGTGGTCCGATTTTAATCAAATTTCATACACTCATAGACAAAGACACAAGAACCGATATTCAAAAGTTTCAAGGTTGCAGTTCTTACAATAGTGCAGAAAATTTGATATCGATACCAGGAAATCAAAATTTGACTGACATCCATTCATTTTTCTTTCAGTCTACGGTTTTGCTTTAACTGGAAACAACTATTGCTTTTTAGTCTTTTGTGCCAACGTCCAAAGAGTCTGAGCTCCAGGACCACAGATTAGTTTTAAAGCTTTCATTACACCTGAACAACGCCGGGCTATACTGCTCGTACTAAATATTTATGGTCACGTGATCCCAGTAACACAATTCATTCAACAGTTAGATTTGTTGCTTGAAGATTTGTGTTCAAACCCACGTGTTGGTAGCGACACTTTCTTTATATATATATATATATATATATATATATATATATTAGCAGTATAGCCAAGCATTGCTCGGGTGTAATGAAAGCTTTAAAACTAATCCATTGTCCTGGAGCTCGGACTCTTTGGATGTTGGCACGAAAGACTAAAAAGCAATGGTTGTTTCCAGTCAAAGCAAAATCGTAGACTGAAAAACAAAAATGAATGGAGGTATGTCAAATTTTGATTTCCTGGTATCAATATCAAATAAGTTTTTTTCATCATAAACTGAATTTTAAAGGCTAAATAAAGCCTCTGAGTAAATGGTATCATGGCTGAGACTAAGAACTACAATTATACCTACTTAGAGCCAAACCCAAAGCAAAAACTAAAATAAAAGGGTTGAAAAAAATACAGACATACAAGCAGATAAACAGACACACACACACAAACATCTTGCCTTTTATTTATGTATATATATATATTCTCAATTTTCTGCATTATTGTAAGAACTGCAACCTTGAAACTTCTGAATATCGTTTCTTATGTCTTTGTCTATAAGTGTATCAAATTTGATTAAAATCGGACCAAACCTTCTATAACCCGATTTTTTTTATATTTATCGGGGGTACCTCAACACAAACCCTAGCTAAGAACACTTGCAGATGCTTAAAGTAAAACTGTGTAAATTTTCAAGAAAATTGGTTCAGCCGTTTCAGAGTCTATAGGTAATGGACACACACAGAGACACACACACACAAATTTCCATTCATAAATAAGTTTAGATATATATCGTCAGCTGCAGACAGATCTGTTTTGCTGTATCACAGCTCATCAGTACAGTTAGATATCCGATTGCTTTTAGCCAGTATTGAAACTTGACCGAACTGACATAAGTTGGCAATTCTACCTCTGGGCTATGGACGCTTGGTAGAAGAAGGCACACTTTTATTGTGTGATATACCATGTAAACACACACCAACAACCGAGAGTGTTCTAATTCATTACTGAATGAACGATGCGCACACACACACACACACACACACACACATATATATATATATATATATATAGAGAGAGAGAGAGAGAGAGATATCAGACTGGGATAAATGTATTAATGCAAACAAACTGTTGACACAACTTGCCAAAATCTAAACTCTTATCCAGATACAGACTTGAATATAACCTCCATTATTGAGAAAAGGAAGAAAGGCCTTAAGGCAAACTTACCTATTCAGTAAAGTAAAGGACTCGAAGCCTGGATTGCACTTAACGGAGCATAAAATATATATGTGTATTTCTTATGATTGTATGTATCTATTTTGTATTATCTATTCGGTAGAAAACAGACATACAAGAAAAAAACGAGCGTACCACGGAGGAGATTCTTGATATGTTGCAAAAAGATGCTAAGATATAGAATAGAATACAGGAAACGAGACAAAAAAAATGAGAAGCAAATACAGACATGGCTTAATTAAAAATGTGCTGAAATAAAGAGACTAAGCATGACAAGCTTACGGCATATCACGTTGAATACACCGGTTAAGCAACGTTGAGCCTGGTCAGTACTTAGATGGGTGACCACTTGGAAATACCAGGCGCTGTAAACGTTCAGTGATGGATGTGCATTGTGGTGCAGTGGATATCGACTTGGAAAGAGAAATCAGTGAGCTGAGTTGGAATTCCAGTTGAGTAACCTGCCTTCACTTCAGCACTGGCACCCTTTGGAAAGGTATTAATCCGTCACTTCCCTCCAGTTATGGGTTAAATAACAGGATGGAGCCTGGAGGCAACCCATCTAGTGTTGGTGTCACAATAAAAACACTCTTGGTAGCCCTGGCGAAGCATCAAGTATTCAGCTATTTGACAAGATTATAAATTTCGCTGCAAACTGCACCAGGGTTCCAAATGCACAGGGAATACTGGAGAGGTGTAGTGAATTCTATCTCGGCCAAGGCCGCAAGATGACGACAATGATTTGTATGAATATAAAATTATTACTTTTAAAAAAAGTAGCCCATTCTTAAATTTCGCCAAAACAGCCAACTCACCAAAAATTCCAAGACTTTAGATGAACACAACACATCATCTTACTACCACAGAAAGAATGTACTGGTACTCGACTTCAACTCTGAGTTGTAAAATTCACTTTTTTTAGCCTTGACTTCAGATGCAGCAGAATTATTCAACAGTCATAATGGCTTTCACTGGCCACAAAGATGAATACACAGCACACCTTTGTAGCTAAGTTTTGGCATTAGGACTCTTTGTAAGAGAAATGACATCACTCAATTCACAACAAGTCTGATGAACAAGATACATAAATTTAATGAGAACAGAATATATATATATATAATTATATTTTTTGAAAATAACATTTTCATACAAGCTTACCTCAGTGAAAAACTAGCAATGATTTATGCTTTTTATATTTTGCACTTTGCTCTCACTTGCATCTTTTCGTCATTTTTCTTTTTTTTTCGCAACTATTTTTTGTAATTATTATTTATTATTTTTTTTTATTTTTTTAATGATATCACCCCGGGCAAGGTGGTAAGGCCGCTGGTGTGCAGGGGGCTACGTAAGAGTGAAAAGATTGGAAAAGAGAAAGCCGGAAACCACATTCTAAACAGGGAACAAGGGATGAGCCTCTACACCTGTTCAATAGACGTATTTTGCTTAATTACTTACATATTTATTTTAGAAATTTTAAGGTCTTGACTTACTTGTTTTCTTTTCTGTCGTGGTGGACAGACATAATCTCGCTGCTAACCTTGAACAGGATCTACACTCTGTGGTGAATTGGGGCAAGAAGTGGCTTGTCAACTTCAATGCGTCTAAGACCAAGCTGTTGTCTGTCAACCATCACAGGCAACCTCTCCTGCCTCCCATAAGAATGGACCAATCGATTCTCCCTGAGAGCAATACACTACACCTCCTTGGCCTTACCCTCTCCTCAGACCTCAAATGAAACCACTATATTGATTCCATAGCTAAATCTACTGCTAAGGTTGGGTCACTATGCCGATCCAGGGTGTTTTTTCCGCCTGAATCCATCCTGCATATATACAAGTCAACCATCCGTCCGTGCATAGAGTACTGCTGCCATTTACGGTCAGGCGCCCCTGCTGTTCTCTTCAGTGCTCTCAACAGGCTCCAAAGGAGAGTCTGTAATGTGATAGGTACTGATCTGGCGGCTAGACTGCAGCCACTTCCCCACCATTGAAATGTGGCCTCCCTTTGTCTGTTCTATAAATACTTTCATGGCTTCTGCTCGGACAAACTTAAGTCACTGGTGCCTCCTCAACAGGTGTTTACTCGTGCAACCAGATTGGCAACTGGGTCCCACCCATTCACAGTCAGGTTAGCCAAATGCAGACGACAATTCTACTCCTGCAGCTTCTTCTCCCGCACTTCCCGCCTGTGGAACTCGCTCCCATATTCTTGCTTTCCTGATGGATACAACCTCCAGAAATTTAAATGCACTGTCAATACTCATCTATTAACCACTGGATTCTAGCTCTCTCCCCACCCCCGTATATCCTACCCTTTCTCTCCACCTATGTATCTGTCATCGCACCTGCATTCTCAGCTTTCTATTGCTCCTTTCTAACTAGTTTGTACTCCTCACTCTTTTCTAATTAATCTTTTTACAGTTATGTAGCCCCCAGCTCATCAGTGGCATTTCTGCCTTGCTCAGAGTGAAATGATTAAAAAAACTTAAAGAAAATTATGGTCATGTACGTTGGCTTCAGAAATGACTATTTTCTTTAAGAAATAAGATATCTGAAAAACTCTCAGGTATAAGTTAATATTTTGCCAAGAATTGATAAGTGCGCCATCAAGAACATTTCTTTAAGTTATTTTCCTTTCAATAGCATTCTTGAGATCAAAGTTGTGGTTTAAAATTAATATCTGTGTCTACTCCATCAGCTTCTTTTCTCGCACTTCCCGCCTGTGGAACTCTCTTCCATATTCTTGCATTCCTGATGGCTACAACCTCCAGGAATTTAAATGCAATGTTAATACCCATCTCTTAACCACTTAACTCCAGTTCTTTTTATATCACCCTGTATATCTTTTCCTTTCTAACTTTGCAACTGTCATCACACCTGTATTCCCATCTTTCTCTTGCTCCCTTCTCTGACACCCCTTATAACTGTTTCGTCTTTCTCTTTACTCTCCTCCTATCTAATCTTTTTCTCTTATGTAGCCCCCTGCACATCAGTGGTGTTACTGCCTTGATTGGGGAGAAATGATTAAAAAGAAAAACTAATACATTCAATAAACTGTTATATATAGATATTAGTATTCGAATTAATGACATGTTCAAAGACTATCTCCTGATTACATTCTCAGCACACTTAATTCAGTGGCTGGTGTGTTATCCTCCATCTATGTTGGACTCTTTTGCCTACTGTTAGTAGGAGAGGAGGCCCTGGGGGGGGGGGACAGTTGAACTGGTTGAACACTGGACAGCTGACACACACACACACTAGTTGTATAATACTCTTCTGTTGAATTTACTGTTAGTATTTATAAAGGGGGAAGAGTTTATTCCAATGTAGATACGTCACCATAACAATAATATACCCATCAAAGGCCAAAATGAGGGCAGCAAAAACATCTCTCAAAATGCTATATGGAGTGCTATTGAAAATTTCATATTTGCACCTGAAGAAGAAATTACATTTGCTTCGTACTTTAAACATTACAAGGACTTATACAATATGGATTGTGCAAATTGGGCTGACCATAAAAAGGTTCACCTATTCATCAGGAAATTAGGCACAGCAGAATATCCTAAGTTTGTTAACTATATTTTACCTAAGAAAACCAGCAAATTCAAAATTTAAAAAGGTGGTTCAATCATTAACAGAACTCTTCAGTCCAAAAACATCACTGTTCCGCAAATGTTAAAAATGCATGAATCTCACCTGCAAAGAAGACAAAGGTTACACTACTTTTGTGAGTGTAGTCAATAAATACTGTGATGACTTCAAATTGGCAGAATTAAACACCAATAATTTTAAATACGTCATTTTTGTCCAGGGTTTGATTTCAGCAAAAGACACCAAAATCCGTTGTAGGGTACTCAACAAGCTTGAAAACAAGCCCAGTGTTACTTTACAGCAAATTTCCAAAGATTGCCAACGTTTTGTGAGTGTCAGAGAGAATTTAAAAAACATCGAACAGAGTGGCGTGGCTCACATTAAAAAAAATGCACCAAAGAAAAATTAAAAAGGCTTAACCAAAAAATAATAAAGTTACTTTGCCATCAAGACCATGTTTTGGGTGTGGTCAATTACATTGGTATAGAGATTGTCCTTTTATAGATAAAATAATTTTAATTGCGATAAATTGGGACACAAAAGTTCCCACTGCTGGGTTAAGAACAAGACAAAGAAAGTTTTGTAAAATTTACCAGGTCTGATGAACTAAAAAGCTGTAACATCATGAAATATATTGAAGTACAAATATTTAACAAAAATATAAGGCTACAGCTTGATTCAGGTTCAGACTTATCCATAATTATCAAATATGGAAAAAACCGGGTAAGCCGATTTTGTTAAAAACGAACTGAAGAGCTAAAGGTCTAACTGGCAACCCTATTAAGTTTATGGGTGAGCTTATAACAAATGTGTCATTTAAAGGTAAAAGTTTAAAACTAAAGGCATATATTATGAAGAAAATGGGTAATTTGTTCAAAGCTGGTTAGAACAGTTTCAACTTTAAAATATACCTATTAACTCTATGTCAAAAAGTAAAAGATTTGACTGATGAAGCGAAAAGTTGAATGGTGAACTTAAAAAACTTTCCCTTTTTCAGTGGAAGATTAGGAAAATGCACAAAAATGTCTGCTAAGTTTGAGTTAAAGCCAGACAAAACCACTTTTTAAGAAGAAAACATAACATTCCATTTGTCTCATTAAATCAAATTCATGAGGAGTTGAATTGACTTGAGGAAATAAGAGTTCAAGAAAAGCTTGAATATAGTGAATGGGTATCTCCTACAGTTTATATTTTAAAAAGAACAAAGAAATTTATGTATGTGCTGACTTCTCTATGGGGTTGAACAGCACCCTAAAGGACCACCATTATCCTTTTCTGAGTTCAGAGGAAATATCTGCTAAGCTCAGTGGTAGAAAATATTTTTCTAAGATTGACTTAAGTGATGCATATCTGCAAATACCCATGGACAAGTAATGCTTGAAGCTCCTTTGCATAAATACACAAGGGTTTATACAAATTTTTGGGACTTCCATTTGTGGTTAAGGTCGCCCCTTCCATTTTTCAACAGGTCATGGACGCGATGTTAAATGATCTTGATTTTGTGATGGCCTATCTCAATGATGTCCTAATGAAAAGCGAGAGCACTGAGAAACACAAATCACATGTCTGGCAGGTGTTCATGAGAATCCAGGATTACAGATTCAAATTAAAAGACAGGAAGTGTGAGTTTTTCTTAGAGAGGATTAAGTACTTGCGGCAAATAATTGACAAAGACAGAAAACGTCCTGACCCAGATAGGGCAACAGTAATAAAGAATATGCCAGCATCAGAAAATGTATTGGCTCTCCAAAGTTTTTTTTAAGTTTTACCAATTATGACAAGATTTTTGTCCAAAGAATGCAAGGTTTCAGAGCTCCTCTTAATGAATTCATGAGAAAAGATAATGAGTAAGAATGGACAACCAAATGCCAGGAAGTATTTGAGAAAATGAAAGAGATCCTTACATCAGATCTGTTCCTGACTCATTACGATTCAAACCATGACATCATTATAGCTAGCAATGCTAGCTCCTACGGCATCAGGGCATGCATTTTATACAAGTTAAAGGATGGATTCGTAAAGCCAATTTTCCATGCATCTCGGACGTTATTACCAGCTGTAAGGGGTTACTCAAAAATAGAAAAGGATGCCTTAGGAATCATTTTTACGGTGACTAAATTTCATAGATTTATTCATGGAAGGTATTTTTTGTTGCAGACAGACCATCGTCCATTTCTTACTATCTTTGGATCAAAAAAGGGTCTACCAACACATACTGCTAATAGACTGCAAAGATGGGAAACCATTCTCCTCAATTATAACTACAAAATGGAGTTTCTCCCATCAACGAAAATCTCCCATCCTGGCAGGTTGTTTAAGATTGATATCTAAGTATGCTGAATCCTGAAAGACAAAATCAATTCTGCTATAAGAACAAAGGTGGAAATAAAAAGTACCTTTTGGAATACTGTCAGGGAATTTCCTATAACAATTGATGAGATAATAAAGAAAATGTCCTATGATGAGTTCATAAAAGACAAACTAAATAGTAAAGACCAGAATATTTCAAAAGTTTACTCAGGCTTTAATGACATTCTAATGTACGAAGACAGAGTAGTAATCCCATCTACATTACAGGAATTCTATATTAACCATGAAATTCAAGAATGAAGAATCTGATGACAGGTTACGTCTACTGGACCAAAATGAACAAAGGTACTGAAAACACTGTAAGATTGTGTAAAGGGTGTGCTTTGGCTGCTAAAGCACCCCCGATAAAATTCAATCCTTGGCCTAAAACCAACTATCTATGGTTGCGAATACACACTGATTTTGCTGGTCCACTTGATACTTTTTACTACCTTGTAGTAGTCAACAGTTATTCCAAGTGGCCAGAGATACTGAAATGTAAGAAGCTGACTGGGTAAGTTTTAACACAAGCTATTTTCCTCTTTTGGAGTTGTTGACTGTATCGTAACAGACAATGCCACATCGTTCACATCCTATGAATTTAAGGATTTTTGCCAGCCATCCTGATCGAACAGGCATCATATTACCCAAGAAGTAATGAACAAGCAGTGCATTTTGTAGACTCTTTGAAGAGAGCATTGAGGAAGGCGAGAGGTACTCCCACCAACATGGATATACAGCAATCTTTGCAGGTCTATCGTGTAACCCCTAATAGCAGTGCTCCATCTGCAAAAACATCAGCGGAGGTCATGTTTGCCAGGAAAATAAAATTGGCATTTGACAAATTTTTTCCAAGAGAAACGAAAGTGGGAAATAGGAATGAAGTGCTTAAAAAGTGCTTTATGATCGATAAAAAGGTTTTTTTTGTGTATTTGGGAATAATAAAGCTCATTGGGAGATAGGAACAATAGACAGCTAAATTGATAATATGATTTACATGTTTCAGGTCATCATCATTTATCCATCACACTCAGATGGTTCATAGAGCAGCAGTTTTTTGTTGCTGTTTCTGTAACAAACTGTTTTTACGGGGCTGGGTTGTTAGCCCTGCACCCAACCCCCAAACCCGGAGGACCGGTGGAATATTCTTGGTCCTTATGTTTACAGCACCTGGTATTTCCAAATGGTCACCCATTTAAGTACTGACCAGGCTCGATGTCACTTAACTTCGGTGATTGGACGGGAACCGGTGTATTCAACACGATATAGCCATAGGCACATGGTTCAGGTACCCGAAGTTTATACACAAATGTCATGTAAACATAATTAGAAAATGGTATGAAAGCGTAATCAATAAGGGATCCCATAGATAATGACACTATGAATTTGTCTTTGCTGGAGCTCAGAAGGCCCAAAAGGAAAAAAAAATTATGGAACCTTTAGAAATTAACCCGAAAAAATAAAAAATATAAATCTGATCTTTGGATTACCAAAAAAAGCACAATATGCATTGGATTATTGGAAATTATTAACATTTACCATTAAACTTATCCAATTTTTATGTTACTAGCAGTATAGCCCGGCAATGCTCGGGTGTAACGAAAGCTTTAAAACTAATCCATGGTCTTGGAGCTGAGACTCAGCCTGAATAATATTTGTGTGAAGTTTGGTGAGAATCGGATAAAAAATGTGGATTTGTATAAAGGACATACAGACAGATAAACAGACACACACACAAACATCTTGCCTTTTATATATCATCAATTTTCTGCACTATTGTAAGAACTGCAACCTTGAAACTTTTGAATATTGTTTTTTATGTCTTTGTCTACGAATGTATCAAATTTGATTAAAATCGGACCACTCCTATAACCTGATTGTTTTGATTATCGATTTCCGATATTTATTAGGGGTACCTTGACACAAAACCTAGCTAAGAACACTGGCAGACGCTTATAGTACAACTGTGTAAATTTTCAAGAAAATCAGTTCAGCTGTTTCGGGGTCTATAGGTAACGGACATGGACACACACAGACAAAATTCCATTTATAAATAAGTTTAGATTTTAGAATAATGAATAGAGACCTTAATAAATGGGACTGTTGTTGTTAACACGTAAAATGTTTGTCATAAAACTAAAGGAAAAATAGTGAACGTAATTTCTGTATATAGCTTTTTCAAAGTGGTAATTATAAAAAAAAAAAAGACTCCATACAGAGTCAGGCTGAAAAGTGGGGGCGTTGTGGTATCCTCCCTCTAAAGAGTCTATCTTGGACTCTTCTGCCTACTATGAGATTAGTAGGAGAGAAGTTCTTGGTGGGGACAGTCAAATTGATTGACTGCTGGACAACCAACACACACACAAGTCATGCAATACTTTTCTGTTGTATTTACTGTTAAATATAAAATATTTTTATAACACATGTTTTATTATTTCTCAGACCTTTCACTTGGTCACAACAGTGATAAATATTACTATACTAACATTATACAATTAAAATTTTTAAGTCAACTAACATGCTATGGATTTATTGATTCATCCTTATATATATATATATATATATATATATAAATATACAGGGTGTAAACGATAAATTGGCAGTAATTTCAATCCACAATTTAGGTTTTTTAAAGCGGCATTATCAGTCTAAAATGTTAGTTTCTGTACTCTTTAGAGTCTGAAGTCCAGATTAGCCACCTAAAAATACTAACAAAATGAGTGCCAGTGTAGAATTTAACCATAGAATGGTTATTGCTGAATTGTTCCGCGCCGGGCATAAGACATCTGACATTATCAGAGACACTGGCTATGCTCCTAGGACTGTTTATCGTATTGTAGCAAACTTAAGGGAAGGTAAAGACATGCAAAGGAAGGTTCACAGCCCGAGAAGTGATAAAATCCCCACCAAAAGGTTTGAAATGATCCATTGCAGCAAATCCATCACAGTCAATGGTTGACCAGGCGAAAAAGCGGAATGTAGCCAAAATGACCATTTCTAATGCAGTACGGAAAGATCTTGGGATGAAGTCATATTGCAGACGATGTCGTAACATTCTTACCGCGAAATCTAAGACCATTCGTAAAGAGAGAAGCCACTTGCTTCTCAATCACCCGAAACACCATGGTGGTACCATTCACATTTTTGTGGAGAGAAAAAGTTTGTGGTAGACGAAGTTGCCAACTGCAGAAACTCAAGAGTTATCGCCATTGACCCTTCTTGTGTTCCTCCAGTCATGCAGAGTAAACACCCTGTCTCTGTCATGGTGTTTGGAGTTATTGCCAGCGATGGGAAAGTCATGCCCCGTCACTTCATTGAAGTTGGCCTGAAGATCAATATGGCGGAATATCTGAAGATTCTGGAGGAAGTTCTCTTACCCTGGATTAAGAAGAACGATGATCCCAACAAAATGATATTCATCCTGGACTCTGCACCTGCTCATGGGTCAAAAACAGTGCAGACCTTCTTGAAGAGAGAGTTGCCGTTTTTTGTGCCCTCAAATATCTGGCCCTCTAGTTCGCCAGATTTGAACCCCTGCGACTATTGGTTATGGGGCGATGTTGAGAAAGTCTCTAATGCTCGCCCCCATAACAGTGTGGCCTCACTGAAGACCTCCGTAAGGCGAGCATTCCGCGATATCAAGAAAGAGTTAGCTGTCAAGGCCTGTCGTGCTTTTAGGGCTCGCATTCAGCAAGTTGTGGACGCAGAAGGTGGACGCATAGAATAAAATGTTTGTATTTAATAAAACAGTTAAATAAACAAACGCAAATCTTAAATGTCTTTAAATGTCCCTTCTTTATCAAGGTTTAAAGTCTGAGATCTCAAACTACCAATTTATCATTTACACCCTGTATATAGATAAGGATGAGCCTATAAATATAATAATAGTGTATGTATATATATATATATATATATATATATATATATATATATATATATGTATATATGTGTGTGCATGTATTGGATGCATAGCGAGTGACATGTTTAGCAGAAATCAATGAATCAAGGTTGAATTCTGGTTGAGTTTGTGATTTTAACTTTCACACAAATAACCCAAATAATTACCACAAAGCAAATCTTAGTGTGGGTAGTCTAGCAGTCAAGTGATAAAACCTCAACTGTTAAAACTGAAAGCTTGACAGGAGAGTTAAATTATATATATATATATATATATATATATATATATATATATATATATAATGTCTATTTGGGCATCAACCTTTCTTTCAAGTGTCTTTCATTGAATACGGCCAACAAGGATGATTTAATCAATCTTTTATTGAGTTTTTTTAAGTATTGTCTAAAAATAAACTTGACCCTCACATCAACCCAGCCACACATGGCAAGTAACTGCTCTACATGGTCACTCTTCCACAACTGTGTTCACACAGTAAAAACTACTATGTAGTGCAAAACATGGATAATGAATGTACCTAATACAACAGTCTTGAAAATGGCTAAAGTCCTGGCCAAGAGCACTCAGAACAATAAAAACTATTGACAGTTTTTATATGCTTTAACTCCTAAAAACAGAAAATGTTAGGTTTCTGGAAAAACTCAATGGAAGACTGATTAAATCATCCTTGATGGCTGTATTCAATATATATATATATATATATATATATATATTGTAATTTTGTTATTACAATGGTTTACAAAAGCATTATATCACTACACAAAAATTTTCATATTTCAGAACAATACTGTTCTTCATCAGGTGATATTTTATATATATATATATATATATATATATATATATATATATATATATAGCTAAATATTTATTTTTTTCTTTTTGCGGGTAACTATTTTTTGTGGACTATATGTCTAAATATATATATATATATATATATATATATCTCCAAGTCAATAAAGAATGAAGAAAGTATTAACAACCTTCAAAACATTAATTTAAAACAGTGCTCAATATAGAAATAGAGCAATGAATATTTATTATAAGTTATAGTTTAGAACATGTACAAATTATAATTTACTACAAAAGTGTACATTTTGTTTCGACATCAAAAAAACAATGTCTGATCAGGTAGTTAACAATGATGGTAATTCAGTCAGTTAAGTGCCATACGTGATACACGCTTGGGCGATCATGTCTCGAAAGAGACATAACTGACTAGGCAGAAGATTATCCCGCAGCAGGTTGCCATTGCTTTCTGCGTGGTAATTACATGTTCTAAACTATAACTTACAAATATATATATATATATATATATATATATATATATATATATTGTAACTAAGTTGTTGAACTCGTAGGTTTATTTACCTTTTTGTTCATGCATTTACTTTTATAAAGAGTGCTCAATACAAATGTAGAGTGTTATACTGTAACAACCATTACAGTATATATATATAAGTTCACTGTAAGCAACTCCTTAATATGCTTTTTTTGTACTTTATCTAAATTAAAAATTCTGAGAGTGGGTACTTTGAGGACCTGGAAATGTTGACCACTATTTTGCTTTTGACACTATCCACTTTTGCTGAGGCCCTACATTACCCATGCTCTCATTCACAATCGAGACACACTTTTGATTTTAATTCTCTTCTAGTGTTTGGGTTTTTTCTACCCATCCCAAATAATGGTGATTCTTTGACATTTCTATTTTGGGCATATGGGCATTTCCCCACTTGGTGAGTTTAATTGGTATGTACATAGTATGTACACATTACTTGTAACATCTTGAACTTACCATGAAGGTGGGTATAAAATGCACATTTACAAAAAACAGTTGCCATCTACATGATGATTGAGTGAAAATGCAAAAAGCATTTAGTTGTGGTCAGTCACTGTTCATCAGGAATTTATTTATAAATATATATATATATATATATATATACTAGCAGTATAGCCCGGCGATGCTCGGGTGTAATGGAAGCTTTAAAACTAATCCATGGTCCTGGAGCTCAGTCTCAGCCTAAAGAATATTTTAAATAAAAAAATAAATGCGACAATTTAGTAATCGCACCTAATATATATATATATATATATATATATATATACTAGCAGTATAGCCCGGTGTTGCTCAGGTTCTAATGGAAGCTTTCAAACTAATCCATGGTCCTGGAGCTCAGACTCTTTGGATGTTGGCAAGAAAGACTAAAAAGCAATAGTTGTTTCCAGTTAAAGCGAAACTGTAGACTAAAAGAAAAATAAATGGATGGAAGTCAAATCAATTTCCTGGTATCAATATCATATTATTGATTTTCTGCACTATTGTAAGAACTGCAACCGTGAAACTTCTGAATATCGTTTCTTATGTCTTTGTCTATGAGTGTATCAAATTTGATTAAAATCTGACCACTCCTTCTATAACCCGATTATTTTGATTATCGATATTTATCGGGAGTACCTTGACACAAAATCTAGCTAAGAACACTCGCAGACGCTTATAGTATAGTACAACTGTGTAAATTTTCAAGAAAATCGGTTCTGCCGTTTTGGAGTCTATAGGTAACGGAAACACACAGACACACACACGCAGACAAAGTTCCATTTTTAAAGAAGTTTAGATTAGCATGAAATTTTAATTTAAAAAAGAATATATATGGTGCCTTCTCATTGTATTATTAAACATGATGCTTACAATGTATAATCATTTTCAAATTGCTTATATATTAAATATATATATATTTATAAATCCAAAAAGAAACAGCCTGAAGGTAAATTCCAAACGGATCCTATTAATATTAGTTATCAGAAATTAAATATTAAAACTGATCCCACCAGAGGACTCAATGTAATTAAACTTATTTATTTATAGAGCCAATATTTATTACATCACTGAAGAGATGAGGGTTAAATCCACTCATTGAAACAGTCATACATTTTTAGAAAGTTTGAATTTTTTATATGTAATAAATTAATATATATACATATCTCCCACGTCTATTGAACAGGTGAAGAGGCTCATCCCTTGTTCCCTGTTTAGGATGTGGTTTCTGGCTTTCTCTTGTCCAATCTTTTTACTCTTTTCTTTCTTTTTTTTTTTTTTCAATTGGAGTAGATAGATTAAACTATCGCCTGGTTCACACTTCACCCACGTCTATTGAACAGGTGAAGAGGCGTATCCCTTGTTCCCTGTTTAGGATGTGATTTCCGGCTTTCTCTTTTCCAATCTTTTCACTCTTATGTAGCCTCTTGCGCATCAGTGGCGTTATCGCCTTGCTCAGGTGATATGATTAAAAAAAAATATATATATATATATATATATAAAAAATTAAAAGTCATTTTTCATACTCAATGAGAATTTTTTGATGTGAAGTATATTGTTATAAGATGTTGATGGAAATTAACCATTTTCCTTATATGTTTGTTGTATATGAAAAGGAATGGTGTTATTGGGAAAAAACAGGGTACAAATTAATATTTTGGCAATATTTGATTGTGATTTTGATTAGTATGGTATTTTTAGGTTGAACTCAGAAGCAGGCATATATAAAATAAGTTGCTAATTTTGTTCCTCACAATATATTAGAGAAACATGCAGAAATTTAAATAAACTATCTATGAACACAAAAGAGACCTCATAAATAATAATTTAACACACACACACACACACACACACACACACACACATATATAGTGTGTGTGATTTATATATTCATTTTCTTGATTTTAAAAAATGTTAAGTCTGAATAAGTACAGTAAATGGGTAAATAAAACAAAGTTATCTTAACTAAGCAGTCAAGAATAGTGAATAGATATAGGGGTGTAAATAAACTATTTACCATCAAATTGAGATCTTACTATCCACTAGTTAACCTCCGTTTTTGTGTGGAGTTGGAACAGAGTTACCCAGACTTGTTTAGTCCACCCATGGGATTGTTGTCTTTGCTAATTTTCTTTTAACCCTTTGTGGTAGACTTTTTTCAATTTTCCTCTGCTTAACTGCCCATACCCCTGTGATTATTTAAGATGAGTTATGGTGAGATTCAATGTCCTTTGATACATTCTTGATTATTCCTATTGTTAAGGTTTTGTTTGGGTTTCATCTCCTATTTCAGGTTTCCTGATTTGATAGACATAAGTGATTTTTTTTTTCTTTTATTTTCAGGCCTGGTATTGGTAGGGCTAGTTTTAACAGTTTCTCTTCACCTATTACTTGGTTTATTATATATATATATATATATATATATATATAAATCTTTGGCAAGAAGTATTATTCACCAAAAATTGTGATATTCATCAAAATACAATTTTTATAGAAAAAAAATGTAGGCCAAGTTAAAATAAAATTTCTGAAACAGTGACCTTTCTGCAAACACGGTTCCTACCAAGATGGTTTTGTCAGCCAGAAAGTTAGAATGTTTCATTTAATAAAAAAAATGAGTGTAGAGCGAGAAAAATATATATGAACTTTCATATTTACATATGTTCACTTTTATATTTATATATGCTCTATCTCCGATATTGAGCACTTTATCCTATAAATACAGCACACCTTAAAACTATATTCATATATATATATATATATATATATATATATATATATATGAAGAAATATAGAAAAAGAAAAGAAAGCATCTTGATGGTAAAATACCAAAAGAGATCTTATTAATATTAATTATTAAAAATTAAATATTAAAACTGATCCAGCCAGAGAGGGATCAATGTAATTAAAATTATTTACAAAGCCAACATATATTATACATTTTTAAAAAAATTCAAAACTTCTGAGATCGTATAGCCATAATGATTATGATCGCCAACGATAAGAAGTTAGTTTCACCCATTGAAATGGCTGTACAATCTCAGGAGTTTTGAATTTTTTTCTTTTTATCTGTAACACACACACACACACACACACACATATATATATATATATATATATATATATCCCTCCTTTGCTGTACAGTACAATTATAAATAAGTTTTGACTGTGTGAGTATATATATATATATACACATACATACATACACACACAATATCTGCACTCACACAGTAAGGCTCATATAGGTCCATGTATACAATATATGCATTTTTTAATATATTTCCATATAAATAAACACACCACATGCAACTCTACGCCTATTTAAAACTTGGGAAAGTTTAGGAAATCTAAACATTAAAAAAAAATTACATACCTTACTCTTTGCTCATACAAAGAACTGCTCACAGACAGAAATGGCAGAAGTCTGTACTACATAATATTTTCACATACTGTTCAGATTCCACAAAACACTGAGTCGCACTTTTCCATATATACAAATACACACACACGCACTGTATAGACTCACACTTCATATACACACCCACAGATATCCACAAAACATACATGTACATACACGCAAAAAAAAAAAAAACTTCTTTCAAGCTAATTTACCAAAGCATGAAGAGTTAATGGGAAGCAAAAAAAAACTTACCAAATGCCCATGACGAAAATGAAAAAAGGGGGATTGTTGTTGTCGTTGTCAAGACTCCAAGTATAAAATGCCAACGGAAGATACCAGATCCGACAAAGAAGTATGCCCCATGTTGGTACTGGCAGGTCTAAGTTTTTCCCCTCTGTACACTATGGCCTGCATGGGACTACAGGCTGAGAAAGAACTGGCCACATTTCATATACTGCATCCGGACTGGTCTTGCCAAGGACGGAATCAATAAAGAGAACAAGCAGACTCAATACTCTATTTTCCCCCAACAGACTTGAACAGACTAAAACGCACTTTCTCATATACTGTCATTCTGTCTTTATCAATTCCTTTCTTGCTTTCTCTCTTGAGATGTACACACACAATGTCCATATTTTCAAACAGATACAATACTGGAGTAACATACACACACACACCTTTAAAGTAAACGTGTATATATATTGATACACACAGACTTAAATCACACACAAAGTCAGGGACAATTCTTCCATATATATATACATATATTAAGATTGTTACAATCATGGACAAAAACTAAAATTCCCACACAAAGTCATTAATACTTATTCAAATAGATGCACAGAAAAATCTGCATATATTCACATACAAATAACAAATGCAAAAAAATAACAAATGCATACACACACAAAAATACAAGACACACATGCATACCAATAAGAAATGCATACATAATTAACACACTACACAAAAAAGTTATATAACCAAACATAAAAAAGGAAAATATATATAAACACACACATGTATATATACACACACACACAATGAAGCACGTATAGGCACTTATATACACAGATAATATTCACATGAAATTAAGTGCGCATGTGCACACACACAAATATACATACACTAAAATGAAACTCCCACATATACATGCATACCCAAAAACACACACAAACATATATGTCTGCATACACAAAAATGAAACATACACAAACACACACACATATGTCTGCATACGCAAAAAGGAAACATACACAAACACACACACATATGTCTGCATACGCAAAAAGGAAACATACACAAACACACACATTATATATATATATATATATATATATATATATATATATATATGTCTACCATCTGATGTCTTCAGGGGATTACCTGAAGATACCAGATGGTAGAAACCTGGGTTGCATAATAACTTGTTAAAAAATGAAAAATATTTAAAAATTCTACAATATAATTGTAATGAACACTTTTTAAAACAACTGTGTACTGGTCTAATTTAATCATAATCAAAAACTAAGTAATTAAATATATATATATATATATATATATATATATATATATATATATAAATTTTGAATCACATATACATACACAAATATGAAACATATATACATACTTTTGAATGCATACATTTTAATAAAAGTTTCCTCTTTCCCAAACTGATAATATAAAGTTTTAAAGTACATTATAAATTGAAATGATTAATTTTATTCAATTTTGCAAAGATAAATTTGATTTCTTTTTAAGTAGCACAAATACATTCAAATTGTTCTATTTTTCCTTTTGTCACATGAAATTTATTTGTGCTTCATTAATAAAAATAAATATTGTTTCAAAAGTATTTTGACTTTTGGATTAAATAAAAAGCATTAAGTCAAACACTCTGTACTTGCACAAAGGACGCAGCTTCACCAAAATGCATTTTACATACATACGAAAAGAGAGAAAAAGATTGGATCATGTACTGTTAATACAAACAAAATATATATATATATATATATATATATATATATGCAGACATGAAAACTCATCTCAAAATGCAGACATGAAAGCAAATTTTTACTATGTTACTTAAAAATTGAATAGAATAAATAAATAATAATAAAGAATAATTTAATTAAAGCAAATAATAAACAAATTAACAAATCACTGTTGCCATAACAACCATTAGAATAAATAAAATAAAATAATAAAAATAAATAGATAAAATAAATAAATAAATCCAAATAAATAAATTAAACACCAAAAAGTGAAAAGAATAAATAAATAAAAATAGAAAAATAGAAACAAGTAAATTTAACTAAATAAACAAGTAAACAAACCACTCCTGTCAAAATAACCATTAGGATTACCAACAATGCACCACTGACTCTCTCTCTCTATATATATATGTATAATATATATATATATATATATATATATATATATAATAGCCAAGAAAAACCCAACACATGTGGCCTGATGATTGTGCCTAGCATGAAACAGTCTGTTCCCTTTGAGAGTTCACTTCAATGTTCACTTTTATATATATATATATATATATATATATATATTTTTTTTTTTTAATCGTATCACCCTGAGCAAGGCGGTAATGCCACTGATGTGCAGGGGGCTACGTAATAGTGAAAAGATTGGAAAAGAGAAAGCCGGAAACCATATCCTAAACAGGGAACAAGGGATGAGCCTCTTAACCTGTTCAATAGACGTGGGTGGAGTGTGAACCGGGCGATAGATAAATCTATCTACTCCAATTGAAAACAAAACAAGAAAACAAAGTGAGAAGACTGGAAAAGAGAAAGCCGGAAACCACATCCTAAACAGGGAGCAAGGGATGAGCCTCTTAACCTGTTCAATAGACATGGGTGGAGTGTGAACCGGGTGATATATATATATATATATATATATATATATATATATATAAAAATTTGCATTCAGGTTCTTATGTTTCACCATTCTTGACACATCACAATGTGGGATATTTAAGAACAAAGATAATAAAAAGAAAAAGCTCCAGACTCTAAATGAAACTGGCTATATTATATGCCCAAAGCCCATATTAAAAAAAAAAAATTTCCTAAATTTAAAATTCCAAGCATCTCTCATTCAGGCATGTGTATAGTCCCATCAATGTAAACAAACTTAGCCCATAAAGTTCTAAGGGACGAAATGCATCACATAAAAACTTTTTCCATTTTGTCAAGCATCTTTCCTACAAAACTGTTCTTGCTCCATAAAAATGTATCAATCATTTTCCCATATATATGTATACATTCATAAAAGTCCTAGCCAGAGATGCCAGTCAGTTGGTTAAGTGCCATATGTGATACACACTTGGACAACCATGTCTGAAAAGAGACATTACTATGCCGAAGATTTTCCTGCAGTAGACTAGTTGCTAACTAAGGCTATAGAATCCAATGTCTCCTGCTATTTAACCTATAGCTGAAGGGAGAAGTGACAGATTAATAACTTTCCCAAGTGTATTTGCATATAAGTGAATGCAACAAATTCAACTGGAATTCAAACACGGTTCTCCAATTTCTCATTCTGAGCCAATATCTACTGCACCACAATGCACAGACTGGCGATGCACTTTCCTGAAATAAGCAATTCAAACTTTGCTCTTTTGAGATGGCCTCCAGTGATCAAACTGGAAGTTGTATATTTTGGCAGTGGTTTACCTGATGGAAAAGTTATATAGCTTCAATTCCTACTAGGAGGACAAATTTTTCTTTAAGACTTCTTGATCTAGGCCAGTTATTATTAATTTCACTGTTTTAAGAAAATAAAAAACAGACTGCAACTCAGACATGTGTGCCCACTAATACAAAACAACACAATGTTAACCTAAAACCTGAAGCAAGATTTACACTATAAACTATCATTGATATCACAAAAGATAAGTAAGAATTGAAACAATATACAATGCCTGATTCAGAAGTATCAGGAGTGTTGCTATGGTAACAGAGCTAAAGTATAAAGAGTGAAGCTGCTTGACACAGACTAATTTTGAACTCAGTCATGCATACATGCTAAATTATCATGTTCTCACTCAATTTTGTTGCTTATAGGATTGCTTGGAAGGAAAGTGCACAGAGTGTGGTCATCAAACTACACCACAGATGTTCGGTGACTATGGCTTGAGCAGCAGTTTTGTGGGTAGCACATTTCCCAGGTCCGAAAACAACCACATTCATTCCTCATCTCTTGCCCCTTGAGACTTTATCAAATCATCCTGGTTTTCATGATGAGGATTTATTTTATATTAATTAAAACATAATTCTTATTCAACTTTGTGTCACTTAAAGACCAAAGTATACAGTAGTTTCAATTAGCGCATAACAACCATGGTAAACATGCTGCTCTGAATAGTAAAGTAGATAATAATGATAATCTATCTAAATCTAAACTTATTTATAAATGGAACTTTGTGTGTATGTTCATTACCTATAGACTCCGAAATGGCTGAACTGATTTTCTTGAAAATTTACACAGTTGTACTATAAGTGTCTGCGAGTGTTCTTAGCTAGGTTTTGTATCAAGATACCCCCGATAAATATCAAAAATCGATAATCGAAATAATCAGGTTATAGAAGGAGTGGTCCAATTTTAATCAAATTTGATACACTCATAGACAAAGACATAAGAAATGATATTCAGAAGTTTCAAGGTTGCAGTTCTTACAATAGTGCAGAAAATCGATTATATATATATATATATATAAAAGGCAAGATGTTTGTCTGTTTGTCTGTATTTTTTTTCAGCCCTTTTATTTTGTTTTTCCTTCGGGTTTGGCTCTGAATAGGTATAATTGTAGTTCTTAGTCTCAGCCATGATAACATTTACTCAGAGGATTTATTTAGCCTTCAAAATTCAGTTTACAATGAAAAAAACTTATTTGATATCGATACCAGGAAATCAAAATTTGATTTACATCCATTCATTTTTCTTTCAGTCTATGGTTTCGCTTTAACTGGAAACAACTATTGCTTTTTAGTCTTTCATGCCAATGTCCAAAGAGTCTGAGCTCTAGGACCATGGATTAGTTTTAAAGCTTTTATTATACCCGAGCAACGCCATACTATACTGCTAGTTCTTCATATTAAAAATTCTGACATGTAAAAAGGTTACTAAATTCAATGTAAGTAAATGAAATGATGGTTATAGAATGTCAAGAAGCCTATATATAACAATTTCTTCAGGTATCACAGATACTGTTATTCAACCATTCCTCTTTAGCTGTCTGCATTTGCTGCTTATTTCCTTGTGTCAGTCAGTTAAGTGCCATACGTGATACACGCTTGGGTGATCAGGTCTCAAAAGAGACATGACTGACTGGGCAGAAGATTATCCCGCTGTAGGTTGCCATTGCTTTCTGCGGTAGACTGGTTGTCAACCAAGGCTATAGAACCCAATCTGTCCTGTTATTTAACTGGAAGGAATAGATGGATTAATAACTTTCCCAAAGGTATTTGCGTGTAAGTGAATGTAAGGAATTCAGCTGGAATTCGAACTCGCTTCCCCGATTTCTCATTACAAGCCAATATCCAATGCACCACAACACACATCCATTTCCTAGTGTAGTTTTCTGTATTCCATTCCATGTACTGGCATTGAAAACAAAGAAGAAAGTACTGGATTGTTATGTGATATCTGTTATTCAATATGGCAGTGAATGCTGGACAATCCCCTCAAAGATGAAAGAGAGACTTAAAACAACCGAAATGTGGTTTTACAGAAGACTGCTGAGGATACTATGAACCAAACAAGTGAGCAATGATGAGTTTTTAGAGAGGATAGAAATGAAGAAGAAATTAATACTTAACATCAGGAAGAGACAGTTGAAGTTCCTGGGATATGTAATGAGGAAAGGGGGCTTGGAGAATCTGATACTCACAGGTCAGATAGAGAAAAAGTGAGACAGGGGAATGCAACATGTAACATACTTGAATGGGCTAGAGTAAATGGATAGCAGAGCCGAGTTTGGGTAGGGTAACAAGAGAAAGATTGTTAAGAGTCACTAGGGATAGATAGATGTGGAGGGCCATGATTGCCTATGTCCTGAAGGGACACAGCACATAGAAAAAGAAGATAGATGTGTTGACAGAGTATGTTTCTCTGTTCCATGTCTTTTGGACTTACATATAGTACAACTTCTTTAATCCGGAACTCTTGGAACAAGATCACTGCTGGATCATAGAAAATGCCTAATGACAGAAATCACCCCTAAAAAACACCTATGTAAACAGTCTTTCCAGCTCATTCCACATATATATATTGCTGTGTTATAAAAGAAACAAGAAATAAAACAATTATTAATGTTTCCAAACAAGGTTTTTATTGTTTCCTGCAATACAAATACCTAAGGAAAAAAAAAAGCCTAAAACTAAAATATAAATTTACTATCCTGAATGGGTAAACATACAGCTATCCTCTGTATTATAACAAAGACCATTGTATATATATATATTTCCCTCCTGTCACCTTCATGGTGAGAGAGAGAGAGAGATAACAGCGAGGCAGCATTAGCTCAGTTCTTTAACGAGACAAAGGTGAGTCATCGTCAGATCAGTTCATTCTTTTTACTACCAGTTATGAAAGCTCCTGCCATTCGTTTGCTCTTTAACAGTGCCTTATTTTATTTTTTGCATTAATTATGTTGTCAAGTGAAGAATATATATATTCTCTATTATAATAAAGACCGTTGAGTATTTATTTGTGTGTGTATATATTTGCCTTTGTTTTTTTTTTAATCATTTCACGCCACTGATCATTGATGTGCAGTGGGTTACATAAGAGAGTTGAAGTATTAGCCAGGAGGAGAGTGAAGACAAAGATGAACCAGCTACAGGGGGTGAAAGAGAAAAGGCAAGAGAAGAATGTGAACACAGGAGTGAAGACAGTTGCGAAGGTAAGGAGAAAGGAAAAAAAAAACAAGATACATGGGGTGATGTAGAAAGGGCTGGAGTTAAGTGGATAAGAGATGGGAATTGACATTGCATTTAAATTCCTGGAGGTTATAGCCATCAGGAAAGCAAGTTTATGGAAGGGAGTTCCACAGGTGGGAAGCACGAGAAAAAGAAGTTTGGAATTTGAATTATTTTCTATTTTTTTTCTTATGTTTTAATGTAAGATATTAAATAGTAGCTACATCAATGTATAAGTTGCCATCATTTTTGACCACATATTGATATCATTATTTTGCCATTATTTTTGATGGCACAGACTCACTTGTATATAAGAACTGAGTAAGTCACTTTCTCACCGACACAGTGTGGCTTCCCTGTATCTCTTCTACAAATACTTTCACAGCTTCTGCTCTGATGAACATAGCTCACTGGTACCCACTATATATGAATTTCCTCAAGCCACAAGATTAGCAACTAGGTCCCACCATTTTACTGTGAAACCGATAAATTGTAAATGCAAAATCTACTCCAGCAGCTTCTTTTCTCGCACTTCCTGCCTGTGGAATTCCCTTTCATATACTTGCTTTCCTGACAGCTATAATCTCCAAGAATTTAAATGTAAAGTCAATAGTCATCTCCTATCTCACTAACTTACATCCGCTCTCTCATGCCTTTTTCTCCATCCACCCCACTCTCATCAGTATTCTCTTCTTTCTCATACTCTCTTCCTGACACCCCCGTAACCTGTCACTCTTTCTCATAACATTTATTCAATATAACCCCCTTCACAACAGTGGTAGTAAAATGCCTTGCTTGGAGCCACACAATTACTGAAAAAAAAAAAAACAAAAAAAAAAAAGGCCATATCACCAAATCACTAAGGCTGTTGATTGCTGTGGAGAGTTCTAAAAAATATGCGGCACTGCCTTCAGAGCTGCTCAATAAGCTAATGACTAAAAAAAAACATCAATTGCCAGATTAAAGATTTTGGACTGTACAAATAAAAAAATGTATGGCAATTTACAGATAATTAAGAATGAATCTGTGGACAACTATGCTCAGCTATGCCCTGAAAAATCATGGCATTGCTAATTAAAACTAAAAGTACTTAGGTAAGGGAAGACGTATTTACAAATATGAACTAGAAATCATAAAAATAAATGTGCTAATTAGATGTACCTGGTAAGACATTTTAAAGTGTTAATTAATCGATCATATTTTTCTGTCTGATATGACTTCATTAATACAATGAAATATAATAAACTATGAAAATAAAAAGTATTGCCTTTCATCAAGAATGAAGAGAGAAAACTTTATAAAAAAACAAAAAAAAAATCAAAATATGAGAATAAATGACACAAAAGACTTTCAATTACACTGATTTCCAAAGAACAAATATTGCCAACATATCAAATATCTTTTGTAAACAATTGTTATCAACATCTGCCTATTTTGTGCTTTATTATCTATTATTCTGAATGAATGTATTTGCATCTTGTCTTGGTTTTATTATCTATTATTCTGAATGAATGTATTTGCATCTTGTCTTGGTTTTATTATCTATTATTCTGAATGAATGTATTTGCATCTTGTCTTGGTTTTATTATCTATTATTCTGAATGAATGTATTTGCATCTTGTCTTGGTTTTATTATCTATTATTCTGAATGAATGTATTTGCATCTTGTCTTGGTTTTATTATCTATTATTCTGAATGAATGTATTTGCATCTTGTCTTGGTTTTATTATCTATTATTCTGAATGAATGTATTTGCATCTTGTCTTGGTTTTATTATCTATTATTCTGAATGAATGTATTTGCATCTTGTCTTGGTTTTATTATCTATTATTCTGAATGAATGTATTTGCATCTTGTCTTGGTTTTATTATCTATTATTCTGAATGAATGTATTTGCATCTTGTCTTGGTTTTATTATCTATTATTCTGAATGAATGTATTTGCATCTTGTCTTGGTTTTATTATCTATTATTCTGAATGAATGTATTTGCATCTTGTCTTGGTTTTATTATCTATTATTCTGATTGAATGTCTTGCTTTGGGTTTTATTAACAACTGTGCTGAGTGTATTTGCAATTTTGTTATTTCATTTAAGGTTTTTTAAACTGAATAAAAATTTCTGTAAACATGTATTTGTGTATAATATGACTGCACATTTTGCCTTTAATTTTCATTTAAAATTTCTCATAATATTCACAAGAAAATACAATATATAACTGAAATTAAAGGACAAATATCAACAACTACGCTATTGTAGATATTTATCTATAAATTGATGATAGACCTGCATCTTAAAATCTTGAACATTGTTTTATTAAAAATATTTACATAATCGTACCTTTCTATTTTTAGAAATATTGTAAATATTTCAAGTAAAAACCACAAGCTGAAATTTCTTCATCAGAGGTATAACTATATCCTAAAACTGTTTATATGGAAGTAATTGTAATGACAAAAGTAAGCAGGTGTAGGCTTTAAGAGAGCTTTATTCAACTGAGAATACAAGGTTCACGTATAGTATCCATTTATAGTCTCAGTAAATAGAAATACCTCTACCAAAAAGGAGAGTAACAGAACAAGGGGAGATCATTCTTGATTATTCATAACAGTAATGTAAAAAAATTAAAAGATAATATGAATACTAGATTTGTTAATTGCTGTTTCTCTTGAGAGAATATAAAAATTCATATTAAAAAATGTAAATGTGTTTGATAAAAAAGCATAGATAAAAAAAATAAGTTAATGTTATAACAGTTTAGATTTTACTATGCTTGCTTTTAAGAGAAGTATTTTTTTTAAATAAAAGAAAGCCTGAGAGTTAATAAATATTAACTAATTTGATGTCAAACATTTAAACATTAAACTTATTAAAAATAGAATGACCCAAAGAAGAACCACTAAAAATAAGTCTCAAATTTGAAAAAAGATATACATTATTGCAATTCTGACCAATCAAAAGGGTGGCTTCCATGCATGCAAACTTAAAATTTGACATCCATCCAGAGCCTATTTGAGAACTATAAAGAATTTTAGAAGGTATTAAAATTTCAGAAGATACAGAGGTATAAAAATTTCAAGTAGAATTTGATGCAAAATACTTGTATACTCCATCAGTCAAGTGCCATACATGATACATGCTTGGGCGATCATGTCTCGAAAGAGACATGACTGACTGGGCAGAAGATTATCCCGCAGTAGGTTGCCATTACTTTCTGCAGTAGATTGGTTGCCAACCAAGGCTACAGAACCCAATCTGTCCTGTTATTTAACCCATAACTGGAAGGAAGAGACAGATTAATACCTTTTCCAAGGGTATTTGCACGTAAGTGAATGCAAGGAATTCAACTGGAATTTGAACTTAGCTCCTTGACTTCTCATTCCAAGCCGATATCCACTACACCACAATACACATCCACTTGTATATTGAACTTTCTAAAAATAGAATGGCTTAAAAAAGAACCACCAAAAATAAGTCAGTCAAAGGAGAATGGTTTATGATTTAATTTTTAAATTTGAACAAAACATACACTATTGCAATTTTGACCAATCAAAAGAGTGGGTTCCACGCATGCAAACTTAAAATTTGATATCCATCTAGAGTCTATTTTAGAACTATATAAGAAGACAATGAATTTAGAAGATACAAAACTTTCAAGCAGAACATTACAAGTTATAAGGATATCAGCAGGAAAAGCACTTTTGCATGTCATCAGTGGATAAGTTGGGTTGTTTCTTACAGAAGAAGAAAGATACAATGAAGACAGAAATAAAAAAAGAAGCAGAACCAAAGTGATACAAGTGAAATAAGTCAAACTGTGTTCAAGAAAAAGAAAATTGTTAAACTCATAGTGACTCTGGTGAACTCTACCGAAACCTCAGACTTTCAATTAAGTCTGTCTATTTTGAAAGAATGCGCATTTTGAACCTTTTTAAAAGGAATTCTTTTGTACCTTATCTATCAATTTGTATCTTTTGAATCTTTTTTATAATTTTTTGATTATTGAAAGTTTGTTAAATAATCTGTATCTGTTTTATAAGCTATGTTTCCACTTTTTGAATTTGTTATCTTTCCTTGGATAAGGTGCACAAAAGGAAATTTTTGTGCAAGCTTATTTGTAAAATTTGTATTTTGATCTATTTTTATGTTAATGTAACAAATGTGTTTCTTTCAAATTTCACAATGGAGTTTCAAGTCTTGTTGATTCTCATATGAACCTTATTCAATAATTGTGATAAGAGTAAAGTTATCTCTTCTGCCACCACCTCTCTGAAAAAAAAAACTAAAAAAAAAAAATTTTACAGTTAGTTAATACTAATCTAATCTAATCTAAATCTAAACTTATTTATAAATGGAACTTTGTCTGTGTGTGTCCATTACCTATAGACTCCGAAATGGCTGAACCAATTTTCTTGAAAATTTACACAGTTGTACTATAAGCGTCTGCGAGTGTTCCTAGCTAGGTTTTGTGTCAAGGTATCCCTGATAAATATCGAAAATCGATAATCCAAAAAATCGGGTTATAGAAGGAGTGGTCAGATTTTAATCAAATTTGATACACTCATAGACAAAGGCATAAGAAACAATATTCAGAAGTTTCAAGGTTGCTGTTCTTACAATAGTGCAGAAAATAGATAATATATATATATATATATATATATATATATATATATAACAGGAAGAAGTTTTTGTGTGAGTGTCTGTTTATCTGTCTGTATGTCCTTTATACAAATCCACAATTTTATCCGATTCTCACCAAACTTCACACAAATATTCTTTAAGCTGAGTCTGAGCTCCAGGACTATGGATTAGTTTTAAAGCTTTCATTACACCTGAGCAACACCGGGCTATACTGCTAGTATTATTATAAAAACATTGACTTAACACTTTGGAAATATCCAGAACACACATTCCATCAGACAGCTTGTTATATTGTAATGGTTACCAAGCTGGTCATGCAGATCATTACTATTAAGTAACAAGTTTGATCATCACTAGGTGTCATATACATGTTGTACTGTGCCAAAATTAACATAATCTAAGTAAGTACCTAAAGGAAATGAAAACAAAAAAAAATGCTACATAGATTGAATAACAAGAAAATTATATACATAGATGTGTTGACTTGTAGTGTAATGACCAACAAGCTAGTCTTGCAGGTCATTGCTATTAAGTAGTTAGCTTACTCACTAAGCATTTCATTCTTTTGACCTTTTGTCAAAACTAAGCTTTATAAATACATATCGGGGTCATATCTGGTCTAGTGCTTTTACTATATATCTCTAGATTCTTAACAAAATTCAAACAAGGGGCTGTAATGTAATTGATCCAAACCTGGCATCTTGTGTTCATTCACTTTCACACCACCATGATGTAGCTTCCCAGATCTTTCCTAGAAAGATTTTCATGGCAACTGTTCAGATGAGCTTTCCTCTTTGGTGCCTCAACTGTATAAATTTAAATGTGATTGACAGCTATATCTCACCAGTTTACTGTTGAACTAGATGCAACTATCAGTTTTATTTTGATAGTTTGTTTTCTAGCATGTCTTGCCTGTGGAATTCTTTTCTGATTTCTTGCATCCCTGCCAACTACAATATTCAAAAATTCAGATGCAATACCAATTGCAATCTATCTTCCTGAACCCTGTTTCTTTACTGCCTTTTAACAGAGAATGCAAAACCAAAATCTGAATGTGCATTGAATCAGTAGAATCGAAACAAAGAAACGGTACTAAACTGTTGCATAATATCAATTTTCTTATAGGGAAGGGAATTTTTTTTTTTAATCATGTCACCCCGAGCAAGGCGGTAACGCCACTGATGTGCAAGGGGCTACGTAAGGGATTGGGAAAGAGAAAACCAGTAACAACATCCTAAACAGGAAACAAGGGATGAGCCTCTTCACCTGTTCAATAGACAAAGGTGGAGTGTGAACTAGGTGATAGTTTAGTCTATCTACTCCAATTGAAAAAAAAAAAAAAAAAGGAGTGACAAGATAGGAAAAGAGAAAGCCGGAAACCACATCCTAAACAGGGAACAAGGGATGAGCCTCTTCATCTGTTCAATAGACGTGGGTGGAGTGTGAACTGGGCGATAGTTTAGTCTATCTACTCCAATTGAAAAAAAAAAAAAAAAAAAAGGAGTGACAAGATAGGAAAAGAGAAAACCAGAAACCACATCCTAAACAGGGAATAAGGGATGAGCCTCTTCACCCGTTCAATAGACAAGGGTAGAGTGTGACTGGACAGTTTACTTAAACAGGGTGAGATGGATAAATTGTAGCCATTTTATTTTTAATTTCATGCATGTCCATTGTCTGTTTTTGATTTCATCGATTGCACAGTATAGTAGGGTCAGTTGAGTACTGTCTGTGAGAGAAAAAGCACCATAGCACAGATCACTTCACCAGAAATTTAGAAATGCTGTACTACTTTGACTACTTTGAATTCATGCTGGAAGCTTGGATATAAACATTTCCGAGTGTCTGGGTGTCAATCGGTGCAGAGGGTTCGGAAAAAAGTTGAATGTGTTCAATGGTGATTATGAAGGTGTTTGATGTGATCATGAGTGATGGGAACATTATGTTTCTATTCATCTTCCTACAGGGCCTCAGACTCAACATGGAGGCCTATATAAAGTGCCTCAAGAATATATTCCTGTCCTGGGTCAAGAGGGTGGCAGCTGGAAGACCCTATGTATGGCAACACGACAATGCAACATGCCACACAAGCAGAAGAACCTAGTCATGGCTGTCAGACAATTTCTGCAACCACATCATCCCTTAAATCTAGCCACTTAATTCCACAGACTGCAACCTCCTTGATTATTATATCTGGGGTACAGTTGAATGATAGACCAACAAAACTTCTTGTAATACCAAAGATAGACTGAAGGCAGGGGTTATGGCAGCATTTACCAACTTAAACAAGGAGACTGTCCAGAAAATATGCAGGAGATTCCAAACTGATCTGGAGGCTGTGGCTGAAGCTAACAGCAGTTTTACTGAATAAATTTACTCTTTAGTATTTCAAGTTATTTTTGTATAATTTTGGTAAATATATCTGTTAAAGTGACATGACAGTGTTATTTTCATTTTTGTGTAATTTAGGCAATTCATCCATCACACCCTGTAGATGGAGAGAAGGCTGGATAGGAGACACACATGCACATTGATAAAGAAAAATTAACAGTTTTTTTTTGTTTTTTTTTAATCATATCACCCTGAGCAAGGCGGTAACGCCACTGATGTGCAGGGGGCTACATAAAAGTGAAAAGATTGGGAAAAAGAAAGCCAGAAACCACATCCTAAACAGGGAACAAGGGATGAGCCTCTACACCTGTTCAATAGACATGAGTGGAGTGTGAACCGGGGAAAAATAAAGTAAAAATATCTTTGACAAGAAAAAATATAAGCAACTGAGAACTGAAGAGAAGAAAAAGGAAATAAAAAAAAATGGCTATTCACAATTTCCTGTCCACTGTAGCTCTTAATAAATATTGTCTTTTTGTTATCTCTCTCAGAATGAGAAATCGTGGAGCTGAGTTCAAATTCCAGTTGAATTCATTGCATTCACTTACGCGCAAATACCCTTGGGAAAGGTATTAATCTGTCTCTTCCTTCCAGTTATGGGTTAAATAACAGGACAGATTGAGTTCTATTGCCTTGGCTGGCAACTGGTCTACCGCAGAAAGCAATGGCAATCTACTGCGGGATAATCTTCTGCCCAGTCAGTCATGTCTCTTTCGAGACATGATCGCCCAAGCATGTTTCACGTATGGCACTTAACTAACTTAAACTTTGCTCCACCATCTATTTACTCAAGCTCAGTAAGTAGGTTAAGCTTTGTTTTCCTCTATCTTACACATCTTCAATATATCCTGCAAGTGCACCATCTATTTACTCAAGCTCAGTAAGTAGGTTAAGCTTTGTTTTCCTCTATCTTACATGTCTTCAATATATCCTGCAAGTGCAACTGCTCTGATAAGCTTTTTTCCCCTGGTTCCCTGACCACATGTATTTAACTCGCACTACCAGATTAACATCAAGTTTCTTTTACTGTCAAAATACTTAAATGTAACTGCCTCTTCTACTCTAACAGTTTCTTTTCTTGCACTTCCCACTTGTAGAAATCCCATCCATTTGCTTGCTTCCCTGATAGCTACAATCTCCAAAAGTTTAAATGCAATGTCAGTTGCCATCTTTACTTGATTCCCATCCATCTCTTATCAATTATTTGACTTCCTCTGTACCTTGATTTTTCTCTCACTGTAAATCCCTGCATATCAAATTTTACAAGCATTCTTTTCTCTAGTACCCTAGAAATTTCAACTAACTCTCCTTGATGTTGGATGTGCGTTGTGGCACAGTGGATATTCGCTCAGAATGAGAAATCGGGGAGCCAAGTTCAAATTCTAGTTGAATTCATTGCATTCACTTACGTGCAAATACCCTTGGGAAAGGTATTAATCCATCTCTTACCTCCAGTTATGGGTTAAATAATAGGACAGATTGGATTCTATAGCATTGGCTGGCAACCAGTCTACCGCAGAAAGCAATGGCAACCTACTGCGGGATAATCTTCTGCCCAGTCAGTCATGTCTCTTTCGAGACATGATCGCCCAAGCGTGTTTCACGTATGGCACTTAACTGACTAACTGACTGACTCCTTGATGTTAAGTATCAGTCAGTTAAGTGATACACGCTTGGGCGATTATGTCCCAAAAGAGACATGACTGACTAAGCAGAAGATTTTCCCGCAGTAGGTTGCCATTATTTTCTGTGATAAAATGGTTGCCAACCAAGGTGAAAGAACCCAATCTATCCATAGCTGGAAGGAAGAGATGGATTAATAGCTTTCCCAAGGATATTCAAACGTAAGTGAATGCAATGAATTCAACTGGAATTTTAACTTGAAACTTAGATTTGTTGTTCCAAGCCGATATCCACTGCACCACAAGGCACATTCGATGTTAAGTATAATGTGTCTTTGTTTCATTCTCTTTAAAACTTTGTAATTATTCACATATTCAATCTATGGTATTCTCAGTATCCTTCTGTATGACTGTATTTCTGTTGCTTCATCTGTGAGGAGATAATCTAGCATTCAGTAACATATAGAAGGACTGATATTACATAACAGTTCAGTATTCATTTTTTGGTTTTCCTGTTTCCTACTATTTAGCTTAGTTTTTGAAAGTCATCTTTCACTATGCCAATGTATCTTTGGAACTCATCGTCACACTTTTCATCCACCTTGAAAATACTTTCCAGATATTCAAACTGTTAGACTCGTTTAATTTTGTTATCACTGATTTGTAATTTGCATGTTAAACTTTAAAGAAAAAACATTCACAACGTTGATCTTTTAACCTGATCTCTGCCATGTAAAAGATAACACATCTCAGCAAGTCGTCAGTTTAGTTTCACAGACAAGATAGTTCGACTCAGTAAGCCATCAGTTTATTGCCATGGACAAGACAACCCATCTTATGAGAGAGTGGTATTCGCTTTGAAAATGACAGCATCTTCTTGTGAAAACAAAGGAAAGCTGATAAAGAAACATTTACACAATTTTTACCTTATGGCTAGATCCTTTTTAAAAATATTTTATACTCAAATTATTAAAATATCTTAATAGATTTATGGATCTATTATATGAGGCATTCTGTGAATAATTTAATGTTTTTTTTTAAAGTAAGCTATACAGAAATTTATGGATCTAATATATGAAACATTCTGTCAGTGATTAAAGTTGATTTTCTATGAAAATAAATTATATCCACATTTATAGATCTATTAGATGTGAAATTCTATGTGTGATTTAAGTTAGATTTTTATGAAAATAAAATATATCTGCATTTATAGATCTATCAGATGTGAAACTCTATGGGGTGATTTAAGTTAGATTTTTATGAAAATAAATTATATCCTCATTTGTAGATCTATTAGTTGTGAAAATCTATGGGTGATTTAAGTTAGATTTTTATGAAAACATCCAAATTTATGGATCTATTACATGAAAGAGGTGATATGTTGGCTTTAAATGCAGTCGTATAGGTTCAAATGATGCTGAAAGCTCAGGTTGCCCAAAATCGGCAGTTGTCCCAGAAAACACAAAAAAAAAAAAAAATCACATTTTGGCCAATTGTAAATTGAAGTTGCATGAGATAGCAGAGAAGTTGAATATATCAGAAAGCAGTGTATTTACCATTTTGCATGAACATTTGTCAATAGGAAAACTGTGCCAACGGGTGCTGCATTTGCTCACAGTCGATCAAAAACAACAACGCGTCGATGATTCAGAGAGTTTTTTTACAACTGTTTCAACACAACAAGGAGATTTTGCATAAATATGTGACAATTGATGAAACTTGGATCCATCACTTCACTCCAGAATCAAAAGTGAGAATATTATATAGCATTAATAGCGAATATTATATAGCATTATTGGTGCGTTTGAAGGAAGAAATCACCAAAAAATGGTCACAAATGAAGGCATGGTGTCACAAGTTGATCACAACGATGACAAAACTATGTGAATTGCACTTCAAATTGCTTCTGCATCCACCCTATTCTCTGGCCCCCAGCAACTACTGGCTGTTTGCAGACCTCAAAAGAATGCTCCAGGGAAAGAGATTTGGCTGCAATGAAGAAGTGATATTGGAAACTGAGGCATATTTTGAAGCCAAAGACAAATTGTTTTACAAAAGCGGCATCAAACTGTTACAGAAGCATTGGAATCAGTGTATCACCCTAGAAGGAGACTATGTTGATGAATAAAGTCGAATTTCGCCTAAAAGTTGTTGTTTTATTAGTTAGGCTGGGATTTATTGAGTGATGTGTTGCACATTAATGAATCAATTCCTGAAGACATTTTGTGGGTGATTTAAGTTGGTTGTCAATGAAAATAAATTATCTTCCCATTTTGTGGATCTATTAAATAAGACATTCTATAGGTGATTTATGTTGGTTGTCAATGAAAAATGATATATACATTTATGGATTGATTATGCAAGATTTTCTGAGAGTGATTTAAGTGGTTTTTCTATGAAAACAGAAGCATTTTAAATATTCCTATTTTCAGGAAACAAAAAGAAAACAAAACAGGAGATTGGAGTTAGAATTTTAAAAAAATATTTGGTTTTCAAACAAGTTGTTAATATTTATCTCTGTTCTGCTAAAGATACTGAGCAATATCTTAATAATTAAAAAAAGCATTAAAAAACATCAAATGAATCATAAATAGTTTATCAGAGTTCAGGAGTTCATGCCAGCCTTACAGGCAGAATAGGGGATTTATATATAAAATATAAATACTTTGTGAAAGGTTTTAATATAGAAATGCATTGAAAAATTGGGAAGAAAATGATTTTCATTGGTCACAAAAAGCAAGCGTCATATAAATATGTAAAATGTAAATGCATTGCTAAAGTGTTTTGCACTGAAAACTGTTTTACTCTAGAAACGTATTGAAAGTCATGAAGAAAATGATTTTCATTGGTGACTAATTAATGCTAATGTTATTAACAGAGTAGGGTTAGTAAATATAGTATGCAAAAGCATTACTCAGAAATTTTACCAGATTACTAAACTGCAAAATATTTTTCTATAGAATTCATTGAAAAATGAAAAAAAATTATTGTTATTGATCTAAGATAAACAATAGCAACAAAAGAGAGCTAGTACAAGTTGAGTATCCATTATCCAAAATTTCTAAATCCAAAAGTTTTTTAGGCACTTGCCAGAAATGGAAAATTTCCTTCTCATGATGTAAGTTGGTTTTCTATACAAATAAACTATATCCACATTCCTGGAACTATGACAAGACATTCTGTGGGTGATTTTTGTTGGTCTTCTATGAAAATAAACTATATCTACATGTATGAATCTATTAAATAAGACTTTCTATGGTAGATTTAAGTTGATATATTTGTTTGTAAGTCATGATCATGCTTTTTGTACACGTACAGAAAATAGAAAACATTATTTTTACATGAAATCTTAATTTCACCACTTAAAATTCTGCGTGAGCATTACACAACTAGTATCATAAAATATATCTGTATGTACACAAAATTTATTATATCTAAACTTATTTATAAATGGAACTTTGTCTCTGTGTGTGTGTGTGTGTGTGTGTATGTGTCTGTCCATTACCTATAGACTCCAAAATGGCTGAACTGATTTTCTTGAAAATTTACACAGTTGTACTATAAGTGTCTGCGAGTGTTCTTAGCTAGGTTTTGTGTCAAGGTACCCCCAATAAATATCGAAAATTGTTAATAAAAAAAAATCGCGTTATAGAAGGAGTGGTCCAATTTTAATCAAATTTGATACACTCACAGACAAAGACATAAGAAACAATATTCAGAAGTTTCAAGGTTGCTGTTCTTAGATGTTTGTGTGTGAGTGTCTGTTTATCTGTCTGTATGTCCTTTATACAAATCCGCAATTTTTATCCAATTCTCACCAAACTTCACACAAATATTCTTTGTACTGAGTCTGAGCTCCAGGACCATGGATTAGTTTTAAAGCTTTCATTTCACCCAAACAACACTGGGCTATACTGCTAGTTTTATATAAAACTACTTTCAAGGTATATGTATAAACTGTGTTATGAAATATGAAGCTATATTGTGTTTATGTTTGGCTTTCATCCTCAAGCTGCCCTATTTTATAGATGCTATATATAATTTCAGTCAGTTACGTGTCATACTTGAAACATGCTTGGGTGATCATGTCTCGAAAAAGACATGACTAAATGGGCAGAAGATTATCCCGCAGTAGGTTGCCATTGCTTTCTGCGGGAGACTGGTTGCCTGCCAAGGCTATAGAACCCAATCTGTTCTGTTATTTAACCCATAACTGGAAGAAATATACGGATTAATACCTTTCCCAAGGGTATTTGCGTGTAAGTGAATCCAATGAATTCAACTGGAATTTGAACTCGGCTCCCCGATTTCTCGTTCCGAGCTGATATCCACTGCACCACATATATAAATTAAATAGCCTGAATTCCAAAATCTGAAAAAATCTGAAAACCAAAGCACATCTGGTCCTGGATAAAGAATTCTCAACCTGTCTATATAAATGTAATGCCAATGATTTTACTATATTATTGCACTGTGTATTGTTTTAGCATAGAAATGGATTGAAATTCTGAAAGAAAATGCATTTTTGGTCAGGAATTAAGGCAAGTATAAGTGACAATACAGCAAGATCCAGGTAAGTGTCAAAGAAATAGAAACCACAATAGTCATAACATTCTTTGGAAAGAATGGCAACAAAAAGGAATTTAATACTGAGCATCAGGAAGAGACAACTGAACTTCCTGGGACATGCAATGAGGAAGGAGAGCCTGGAGAACCTGACACTGACTGGTCAGATAGAAGGAAGGAAAGACAGAGGAAGGCAGCGGATAACATATTTGCAGGGCCTGATCAGGTGGATGACGGAACGGGGGTTGCCAGGAGTAACAGGAGCAAACATACTAAGAGCCACAAGGGATAGGGAGACGTGGAGAACCATGATCGCCTATGTCCTGAAGAGACAGGGCACATAGAAGAAGAAGAAGAAGCAGATAAAAAAAAACTGATTGAGCAGAAATTGTTTGGATATATTTTGACCAAATAGCTCAGTCCATTTTCATTAGCAAGTTTCACAGACCAGCTACTGCCAGTTGGAATCTACTGAGGTGAAGGAGGGTAATAATTCTTCTTTATGAGCTGTGTCCCTTCAGGACATTGGCAATCATGGCTCTCCACAACTTTCTTCCCCTCATTGTTCTTATTAAACAATGAGGGACAGAAAGTTGCCGAACAGGATTTACTAAAAATAACAGCAAGACAGTGTTCTTAATAAACACCATCTTGCTGTTATTTTTAATAAATCCTGTTCAGCCATGCATTTAGTCAAGTTCAATAAGTATGATATGCATTGTTTTCCTCTGTCCCTTTTGCCTTCAATCAGCCCTATGAATATCAGATTTTTCAAGCCCTCTTTCCTCATTATGTACCCTAGAAACCTCAACTGTCTCTTTCTAATGCAAAGTATTAGTTTCCTTTTTGTTTGTTTTCTCTAAAACCTCATAATTGCTCATGTTTTGTACATTATGTCCTCAGCATCCTCTTGTAGAACCACATTTCTGTTGTCAAGTCTCTTCTTCATCTTTGAGAAAATTGTCCAGCATTCAATGCCATACAGAACAGATATCATGCAACAGTTCAGTAGTCTTTTCTTAGTCCCTTTTGCTTCAAGTTTTTCCCCTCATATTTGAAAAAAATTGTCCAGCATTCATTGCCATACATGAGAACAGATATCATGTAGTAGTTTAGTACCCTTTTACTTGTTTCTACTGAAACTTTTCTATTTCTTAATACTTTGCTTAGTTTTTGGAATACTACTTTGGCTATCATAATATGTCTTCAGATTTCAGTATTGCTTTCAGTTCTCTGTTAAAATACTTCCCATATATTTAAATTTCTGCACCTGTTTGATTTTGATATCTCTAATTTGCACTTTGGGGTAATTCTTTTGCTAACAACCATGCATTCTAGCTTCCTAGGGTTGATGCTTAGTCCTTTCTTCTCACATTCCTTTGCTACCTTCTGTAGGCAGTTGATATTTATTATAACAGCTAATATATGTAGAATCTAAATACATTGCTAAAGATTTTACTGTAGTATTGCACAGGGACTTGTTTTACTTTTGAAATATACTAAAAAATCAGAATGATTTTTAATGATATGAAATTATGGTAATGATTATTGACAGAATATGGCTAACTTCTATCTGAATTCCTAGGAAAAGCTATTATTATTTACACTATTTATATTCGGACTATTGTCCTCATCTTTGTTGTTATCACAGAATTCCTGAGATGAGGAGTTATCATTATTGACATTTCGACTGTAGTCCTCATTTTTGCTATTGTTATCACTAAATGTCGGATGAAGAGTTATCATTATTTACACTATTTTTATTTAAACAACTGTCCTCATCTTGTTATTATCACTGAATTCATTGGATGAAGAATTATCATTATTTACACTATTTACATTTGAACTGTTGTCCTTATCTTTGTTGTTATTATCACTGAATTCCTTGGATGAAGAGTTATCATTATTTACACTATTTACATTTGAACTGTTGTCCTTATCTTTGTTGTTATTACCACTGAATTCCTTGGGTGAAGAATTATCATTATTTACATTTGAACTGTTGTCCTTATCTTTGTTGTTATTACCACTGAATTTCTTGGATTAAGAGTTATTATTTACACTATTTTTTATATTTAGACTATTGTCCCCATTTTTGTTGTTGTTATTATTGAATTCCTGTGATGCGGAGTTATCATTTGAACTACAATCCTCATTTTTGTTGTTGTTATTATTATTTACACTATTGTTATTTGAACTATTGTCCTCATCTTTGTTGTTTTTATCATTGAATTCCTTGGATGAAGAGTTATCATTATTTGCACTATTTACATTGGACTATTGTCCTCATTTTTGTTGTTGTTATCACTGAATGTCTGGGATGAGGAGTTATCATTATTTACACTGTTTTTATTTGAACTATTGTCCTCATCTTTTTTGCTATTATCACTAAATTCCTTGGATGAAGAGTTATCATTATTTACACTATTTACATACGAAATACTGTCCTTATTTTTGTTGTTATCATTGAATGTCTGGGATGAAGAGTTATCATTATTTACACTATTTACATTCAGACTGTTGTCCTCATCTTAGGTATTGTTATCACAACATTAAATCTATTGTGCCTTTCAACCTTCATCAGATGTATATCAATCTGGGTAACCTATACAGAATTCCAAAATGTACAGTTTATTTAATCTACAGTGGTAGACTTTTCATTCCACTATCCGTGTCTAGGAACATCTTATCTCGATCTTATTTTTAATACTCCTTGGTTATTGCATGCCTGATTCCATTAAATCTAAATACATTCTGTCCATCCCAGGGATTGAAGTCACAATCAATGTCACCAAATTCATCAACTTATGTTTGAATTCACGATGTTATTGTCCCATAGGGTACAATGGCTGAAACATTATGATAACAACAAGAAAAATGAGGACAACAGTCTGAATGTAAATTGTGTAAATAAAAATATGCCTATTTTGTGTAGAATTAAAATGTCTCAAGCTAAAATGTGATTATGATATCAATTATTGTTTACATGATGCAGTCTAACAACCTATTCATTTGTCAAGAATCTAAAGTTTATCTTCAGGTTTGTCTTCCATCGAAAACAACAGAATATAGGGTTATCAGCAAAAGGATGAGCCAAAAATGCAAATTACAAATGGGGATACTAAAATCAAATAGAGAAATTTAAATATCTAGAAAGTGTTCTAACAGAGGATGGAAAGTCCAACCGTGAGATCTGAAGACATATTGTGATGGCCAAAGATGCATTCCTCTTGCAGGTCAGTGAATGCTAGACAATCTCCTCAAAGATGAAGAAGAGACTTGAAGCAACAGAAATGTTCTACAGAAAGATGCTGAGGATACCATGGAATGGACGTGTGCGCAACAACAAGATTTTGGTGAAAATGGAAACAAAAAGTAAACACTTTACTATTTTTTTAAGAGTGAACAAAGTTCAGCAGATATGCAAAAATAGAAAGGGGCATAAGACAAGGATGTGTTTTCTCGCCAGATTTATTCAACCTATACAGCAAAGCAATTCTGAGAGAACTAGAAGTCCTACCAGGATTCATTATTGGTGGCAACATTCTCGACAATGCAATATATGCAGGTGATATTGTGCTGATAACAGACACGGAAAGGAAACTATAAAACTTTTTACAGAAGGCAGTGAAGCAATGTGAGAAGATAGGATAAAGTGTAAAATACAAGAAGACAAAATGCATGGTTATCAGCAAAAGTATGAGTTCAAAGTGCAAATTACAAATCAAACAAGTACAGAAATTTAAATATCTGGGAATTCTTCTGAGGATGAAAATTGATATTTTTTTTTTTTTTAATCATATCACGCCAAGCAAGGCGAAAACACCACTGATGCGCAGGGGGCTATGTAAGAGTGAAAAGATTGGAAAAGAGAAAAACAGGAAACAAGGGATGAGCCTCTTCACCTGTTCAATAGACGTGGGTGGAGTGTGAACCGGGCGATAGTTTAGTCTATCTACTCCAATTAAATCTACTTAGATCTGATGATGTATTGGAATGGCCAAAGATGCATTCTAAAAATTAAGAGTATGAAGAGACAGAAACATGGATGTGTGTCGTCATGCAGTGGATATTGGCTTGGAACGAGTAATCAGGGAGCCAAGTTCGAATTCCAGTTGAATTTGTTACATTCACTGAGACGCAAATACCTCTGGGGAAAAATATTAATCCATCTATTTCCCCCAGTTATGGATTAAATAACAGGACAGATTGGGTTCTATAGCCTTGGCTGGCAACCAGTCTACTGCAGAAAGTAATGACAACCTATTGTGGGGCAATCTTCTGCCCAGTCAGTCATGTCTCTTTCAAGACATGATTGCCCAATGATCGCATTTAACTAACTGACTGACATTCAGTTTGTTGTACTCATCTTTGTTGTTGTTATCACTGAATTTCTGCGATTAATTTTCATCGGATACTAAAATCAAATAAGTACAGACTATCTGGGAAGTGGTCTAACAGAGGATGGAAATTGTGATACTAAGATCTGAAGATGTACTGTGATGACCAAAGCTCCATTCCAAAAGTTTTGGTCAAGTATTAAGAGAAAGAAACATTTCATTGGCAATAAAGAAAAAAAGTACTGAATTGTTACGTGTTATCTGTCTTTCTGTATGGTAGTGAATGCTGGATGAAGAGAAAGTTTGAAGCAACAGAAATGTGGTTCTACAGAAAGATGCTGAGGATACTATAGGCCAAACATGTAAGCAACATCAAGGTTTTAGAGAAAACAGAAACAAAAACGAAACTTATACTTAACATTACAAAAAGGCAGTTGAAATCTGGGACATGTAATAAGGAAGGAGGGCTTGAAAAATCTGATACTCACAGGGTAGATAGAGGGACAGGAGAAAGTAGCTCGTGGCATATTTGATAATGAATAACAGGAAAGGGACAGGAAGATGTGGAGAGCCATGATTGCCTACATCCTAAAAGGACATTGCACATAGAATAAAAGACAAAAAATAACTATATGAGGCCTTTTCTGGAGCCAATTTTTATTATTATTCAGAGATCACACTGAAAATGAAAAAAATAAAAATACTGTAAAGATACCTGATTAGTTCTTGAGACAAAATGCTGAGGAACTTACCTGAAAAAGAGAAAGAAAGAAAAGTTAAAAAAATATATAATTTTTTTTTTAAAAAGAAATATATTTCAATGTAAATATCAAACGTGAAAAAAAAAAAAAAAAAAAAAATGTCAGCTTTAGATTCAGCCTCCTTCAAATTGATTTCATTGTTGATCTGATAATTTCATTGGTAATGTGTACTCAACAGATGACACTGGATAAATACAATAATTATTGCTCTTATATAATAATAAATTCAATTAGAAATCAAGTTAAACCTGATCACTCTTAAACATTAGCCTTTATCACTCTGAATGTCATTTTATTTGCTCTACAAAAAGTTTATCCTGTCACTGAAGGTGATTTTGATCCCTGACCACTATTGAATTTCATAGTTGTGTTGTCATATTCTTCTATGACAACAGAAAACAAATTTGAATGAAATTAACAATAAGGATACTGTTATTGAAAAAGAATAAAAAAAAAAAAAAGAAATATTAGTAATGCAGAGTGCTAAAGGTTAGTAATATTGCATTAGAATGCAAGAATAAATTTTTCCCACATAAAATAATTGTTTATTCACTTGTGAACTATCAAACTAATGTTGGCCAAATTGAAATTGAGGGCATATTGTTTCATGTCTTTCTTCAAACATTTGATCTTGAAATGTGTCAGTCAGTCAGTTAAGTGCCATACGAGATACATGCTTGGGTGATCATGTCTCGAAAGAGACATGGCTGACTGGGCAGAAGATTATCCTGCAGTAGGTTGCCATTACTTTCTGCGGTAGACTGGTTGCCGACCAAGGCTATAGAACCCAATCTGTCCTGCTATTTAACCCATAACTGGAAGGAAGAGACGGATTAATATCTTTCCCAAGGGTATTTGCGCGTAAGTGAATACAATGGATTCGACTGGAATTCGAACTCGGCTCCCCGGTTTATCGTTCCAAGCCGATATCCACTGTACCACAACGCACAAAATGTGTATGTGTGCATAATGTTTGGCAAGTATCAAACTTATTTCTTCAACTGATCAAAAGCAAAGGCACTTTCTCCTCTTTGAAGCACTCCTCTTCCCTCCACGACACACACACAATTATCCTAGTATCACTTCTGCTTTTCAAAATAATTAATTAAGTCTTCTTTAAGGAACACTATCAGTGACCTTGTCAAATTCACTTTAATCATACTGCATTTCAGTTGCGATTTTAATTTTGATGAAAATCAAATAAAGACATTAGTAAAGATTGACACATCTGGATGATATGTTGTAAAAAAATAAAAAGAGTCAACTTCATAAGAAATAATAAAGCTACTCATTCAGACATTGTAAATCTAAAATGTAATAAGCTTTGGAGTAAAGGACTGTAAAAATGGAGAAATACATTTGATATAACCTAATATTTTTCTTTCTATCAATTGGCGAAAACCATACAATTAAAAATCCTCAATAACATTTTAAAAAAATACATACTGACTAGAAGAGGGGTTAATCATTGCATTTTGCATTTTTTGTCAAAATTATGCAGGTTAGTTTTATTTGGACCAAACCAGTCACCTATTCTGCTATTTAGAAAATAACAGAGGAAATATATGAGTATCCAACAGACTCGAATTGTGGTTCACAGTGAGCACGTAGACATCTCAAGCAACCATATGGTAGAATATTTTATACAGTTCAGTGTGGTGGAAGAGATGTTGTGCATAGCCAGCAAGTCAAGAGTGCGAACAGAGGATTTCTGTTTACAAGTGATGTTGGACAAATCAAACTTTACCAAAATTCCTGACTTATGTGACCAAAGATAAAAAGTTGTCCGTGGTTGTCAAAGGAAGACGACCACATTGCTGGATGTGTGGTGCCATGGGGCACTCATCTAAAATGTGCCCAACAAGGAACTCAGTGACAGCACTGATAACAACATGGAAGTTCATGATTGCCTGTCTCCTTAAGGGACTCAGTTAATAAAATTCATGTATATTTATGCCCAGGTACTATTGATTTAACCATATGATCCCTATCAACTTTTATGGTTTGGTTTGGTTGTTTTGTTTTTATGGCATATCAACCTCAGCGGGTCATTTATTACCAACTAAATTTTTATTTATTTATTGCTGGTAATACCTTTTTCTTTCAACAATTTATTATTGTTTTTATTTAAGTTTTGTGTCTAGTAATACTTTTTTCTTTTCGAGTATCAAGATTCATTGGGATTTGTTTTTAAGGGCAGTGTCCCCAAGTCCTACTCTTGTTATTTAACCCATAACTGGAGCGAAGAGACGGATTAATACCTTTCCCAAGGGTACCAGTGCTAAAGTGAATGCAGGGTATTCAACTGGAATTCGAACTCAGCTCACCGATTTCTCTTTCCGAGTGGATAACCACTGCACCACAACGCATTTCCGTCACTAAACGCTTACAGCACCTGGTATTCCCAAGCAGTCACCCATTTAAGATTTGACCAGGCTCAACATTATTTAACTTCAGTGATCAAGCGAGAACCGGTGTATTCAACGTGATATGGCCATAAGCCTCTCAGTCCCTGGAAGTTGCCCTATGATTTTTTTTTTTGTTTTTTTTTTACAATTAGGGCATTTAGTTTCATTTGATCACTGTGTGATTAGGATCATTCTCCCTACATTTTACACATACCAACTCCCTTATGCATTTATTCTTACCCTGTTCATGTAGTTGAAGCATCTTTAATGATTTTGGAACATATTTCTCCTTTAGAAACTGTATATCCAATTTTTATTTTGTATGGTGGTTCTGGTGCATCAAAAGTAATGATAGAGGTGTTGATATCAATAATTCTATATTTTTTTAATGGATATTCTTCTTATGTTTGTAATGTTTTGTTTTTTGATAGAATTATTGTTCTTAATTTCTTCCAGTGTACACAGTGAGAGTTCAGTGCTTCTCACTATGCCTTTGGGGGAATTTAAAAATTGATATGGGCAGACCCTTACCTTTATATCATGAAATTTGGTGATCCTTAATAGAGTTTCAGCATCATGTTATCTTTTGACATCTATCAGTAACGTATTATTTTTTTTAACTGTTTTTGGAGTTATCCAAGATGCTATGATTTTTTTCTATTACAAAATGTGACAACTTCGATATTAGTTCTGTTATTATAAATTTCAAAAATTTTTCCTTTGATTTTCTGTGCTATTTTCTCTGTCTATATCAATAGTGTAGTGTCTTCTTTTTTGTGCTTATACTTTACCTGTTATTATTATTATTAATAATCAGCCATGCTCCCCACCTACCTTGAAGCCCCATGTGGGGAGATGACAAGAAGAGAATCCTATTCACCTCATTCCTCCAGAGCTACATGACTGGTCAGTGGTATACTCAAATGTGGAGAGGATTCCAAGCACTCGTTATATCTGGGATCATTCACCCAAGTATGGGCGTTCCACAGAGGCTGAAACAGCCATGTCAGATTCCTTTGTTTCCAGTCTGACTGACCCTACAGATTAGAAGAGAGTCGTTTATATATTGAAAGTAGGAGAGGTTTGGTGGTAAAATGTTTCTGAAATGGTTCACTTCTAAAAATAAACAAGCGAGAATGCCGCTGAGAGGTGATCCCATTGGTAAACCAAAATTTTGTCTATAGAAATGATCAATGAAAGTGAAGAAAAAGTAATTAGGTAGCATAGTTTTATGATTTTCTGTGTAGATAGAGGTAATTTTATTTTTGTTAAGTATGTTTTTAGTTGATTTAGGCACTTATCTATAGGAACATTAATGTACAAGAATTTTATGTCTAGACTTGCTATATGTTTGTTTTTGATGTCTGTTTTTTAGTTTGTTCAAAAGGTCACCAGAGTTTTTTTTGTATGTGATGGACTGATTGTGCTGAGAGGTGGTGTTAAGATTTTGCTAATTTGCCAGCTATTTTATGTGAGGCACTGCCTATTCTGGATACGATCGGCCTTATTAGTATATTTGGTTTATGTGTTTTTGGGAGACCGTATAGTGTGGGTGTTTTTGGATGGTATGTGATAAATTTAGCCAGGAGAAGTCTTCTGTTTTTAATAATTTTTTGATATTATTTATAAATTTTTGTATCTCTTTTGTGATGCTGTTTTTGTTAACTTTCTCGAATATGTTTTCATCATCAATGAGATCTTTCATTTTTTGTTGGTGTATGTGTTTGTCCATGGTTATAATTTGTTGGAAGAAGATATGTGTATATCTTTGTTGTTTTTTAATTTCTTTCTTCTTCTTCTATGTGCCTTGTCCCTTCAGGACGTAGGCGATCATGGCCTTCCACATTTCCCTATCCCTGGTGGCTCTGAGCACGCCTTCTTCTGTTACACCATGCAATCCTCGTTCCGTCATCCACCTGATTAGGTCCTTCAAATATGTTATCCGTTGCTCCCCACCTTTTTTTTTTTAATCATATCACCCCGAGCAAGGCGGAAACGCCACTGATGTGCAGGGGGCTACATAAGAGTGAAAAGATTGGAAAAGAGAAAGCCGGAAACCACATCCTAAACAGGGAACAAGTGATGAGCCTCTTCATCTGTTTCAATTGGAGTAGATAGACTAAACTATCACCTGGTTCACACTCCAGCCATGTCTATTGAACAGGTGAAGAGGCTCACCCCCTGTTCCCTGTTTAGGATGTGGCTTTTCCAATCTCTTCACTCTTATGTAGCCCCCTGCACATCAGTGGCATTACCACCTTGCTCGGGGTGATATGATTAAAAAAAAAAAAAAAAAAGTCCTTTCTGCTGATCCTGGGCCACTTGCTGTTGTTAATTTATTTCGTTTAGTGTATAATTTTTGAATCTGTTTCTTGTTGTTATAAAAGACTGAGTATTTTTATAAAATTTTTGTCATGTTTACAGAGAGAATTTCCTGTAATGTATGCCCTGTGGAATAATACACTGTTATAGTGAAACATCCTACCATCCCTGAGAATGGAATGCTCTAGACTATAAAGGATGATGACAAGCAGTAGGAGAGAGTGCAAACATCTTAGGCAAAGGCATTCTCTATTTGATAGTTTATTCTGCTCCTACTCATTGATTGCTTATCTGTATCTTATTGTTAATTGTACAGTAGTACAATAAATCTGTTATATCTATTTCCTGTGTAGAGTACCATTCTTCCACTAACCTTTACACTGATATTCCTTTCTGGAATATATCATACACATTCTTTCTCCTCTAATTCATGGACAGAAGATTTCAGAAATTTGTGGACATGGGGGGGGGGGGGATATGGTGTGACATCCTCATAAGTTTGAAATGAGCATTGCTGAATTATTTTTTCTTCAATATACATACATACACTAATCAGAACTATATATATATATATATTTTAATATTTTAAATATGTATGAACATGCTCAGTTATAATTAATTTTAAAAATTAACTGTTAACTATGACGTTTTTATCTAAGGGATGTAACTTTAATTTATTTAATTATAATTTTTGCATAATTATAATTTTAATAACATTTCTATTATATCTAAATTATACTTTTTTTATATAATTATAATTTTTGAAAAATGCTGCTAAAAATTCCTCCATCTACATTTATAGCTCCTAACTAGAACAATATAAATACGATTAACATAAATAAAAAGGAGGTCTCAACAATTGAGTGTTCATTTTCTAATTTTCATTATTTTTATAAGATAAAAAGGTAGTTTTTTCATTTATGCATTAATTATTGGTTGTTTATATATATATATATTATATTACATCAAAAAGATTCAAATTTTCTAAGATTGTATGGCCCTTTTAATGAGTGAGGCTTGCATAATCAAGGATCTTAATCATTATCTGATTAATGATTAAGATCGGCTATGAACTTGTTGAAATGGCCATATGATCTTGGAAAATTTGAATCTTTTTATATTTTCAAACATACACACCGTAATGGGGGCACTAGAGGGTGTCGTCAGTGATGTCATCACGAGGATCACTAGGGGGTTTCGGGTCTTTCAACATCATACCCACTCACCGCACCGACCAGAGATGATCAGTTTCTGGCCCACCCTGATAAGCGCTTTCAGACACTGGAAAAATTACATTTAGGCCCAGTACGAAACCTTGCAAAATCTTCTGATTGGCGATAGTCACAGCCACTTTCTATTTAGAAGCGAACCGTACATGAGCTCGTCTGAAACTTAATTTAAACTTATTTGTGCATTTTATCTTATTTACGAGTACTAATAAAATGAAGAGAAATCAGAAATGCAGAATTTCGGGGAATTTCAGCTAACAATTTGATTTGGAATCCAGGCACTCTCTTTTGATCCATAACCAATTAGCTGTTCTTTCCGCTGTTTCAGTTATGGACTTGAGTGCTTTCCTTTTTTTCACTCCCACTATCCCAATATCTGTTAAGGCTTTGCATAAGGACCTTGCTACAAATCCTCTGGTCCCCACTTCTATAGGAGTGCAGCTAGCCTGCCAGCCTTTAACCCTCCAACTCTTCAGCAGTTCATCGTATTTTAACTTCTTCCTTTCATGAGCTTCTTCTGTGTTTTCTTCCCAGGAGACTGTCAGTTCCCACAAGACTATCTTCTTCAAATTATGTGAGAAGAAAACTATATCTGGGCGAAGTTTTGTGATGGCAATTTGCTCTGGGAATTTCAATCCTGAGCCTATATCGGCCCTTAGTTCTCAGTCTGTTGCAGGAGATAGCAGGTTTGGAGTTACCTTTCTATTTTGTGGGATTTTTGCACCCGCTTTAATAAATTTTATTTGCTTTGTGTCTGGGTTGTAAACATTCTCTTTGATAGCATTTTGAACTATTTTCACAATCTCTTTTAAAATTTCGTCATGGCGCCACCTGTAACGCCCATCAGCTAGTGCAGATTTACAGCTACTCAGGATATATTTTAAGGTACCTTTGCATCCACAAAGATGACAATTTGGTGACTGGGTTTTATACCATAATTCTAAATTTGTGGGGCTTGGCAGGGTGTCGTATACTGCCCGAATCAAAAATTTGAATCTGGAGTCACCGTGCCATATTTTGGACCATTTGATTTCGCATTTCAACATAGAGCTCCATTTGGTCCAAATTTTATATGTAATATATACAGTGGCTCTGTAAATAAATAATTTTAATTATATAGATCTCTCTGGCTGGATCAGTTTTAATATTTAATTTTTGATAATTAATGTTGATAGGATCTCCTTTGGGATTTTACCATCAAGCAGCTTCCTTTTGTACTATTATATATATATATATATATATACTCACACCTTCTTTCTTTCTTTCTTTCTCTCACTCATACACACACACACACACACACACAATGCGGGTGCTGAAAAATTCTTGGAATGTCCCACTTCCCTAAATCTGAACAATTAATTAAACATCAGTGATTTTTATGGTGAGAAAAGAAAATTTCTTCTCTGTCTGACTGGAATCTTTTCAGTGTCTCACTTAGCAAGATTAGGTCAAATGATCAAGCATCAGAATTTTAAAAATCCCTACTTGTCTGGTATAAAACTTTTCATGTCATCTTTGACATATTTACACACCCCTAGAGATATTACATTTGTGTGTGTGTGTGTGTGTATATATATATATATATATATATATATATATATATATACACACACACACACACATATTTACACACCCCTAGAGATATTACATTTGTGTGTGTGTGTGTGTGTGTATATATATATATATATATATATATATATATACACACACACACACACACATACACACACCCCTAGAGATATTACATTTGTGTGTGTGTGTGTGTGTATATATATATATATATATATACACACACAAATGTAATATCTCTAGGGGTGTGTAAATATGTCAAAGATGACATCAAAAAGTTTTATACCAGACCAGTAGGGATTTTTAAAATTCTGATGCTTTATATATATATATATATATATATATATATATATGGGAAAACAATACATAAAATTTTTACATAACATATCAAGAACATTTTTTTGTAGGGGGGATGATAAAGTGTAAAATGATTTTGTGTGATACATTTCATCCTTTAGGACTTTGTTGGTCTAAACTGTTTATGTTGATACAACTGTACATGTGTATGAAGGAAAGGGGACTCTAAGAACTTAAAATTAAATTACTAAAATTTATATATATATATATATATATACATAGAAACTTATTTATAAATGGAAATTTGTGTGTGTGTCCATTACCTATAGACTCTAAATGGCTGAACCTATTTTCTTGAAAATTTACACAGTTGTACTATAAGCATCTGTGAGTGTTCTTAGCTAGGTTTTATGTCGAGGTACCCCCCCCACCCCGATAAATATTGAAAATCGATAATCGAAAAAAATCAGGTTATAGAAGGAGTGGTCCGATTTTAATCAAATTTGATACACTCATAGACAAAGACATAAGAAACGATATTCAGAAGTTTCTAGGTTGCAGTTCTTACAATAGTGCAGAAAATTGATTATATATATATATATATATATATATATATATATATATAAAAGGCAAGATGTTTGTGTGTGTTTGTTTATCTGTCTGTATGTCCTTTATACAAATCCAAAATTTTATCCGATTCTCACCAAACATCACATAATTATTCTTTAGGCTGAGTCTGAGTTCCAGGACCATGGATTAGTTTAAAAGCTTTCATTACACCCGAGCAACACCGGGTTATACTGCTAGTATATATATATATATATATATATCCAAATGATGAAGACTGAAGAATAAAATTGCAATGTTCAAAACATTAATTTAAAATAGCGATCAATATAAAAATAAAGCAATGAATACTTATTAATTATTACACTAGAGAACATGAAAAAACTACTACAAAATTATACATTTTGTTTCAACATTGAAACAACAATGGCACATCAGGTAGTTAACAATGATAGCCTTACAACGGTTGCAAAATATGTAGACTGTGCCAGGAAGAAAAGTTAGTGATTATGCTATTTCCAAACAAAAATGAATATATTATTGAATGAAAGAACAAAAATTATGACTAAGTGTAACCATACCAAAAAATACCTATAAGATTCATACAACCATGGCTGAAAAATTAATAATTTCTTGTAATTTAAAAAATTACACATTCAAAAATTCCCTGTTATGTGAACATTCAAAAAAACACCATTATGTGAGCATTCTTAAAAAAAAGTTAAACAGTAAGCTCAGTTATTGCAAATCGTCTGAAGACACCACATGCTAGAAACCTAGATCGCATAATAACTCATTTACAAATGAAGAATATTCAAAAGTTCTACAATATAATTGTATTGAACACTTTTTAATACAACTGTGTACTCGTCTAATTTTATTATGACCAAAAACTAAGTAATTAAACAATATAATGGTCAGCTACTCGTATCTGAGAATGCTCATCTACCAGGGTGGCTAGGTAATCCTTGTTGTAGACACTTGCTCAGGTACATTTTCTGTTTTGTTCAACACCCACAGAGCCCACCTGTGGTTTATACTGCAACTATGTTGAGCAGATAAAGTTACAGTTTGAGAAAGAGAGTATGCTAACTGACATGATCAACAGTTTGAACAAGCCAGTACACTCAAACCCTCGGTCATGATGAATTGCAACTTCATGCTAGCACAGCCATCAATGGCTCACAAAGGATCCTGTCTACCAAATTTCACTCACAAGGCTTGGGTCAACCCATGGTATGGTTTTCAGGCCCTTTCAAAAGGTGCTGCATGCTTAGATCATTTTCTACAGACCAATCACATCAAGAAATCACCTTGACGAATTGACCATCATGAGATTCAAACCTGGACTTCATGATAAGAAAGCAAAATTTCTAACCACTTGTTCCCACACACACACACACACACACACACAAAAGAGGTGCTTGGAATGACCTACGCCCTATAATATTATCAATTTGGGCACTTCAATGTAGAGCAAAGCTTAGCAAGCTTTTCTCATTAAATCAATTTTGATTGAGAAGTGAATTCAATCCTTATTGACTTACTTTCAACCTGGTGCTACATCTAACATACTGTTGGGACGCCCGCGCCTATTCGGCTATAATGGACTATTCCATTACTATGTAAAGTAATGGTGGCATCTACGTAGGGGAGCAGCCGATCGACAAGTCAGTCGTAGACTTCCGGTGACGACCCAGAAGTACCCATTGCTCATACTACGTCTTATGACGGTTGAGACGATTAACCTTTATTCTTGTATTGGATACTAATAACCTTTGTAAATACTATTTTCACAGAATACAACAATTAACCTATTCCTGTTGTTGAGTTATTTATTCTTACTCATGACATAACACATACACTTAGTAAATTGCCATCTATTAGGCACTTTGATATGTTGAAATGGTTAGCAAGCTTGTCTTACTTGAGTACTTACAACTAGGTATGGCTATCAGCAAAAAAACAAAAAAAAAAAAAATGCCAAGTACAGGTCAGAGAAACTAAAACAAGTAAAAAATTTAAATGGTTGGGAAGTGTTCTGACAAAGGATGGAAAGTGTGACACTGAGATCCAAAGATGTATTGGCATTGGCCAAAGACACCATTTCAAAAGCTAACCAGACTTCTGAGAGACAGAAAAATCTTATAGGAAACAAAGATAAGAGTGTCAGACTGCTATGTGATATCTGTCCTTATATATGCCAGTGAATGTTGGATGATTTCTTCAAGGATGAAGAAAGGTAGCAAAATTGTTGTTCTACAGAAGGATGCTGAGGATACCATCAACCAAGCACGTGAACAAAGACAAGGTTTTGGAGAGGATGCAAATGAAAAGAAAACCTATACTTAACATTAGGAAAAGACAGATGAGATTCCTGGGACATGTAATGAGGAAGGAGGGTCTGGAGAATCTGATACTCACAGGACAGATAGAGGGGAAAGTGAGATAAAGAAAAGTAGTGAGACATTTGAGTGGATCCAAGAGTAAAAATATTAAGAGCGACAAGGGACAGGAGCAAATGGATATGGCATATTAAGAGAGAATAGAGAGTGTGTTAAATTCTCACTCCTTACTTTTGACCTTGTGCCACTTTTAATCTTTACACAGTAAATCATTATAATTTTAGCAAATGGCCATACATTAAAGTTTTATTTATTTATTTAGCTCTTCTAAGCCAGAAAACGTGTCAGCATCCACTAAGATACTTTTTTGTCTGCAGCTATTTTCTTCATCAGAGAATTTTCCCCCTGATTCTGGAAAATCTATTATGTACTTTGCTACAGAAAAATGTTCAATTCAAATGGGGATGGTTAAAAATGAGTGTCCAAACAACATTTGTTTTTTCTATTTAATTTGTTTTCATTCTTCACGTGTCCAATCTGTTCATTCTTTAAAACACACATTCCAGACTGCACTTGTCCGACTTATCCAACTTGCTGGTTGGACAAATATTTCTTACTGTATCTGAATGCTTCTTAGGAACAAAAAGAAACTGCTTAGAAGAATCATTGATTCCTTGTTGCCAAGATTCTCCAAGATATTTCAGCACCATCTGATACACTTGGTTGATATCTTGGCATAAAATGTATGGCTCTAAAATGTATGAAATTAAAAAAAAATAAACGTCCAAGGAGTCTGAGCTAAAGGACCATGGATTAGTTTTAAAGCTTTCATTACACCCGAGCAACGCTGGCTTATACTGCTAGAAAAGAACTCCAAAATTTGTTGGTAAGGGCCTCAGACTCAACCAGGAATTCTACATCAAGTGACTTGAGGAAGTAGTGCTGCCTTGGATCAAGAGGGTGGCTGCTGGAAGATCATATATCTGGCAAGAGGGCTATGCACCATGTCATACAAGCAGGAGACCCCAGTTATAGCTGTATGATAATTTCTGCAACCACATTATCCCTTACATCAGACCACCTCACTCCCCAGACTTCAACCCTCTTGTTTATTATGTGTGGGGTGTAGATGAGCAAGAGACTAACAAAATTCCTTGTAACCATAAACATGAACTAAAAGTAAATGAACTGAATATTTACATATTTTCTTAGGAAAGGCAAATATTTCCAAGTACTTCCTGAATTTGCCATAAATAGTTGATTTTGTTTTTAGTCTTGCATAATTCGTAAAGTTTTAATCTATTATATTCATAGTTGTAGATTTTTATAAAAATTGGTGCCATCCAAAATTATTTTTCCCCCTTATGGAATTATGAATAACTAGCAGTATAGGCCGACGTTGCTCGGGTGTAATGAAAGCTTTAAAACTAATCCATGGTCCTGGAGCTCAGACTCTTTGGACGTTGGCACAAAAGACTAAAAAGCAATAGTTGTTTCCAGTTAAAGTGAAACTGTAGACTGAAAGAAAAATGAATGGATGTAAATCAAATTTTGATTTCCTGATATCGATATCATAAGTTTTTTCATTGTAAAATGAATTTTGAAGGCTAAATAAGTCCTCTGAGTAAATGGTATCATGGCTGAGACTAAGAACTACAATTATATCTACTTAGAGCCAAACCCGAAGCAAAAACTAAAATAAACGGGCTGAAAAAAATACAGACATACAAGCAGATAAACAGACACACACACACACAAACATCTTGCCTTTTATATATATATATATATATATATATATATATCCTAGTGAGTATAGAATGAGGAGAGAAAAAAGAAAAAATTTTTCCGTCCAAAAAACATTAATTTATATAGAAGAAATTATGTACATGTTCTAAAACATAATTTATAATAAATATATATATATATATAATCGATTTTTTGCACTATTGTAAGAAATGCAACCTTGAAACTTCTGAATATCATTTCTTATGTCTTTGTCTATGAGCATATCAAATTTGATTAAAATCAGACCACTCCTTCTATAACCCAATTTTTTCGATTATCGATATTTTTCAGGGGTACCTTGACACAAAACCTAGCTAAGAACACTCGCAGACACTTATAGTACAACTATATAAATTTTCAAGAAAATCAGTTCAGCCATTTCAGAACCTATAGGTAATGGACACACACAGACAAAGTTCCATTTATAAATAAGTTTAGATTTAGATACTGCTCTATGCAATTGCTATGTTTTTTTTTCTTATTTTGACAGTGAATACAAATGAAAATGAAATAGTATTGACCAGATCCTACAAGATTCTATAAAATAATAAAGACAATACGCAAGTGCCATGTACTGGGATAACTCATTCTTTCTGCAGTCATGGTGAACACAGCTGAACTTGACAAGAAGCCCTGAATGAAGATATTTGATGCATACAAACAAGGTGATAGATATACAACACTTTCAAAGCATTTAAATGTTCCCAGATTGACAATTTGTAGCATTATCAAGAAGTACAATGAGACTCATTGTGTTGAGAATAAATTAAGGATTGGCAGTAAATGGTTAATTTCTGAGAGAATGGAAAGGAAAATTGCTATATTCTCTAAGAATCCTCACTAAATGTCAAAGAACATTGACAATGATGTAAAGCTATCAGTGTTGAATGTATCAGCCAAGACATCAAGCTTGTCGCCCAAGGAAAACTTATTTGCTTAAGGCTAAAAGCCTAAAATGCAAATTAACTCATGCTAGAAGCCATGTAGAACATGAGAGTAAATATTAGAACTCTGTTTTATGGTCAAATAAAAACAAACTAGAATTGTTTGGTCATATGAATTCCCACTATGTATGTAAGGAAGTGTATGAAGTTCACAAATCAAAAGCACAATTAAGCACAGTGGTGTGACACAGAAAACCGAAGGCGAATTGGCATGGTGAAGGAAGCATTCCAGAAGTTGAGTAAAGTATTAAGAAACAGGACAATTTTGCTAGAAATAAAGAAGAGAGTACTGGATTGCTATGGGATGTCGGTTCTTCAATATGGCAGTGAATGTTCGACAATATCTTCGAAGATGAAAGAAAAACTTGAAACAGCTGAAATGTTGTTCTACAGAAACATGCTGCGAATATCATGGATCGAGCATGTGAGCAATGATGAAGTTTTGGAAAGGATGGAAATGAAAAAGAAATTAATACTGAGCATCAGGAAAAGACAGCTAAAGTTCCTGGGACATTCAATGAGAAAGAAGGGCTTGGAGAACCTGATACTAACAGTCCAAATAGAGGGAAAAAGGGACAGGGGAAAGCAGTGGATAACATATTTGAAGGACATGATCAGATGGATGACGGAACGGGGGTTGCAAGGTGGAACAGGAGAAAGCGTGCTAAGAGCCACCAGGGATAGGGAGATGTGGAAAGCAATGATCGCCTATGTCCTGAAAGGATGGGACACATAAAAGAAGAAGGTGGGAACACGCTGCACTGAGGATGTCTTGCTGCTTCTGAACCAGGATAACTAGTGAGCACAGGGCATCATGGATAAAGAGGAGTATTTGGCTATTCTAAAAAAGTTCTCTATAGGGCATCACTATGTACCAACAGAACAATTTAGTCAGTTAAGTGCCATACGTGATACACGCTTGGGCGATCATGTCTTGAAAGATTATCCCGCAGTAGGTTGCCAAGGCTATAGAACCCAATCTGCGAATATCATGGATCGAGCATGTGAGCAATGATGAGGTTTTAGAAAGGATGGAAATGAAAAAGAAATTAATACTGAGCATCAGGAAAAGACAGCTAAAGTTCCTGGGACATGCAATAAGAAAGAAGGGCTTGGAGAACCTGATACCAACCCCAAAAAGCAAAAATGCATAGGAATTTGGTGTTTATGTAAGTCTAGGGTTTCTGGCCAGAGAGAGAGAGAGAAAAGAAAAGAAAGATTTCCATTGGCTGAAGAAGCAGAGACTGGCTAACAACCACCTGACAATTCCCTTATATGTGTGTGATCTCTCTCTCTCTCTCTGGCTACTCTCCTGCTTCACACCAGTCTCACCGTCATTGTCAGTCAAGAAGATCATCATCATTGTTAACCAGCAGCATAATATAACTGTTATGGTGCCCTTCTACAAGAAATGGACTCTTCCTCTTACTATATATAATTACCTGTGTGACTTCTGGAACACATTTAAGTACAGCAGTTAAAGCCAGCTACTAGTCTGATAACACGCAGCGTATCTGTACTGTTCAGACTTACTTATTTCTATTTACTTATTACTAACACTTATTTGTATCTATGTTCTTGTTATGCTAATACACTGTTTTGAACCTACCTTCTGTGTTTCGTGTCTTACTTCCGATCAAACTGCTCACTACAACTTTGCAGCAAAGTTTTGCCACAACAAATTGGTGACAAAGATCCACAATAACAAAAGGAACCTTGAACCTTGAAAATCTGCATTTGAAACTCTGGCTTCTACACCAAATTTCTAGCAGTGGAAAGAAATATGCTGCTATGTAAGGCATGAAACAAACCCAGATCTTTTTTACTAGACATTTGATACAGTAAATGTCTAATGAGAGCTGCTTGGATAAAAAGTAGGTAACAGTCAGCAACATTTGTCTTCATTAATCATGATGCACAATGACAAAAGAACTGTTTAAGTGAGACAAACCAGAAAATTACAAAAGCAGATAGATTAATAACAAAATACGATGGCGAAGAAACATAGTCACAAACACATTAGTCACAAATAGAAACAAACATTTCTAGAGAATTAATGAATTCTATTTTTTATCCAACATATTCCTTCATTACTTCAAAAATATTTTTAGTGGATACCTGTATTTGGGTAGACATTCCATTTATTTTGAGCAATACTTATTTCTATCAGCCTGCATACTCAAAAAAAACTTAAGAAAGAGTGGCTTCTGCCAAGATTTAAACCTGGATTTCCATTTGCAGGAGGAACCACAGTCAGATCTGTTATGCTTTTGATACTAGACCACAAAGAGCTTCACAATAAACCAAGGTTCTAATTTACCTTTAAAGTACACTTACTCATTCAGATTTTTTATTTGAAACACCTAACTTTTTCCATTTATTTTTTTAGTCATTTTCTCCAAAGCAAGCCATTAAGAGTGTTAATGAAAATGAGTAAAAAAAAATATTAATGAAAAAGGACAATAAAAGAACTGGAATTAAAAAAAGCTAAGACAACAATTGACATTCCTTGTAAATTTTTTAAGATCAAAATTCACTGGAAAGTGAGAAACTGGAAGAGAGTTCTACAAGTAGTATGAGAGAAGAAACTGTTAGCATAGAACTCAGTTACATTTCGTCATTTTAACAGTAAAATGATAAGACCTTGCCACCAATCTAGAACTATCATTAACTCCAAAACCAGATTTAAGCGAGTTGGGCTACATTATGCAATATATACATACAGACATAATGTGTGTGTGCATATGTGTGTGTATGTGTGAAATTAAAAAGTAAATATCAGTATGTTGTCTGTGACGATGCTGGTGGTTGTGAGCAATAAGAAACATGTTATATTGTCGCATTTCTTCCCATGACACCTCAGGTCAATACCACCACCTACATTAAGATTATAGACACAACGGTCAAGCCCAAGATTGAAGGAGCGACAATACCTGTTCCAGTATATATCAACTTCCTCCCACATGTCCCACGTGATGTGATGCAGGAATGGCTGCCTGAGAACTACATCCCACATATAAACTTCAAACTCTCCAGATTTCTATCTAGAATAGCAGCAACAGAACAGAGAATAACTGGCTTCCCCACAATATTAAGAACTCATTGAAGGCCTCTATCGAGGGATTTGATAGCTAACATGAATGAAAATCAGTTGATGGCTAACATGAATGAAAATCAGTTTATCAATGCATGCAGTCACTTCCTACACTGCATTAAAAATCCATCTTCATTAGGTATTCATACTATCAAGTAACTGGGAATAAATTTTAATATAAATAAAATACAAATATTCAATCCAAAACATAATTGTACAGATGTTTGCCTTAGAAATATATATATATATATATAGTGATGTTAAAGATAGTATGAAGCCAAAAATTAATGAGATACTGGAAGAAAAAATTTAAGGCAAGCCGTCTTTGTAATAAAGTGTTCGATATCAAAGATAAAGCATTAATAGAATATAAATAAAAATTTGTCACTTAGCTGACTGATGTTACCATCAGCATCCGAACTTCAGAGTTTTGTAGGCAGACATGTCAGTCCACTCTTCAGGGTGTCAGGATGCTGAAGGTAGTATAAATCAGCTAAGTGACAAACTTTAACTTATATATTATCCTCTGATGGACATTATCAAGGTAAATTCAAAAATTTTATTTTGCAACATGAATTTATAAAGGAAAGAAAAATATACAGGTATATCATTTTTTTAATTATTTTCTGGTATACTCCCTTAACAGTTGCTTATTTTGTGCATTTACTATATATATATATATATATATATATATGCCTCCTGAGCGTCTGTAGCTCAGAGGTAGAATCGCCGACTGACGCCAATTTGGTCAGGTTTCAATCCTGGGTAAAAGGCAATTGGCCATCTAACCGTATTGATGAGCTGTAATACAGCAAAACAGATCTGTCTGCAGATGACTATTTACACTCTCACACCCTGATTGAGCACTCTGAAAGAATGGTAGACTTTGAAAAACAGTAGCTACTCTGGCATCTACACATCGTTCATTCAGCAATGAATTAGAACACTCTCAGCTACTGGGCACGTATAATGATAATATACATGCTAAAAAGTCTGCCTTCTTCTACCGAGTGCCGTAGCTCAGAGGTAGAAACACTGGCTGACGCCAATTTGGTTGAGTTTCAATCCTGGGTAAAAGGCAATCGGCTGTCTAACCGTACTGATGAGCTCTGATACAGTGAAACAGATCTGTCTGTGGATGACTATATATATATATATATATATATATATATATATATATATATAGTCCCTTTAAGTTAGATGAAAAATATAAAATGTTTATTTTCTTTCTTTCTTCATCTCTTTTTTTCTTTTTGAAAATGTTGGAATATGGAGAAAGCTGAAAGAAAAATTTTGTAACAATAGGGGATACATCAATAGAAATAGGGTCTAGACAGGGGTTTTAAAAATTAGGTTGACACTTTGGGTGTTAAGATTGCAAGACGAAATCATGTATTCCCCAAATTATTAGTTAATAGTTGATTAGAAAATTAAAATTGAACACACACATAAATGTTTATGTCTTCCCATATCTATAAATAACAAAAACATTGTTTCTTGTATCTAAATGAAAATCATTTTCACAACAATGATTTAACATTGTCTGATGATGAGGTAGAAATCTTGAAACACAGAAATTTCCGTGTTACAATGTATTTTTAATTAAAAGACAAATTTCATTATATATATATATATATATATATATATATATATATTGTGTTGAATTGTGACTAGCAGTATAGCCCGGCATTGATCAGGTGTAATCAAAGCTTTAAAACTAATCCATGGTCCTGGAGCTCAGACTCTTTGGACTTTGGCATGAAAGACTAAAAAGCAATAGTTGTTTACAGTTAAAGTGAAACCGTAGACTGAAAGAAAAATGAATGGATGTTAGTCAAATTTTGATTTCCTGGTATCAATATCAAATAAGTTTTTTTCATCATTGCCTTTTATATATATATATATATATATATTATTGATTTTCTGCACTATTGTAAGAACTGCAACCTTGAAACTTCTGAATATCTTTTCTTATGTCTTTGTCTATGAGTGTATCAAATTTGATTAAAATCGAACCACTCCTTCTATAACCAGATTTTTTCGATTATCGATTTTCGATATTTATCGGGGCTACCTTGACACAAAACCTAGATAAGAACACTCACAGACACTTATAGTACAACTGTGTAAATTTTCAAGAAAATCGGTTCAGCCGTTTCAAAGTCTATAGGTAATGGGGACACACAAAGTTCATTTTAGAAATAAGTTTAGATTTAGATTAGACAATATTTAGCACCAAGGTTGTTATTTTTCTCTATATTGATTTTTATATTTATATATGCTTTATCTTTAATGTTGAGATAATGTTTAATGTTTACTCATAAATATACCATACAATTAAAGTAAATTTTTATTATATATTATCCATATGCATAATGTTGGCAGCTGAAAACTTTTCATCCACTCATTGTGTGAATAATTCGAATAAATTTTATTTAAGTTCAGCTTACAAGGTATGTCTGTGTAATTTAGAGAAATCTTATCATCATCATTTAATATCTGTTTCTATGCTAGCATGGGTTGGATGGGGTTTTCTTGATGGATGTGTAATTGAACCATCATAAAAATATTGGAGCAACGTTTTCAGGCGTATGCTCCTACTCACACTAAGCAGTTTAGAAGACTGCAAACTCAATATTTTTATAGAAACACCATCTTGAGGAAGATTACCTACCAAGGTTAGAGAGTTCAACTTAGCTTATTTCACAGAGAGTAGGTGTGTAGGTTTTTATTTCAGAGATTTCCTTCTCTTAGATAAGTTGCTATCCAAAGTTAAAGACTCTTACTCAGCATAACTTTTCAGCTGAATTCAGTTAAACTTGCTTAAGTGAATTCTACCTGCTTATATATATATATATATATATATAAATGAAAGTTGGTTATAAACAACCGACAATTTGAAATGATTTGTACGAACATTATTTTTGACTGATACTTGTATTTAAGTAAATATTCTGTTTATAATCAAACAGTATTATATATTTATTTCTCGGGGCCTGATTGTTTACAATAAATTTTATTACAAAAATGATGCATTTCAGAGCAGAGATGGTTATTACGATGAATTCAAAAATTGTGTTATAGGATTAATTTGACTTTGTTTAGACTGATTGTCATTTGTGGTTGAGAGGTCTAAGACACGCCAGATCACATGGTGGCTTCCTCTATGTGGATAGGGGTTGCAGGTTCAAATCCTGCCGAATGACGCAAATTTTCATAAATATATATAATACTGTTTGATCATAAACAAACGATCAAAAATAATGTTCAAGCAAATCATTATATACATATATATATATATATTTTTTTTTTTTTTGTGACATAAATTTTTGAACTTCCGCCAGTAAAATCTTAATTTTCAAAATTTTTTTTATTTCTTTTTCTAATTTCATTTTGAAATTTGAGAGTTGCCGATAAGATGTGAAATCTCTCTTAGGGATTTCATGTTGAAAGGATCATTCAATAGTTTTGAACTTCGAAATTTATTTCATTTTATATATATATATATATATATATATATATATATATATATATACCTACAACTTTTCAGTTTGAAAACATTAATATTAGACATTCTGTCTTCTAGATTACAGCCACAGATTCTATACAGATATCACAAATGAAAGACATCAAACTGAAAAATATGATTCTATTAAGGGGTTCAATATTTAGAACTATAGATCTAAACTAATTTATAAATTGAACTTTGTGTATGTCCATTACCTATAGACTCTGAAATGGCTGAATTGATTTTCTTGAAAATTTACACAGTTGTATGATAAGTATCTGCGAGTGTTCTTAGCTCAGTTTTGTGTCGAGGTACCCTCGATAAATGTCGAAAATCGATAATCGAAAAAAATCGGGTTATAGAAGGAGTGGTCCAATTTTAATCAAATTTGATGCACTCATAGAGAAAGACGTAAGAAAAGATATTCAGAAGTTTCAAGGTTGCAGTTCTTACAATTGTGCAGAAAATCGATTATATATATATATATATATATATATATATATAAAAGGCAAGATGTTTGTGTGTGTGTGTGTGTGTGTCTATTTTTCTGTCTGTATGTCCTTTGTACAAATCCATAATTTTTATCCGATTCTCACCAAACTTCACAAATATTCTTTAGGTTGAGTCTGAGCTCCAGGACCATGCATTAGTTTTAAAGCTTTAATTACACCCGAGCAATGCTGGGCTATACTGCTAGTTTAGTATACATCAAGCTTAATTTTTAAGGAAAGTCCTGATATTTCACAGATAATGACAAATTTCAAAGTAACATCCTACAGTTCACACAAAACAATTCTTAAAATTATAAAAGCTTAGCCAACCGCTTGTTGGATTATCCAAAAATAATCCTATATATTAATAGGTCTAGGTAAAATGTTAGTTACATTACACTTGTGCACACTCCTAGTGAAACTCTAATAGACAATTCATTCTCAAATTGAAATGAAAATAAGAACAGGTTACTAAAGATTACCTACTCTATAGAACTCATTATTGGAAATTTAGGATACCACCACTGAGTATATATATATATATATATATATATATATGTGTGTGTGTGTGTGTGTGTGTGTGCATGAATAACGACAAAAGGAAAATGTATCTTTGCCAATAGATTTCATCCTCTGAAGGATTTTCCTTAATAAAAAGAAATGTGAGTCTTTTGACATTTCATTCTTCTATATAAATAAGCAGCAAATTCTATCTTTCTGTCTGTCCATGTGAAACCATTCTAACTTGAGCCACACTTTCTCTACATAAACATATTGTACCTTTTAGGAATCTGATGATCCTGGGATAGAAAACTGCCCTTCATCTGGTACTTGAACATCCATCTTTGGGATTTGTGTCCAGATGATGAGGGAACAGTTAAAAATTAAGATTTTAAAATAACTGAAAAAAATTGAGTCTTCTTTTTCATTTATTTTGAGCCTGAAGTAACACAAAGAATTTGTGAATTTAAAATATGTTGTTTTAAATTCAGTTTTAAATATCTCCACAACTTGTCAAGGAATTGGAGTTAAAGTGGGAACTTTTGTGACATGTTAGTTTGAAGTCCCACAGAGTTTGGGATTTGATAACTCAATTTCCAACCTGAATCAGTTTTTTGGTTGGAATTGTACTGATAGCCTGAATCAGAGTTAAAGTGAGGTTTTGAAGTTTGATGGAGTGAATTGAGGAATTTAAAGTTATTTCTTCAAACTTATTGTTGATGTTTTCTAAGCTGAACCAGAAATTCCTTTAGTTTTGGGGTGGAGGCACAATTAGCCCTCTGCAGGGGTTAGCTTAAATCTGCACAAAATTTGGCTTTTAAGCTAGTATTTAATAAAATCATTGATCAATTTACTGCCCAGAAAGGTCTCTCTTCAGATATTCTCTCAAGGCACAAAACCTCTGCATCATTTGCTTTCACAAGTTTCAATACTATCTGCACATAAAACAGCATTGTATTGATTTATTGGTTTCACCAATTGATTTTTAAAAATCAATAGAAATAGAGCAGTAATAATGAAAATAATCTGAATTTTTCATTTTATGAAATGAAGACATTTCTGCCAAAGAAGCATTTTTTTTAATCTATGTCAGTTAATGACAACTGCTTTTATCTTATTTACAATTGTTTTAACGTCCTCATCTGTGTTGTTACTATCAAGTTTCAGTTTTTATACCTTCTGACGTGTGTGTTAAGCCAAGTAACTTTTGTATTTGTCTATATTTCTGAGATGAGGTAGTATTTACAACATTTACATTATTCGGACTTTTATCCTCATCTTTGTTGCTATTTGTAAGACATTTTGACCGTTGTACATTCCAGCCCTTTTCAGGTGCTAGGAATTTCTAACCAAACCCTTTATTACAATCACTGGGGTATATGAATTTCATTCCTTGCGTAGTAGTGCCTCTTCTGGTAGTCATGAGTTATCTCCCTTTAACCCTACAAGTTACTTGTTCACCACTGCTGTAGTGAATGAACAAGTAACTTGCTGGGTTAGAGGGAGATCACTCATGACTTTCAATTGAGTCTTTACGCAAGGAATGAGGATGATATACCCCAGTGATTGTAATAAAGGGTTTGGTTCGAAATTCCTAGCACCTGAAGAAGTCCTGAGCCTACAACAGCTGAAACATTGTACAAATAACAACAAAGATGAGGACAATAGTCTAAATAATGTAAATACGTCAAATAACTTTCATTTATCTAATTTATGTAGATTGACTGTTCTCATTCTGCTGCCATTGTCTAGAGATATTGTGGTACTCACGTACACATCTGTACGTTCACACCCACATACGCATTCACATATTTACATATTTTGTGTTTTACACCTACGCATTTACTACTGTCTGGCGTGTTTTCATTTTTGAAACATGTGGTATTCATTTATCTATCATGTGTTTCTTCCCACGCAATTTGGTTTGGTATCTAACCAGCGGACACATGATTCTGACAGTTGGGCTGTCCGCTTTCGACCGGTGAAGCGGAAGGAATGTGCAGCAGTTTCCTAGCTCAAGAGGAGACCCACTGCCATCCAATATGGCAAAGGGACCTTGGTTTGATTCTCGTCTTGCACACACCTGCACTAATTGCAGGTCGCAATTAGGCGGCAATTTATTTCTTTAATACACACGTGCATATTCACACAAACTTCAATTGGAACCTTCTTCAACTCAACAACAGTATGTACATTACATTCTTTCTTTCAGGAACTTTATTTCTACTTTCTTCATGAACATTTTAATTACATTCAACAAGTGACTTTCTCTAATTTACTTCACTACCCTTTGTAACCTATTGTTAATAATACATGTTTTAATTGTTATTAACTCTAGTCTCATTTCCAATGCCATTATACACTGATCAAATTGTAACATAAATATTGTTTGCAGATAACTGGAATCTGCTACAATATCTTTTCAGTATAGTTCACTTATTGATAATCCTGTTTTCACTGGGTGATTCTATACCACCCAACCCAGGAATTGAACTCACAATAATACCACAAAATTCATCAACTAATGCTTTAATTGATTAGGCTATTGTCCAGTAAAAGCAGGACAAGAGATAACTGAGCAGGACTTAAAAATACAAATAAAAAAAAAATTAAAAAATAAAAATAAAAATAAAAAAACGTAAATATCTGTAGCCATGGACAGTAAAATGTCAACAAGTGTAGAAGTCAAATAACTTACCTTTCAACATGGCTGTCTCCTTTTGTCTCCCTGCAGGAAGGTGCCCATTCAAGAGTGTGGATATTGTGCTCAATATTCATGGAGCTCAATATACACACTGAAATTATCAGCCAATCAATACTTATAGAATGGACTTGCCGGTAAAAGAATGGAATCTCCCAGGTTATTATTTAAACCACCTACCAATTTGCTCTGGTGGTTTTTAGCTCAGTCAGCCCCAACTTCTATTCTAGTTGATTACTGGCTGGTTGTTCTGGAAGACTTTTACACTCAGTAGATTAAATAAATGGTTCGGTTCAAAATACCTTGAAAGTTTCCTGTATGGATGAACACCTGAAGAAACTCAGAGTGCACAATAGCTGAAAAGTTGTGATAGTACCAACAACCATTGAGGAAATTTGGACTCATGCCAGAAATATAATAGAAATGCATGTATTTCTATTCAAAATTTGCAAAGATGTTTTTAAAAAATTCGTTAAAAGCATTCCTTCTTATCTTGCAAACATTTAATATTTCCTGAGAATAATCAATAAATTCAACAATCGATTCTTTTGAAATTTCCATATCATTAATAAAAGTAAAAAATCTGCTGTTTTAGAAACCGTTTGGAATTGGCAGACATGACTGCACAAAAAATTCTGTCTTGCAGAAAGAGTAAAAAATAAAAAGAATGCCAGTTTCAAGTAATTATGAAAATAATATGGTGGAAAATACTGTGATAACAAACATTGGTAAATATTCATTGGCTTTATACTTGGGGGCCATAAGCAAATATTGGTCGGGTTTATGCAAAGGGGACCATAAGCAAATATTGGTCGGATTTATGTGAAGGGGACCATAAGCAAATATTGGTTGGGTTTATACAAAGGGGACCATAAGCAAATATTGGTTGGGTTTGTGTGAAGGGGACCATCAGCAAATATTGGTCGGGTTTGTGCGAAGGGGACCATAAGCAAATATTGGTCGGGTTTATGCGAAGGGGACCATAAGCAAATATTGGTCGGGTTTATACTCATGGATCCGGATAAATATTGATCTGTTATGTACTTGAGTCTGTAACCCTGATAGGTGGCTCCTTTTATGGGTGGTATTACCCATTTTCAGTGTATGTAGTTATCATACTTTAGTCCCTGTTGAGATTTTCCAGTCAGTTCAAGAACAAAAGTATAAAAATAAAATCTTTAATGTTCATGCTGCCGACATGCCTGCTGGTGTATTGAGATTCATTGTTATCCAATATACTATCAAGCATACTCTTTACAAAGCTCTCTTAAACTATCTACATACCATTCAGCTTGTCTGTTTCATCTTCAGTGATACAGCGAGTTAGTAATATTTTCAATCGAGAACTTTTTACAAAATTCCTTAAATTCATAAGTAGTGAATTGTATACCATTATCCAAGACTAAGGCATTCTGAATACAATAGCTTGCAAACAGTTCATGTAAAACACTTCACTGTAACCATAGAAGTTGTTTTTTTGTACTTACAAATTTCAGGTCATTTAGTAAAGCTAGCATCTGAAGCCAATATGATTTCTGCTTTTGGCTTGTAATGCTAATGATAAATCAGACATGAGTATTTTCTTGATTTCTTCAAATGCCTATTGACGCTTATCAATACCACTCTATGCTTTTTTAAGAAAATTGTGCAATGGAACTCTCAAATTCTGCATGTTACATATGTAAATTTGAATGTAATTTAGAAATTCTTGTAGCCTAGTAACTTTGTTGAAGAAGATATATTCTTCATTACACTTGCCCATGATGGATCTGGTTCACAACCATTTTTGTCAATAATTTGTCCTAGGTATTTGATTTTAGGCAAAAACAATTCGCACTTCACAACATTGAATTTGAACCTATGCTCCCATATTTTTTCAAAAATATGATATGTTGTTCCTTTACACTTTTAATCAACGAGAAATATAGCCCAGCATTGCTTGGTGTAATGAAAGCTTTAAAACTAATCCATGGTCCTGGAGCTCAGACTCTTTGGACATTGGCATGAAAGACTAAAAAGCAATAGTTGTTTCCAGTTGAAGCAAAACTGTAGACTGAAAGAAAAATGAATGGATGTAAGTCAAATTTTGATTTCCTCGTATCGATATCAAATTTTTTTTTCGTTGTAAACTGAATTTTGAAGGCTAAATAAGTTTTCTGAGTAAATGATATGGCTGAGACTAAGAACTACAATTATACCTACTTAGAGCCAAACCCGAAGCAAAAACTAAAATAAAAGACATACAGGCAGATAGACACACACACAAACATCTTGCCTTTTATATATATATATATATATAAAATCAATTTTCCACACTATTGTAAGAACTGCAACCTTAAAACTTCTGAATATCGTTTCTTATGTCTTTGTATATGGGTGTATCAAATTTGATTAAAATTGGACCACTCCTTCTTTTTGATTATCGCTTTTCGATATTTATCAGGAGTACCTCGACACAAAACCTAGCTAAGAACACTCGCAGACGCTTATTGTACAACTCTGTAAATTTTCAAGAAAATCGGTTCAGCCATTTCAGAGTCTATAGGTAATGGACACACACACACAAATTTCAATTTATAAATAAGTTTAGATAGATTTAAATATATCATCCAGATAAGCAACTGTATAATCACAATTGAAAGTAGTGTCCATAACTTGTTGAAATATGGGTGGAGCCACTTTTATCCTAAAAGAAGTCGGTTGAACAGTTGAACTTATACAACTCCATGTACGTATTTATAATTATTAACTCTAAACGTTCTTCTTCAACTTTTATTTGTAAATATGCCTCACTATGGTCCAGCTTTGAAAAAAATTTTCCAACATCTTATTTTGAAAAATTCTCCTCTAAACTTGGTATTATGTAGTTACATGATTCTAAATATTTGTTTAACCCAGTCAAAAAAATCAGCACAAAAAATGCAATTTATTCCTTTTTATTTATTTTTTAGGTATACTGCTGGTGCTGACCTATTTCGAATGGACATTTTTTCAATTACACCCATTTTTTCAAGTCTGTCTAATTCTTCATTGACTTCATCTAAGGCTGTGAACGGTACACTATGTTTCATTTTAAATATTGATTTCAACACTTTTTACACTTATAATTTTGCTTTGATTTTAGAACACCAAATCAACTCATCTGATAGAATATCTGAATAACATTCTTTCAATTCTTCCTTTAAATTTTTACATTGTTTTTTTTTTAAACTGGTCCCTTTCCCACTTATATTTTTGCCATAAATATTTATAAGTAAATCCCATAAATTGAATAATTCCATTCATTCAGTACCAAATAAGTTTGTAGTATTTTTTAACAGCTTTTATATACTTGTTATGAAATGAAACATTGCATCTAATAAAAAAATTTCTCATCTGACATGCCGTATGTGATTTTCAAAGTTCTTTTTAATATAGGTTTTCTATTTATTTTCCAAGTAGCTTCATTGATTATTGTAATATCACAACCAGTATCTAGTTGCATTTTTAAATCTACATTATTAATTACCACAATCACACATTTTTTTTTGGCTTTCTGTAATTATTTTTTCTGTCTCAACACTGAAAAAAAATTTTTCAGTGAGAACTTTTCCTTGATTTAATTTTCCAGTTTAACTTTTTATGTTCTACTTTTCCACACTTGTAGCACTTTAAATTCATAAAGGGACAGTGGTTTCCAAAATGTAACATCTGAACCATGGATTAATTTTTCTTTTTCCATATTTTTCTTTGGTTTGTCCCTATGCGCATTCTTTTTCAACAATTTTCTCCATATTGCATCTCAAATTTAGGATTTTTTACATTTATCCAATATTTCTTGTAGTGTTAGTTTTTTTTTATTCTGTTTCAGTTTTGTTAAGAAAGTAGCAACTAATTCTGCATCATATTTGCCTTTAATCCTTGAATGAAAATTAATCCTTTTAACATATCTGGAGTCAGCTTGTTTCATCTGAATCTTTCACACTTCTTATTAACAATTCCGGCATATATGAAAATTCCTCATCTTTTTACGTCAGATTCATACACTTTCAAGAAATAATAAATATAACAAAATTTTCTAGCTAAAAGATTTAATTAGAATATTTATTGTTTCTTTAAGCAAATTTCTCCTGGTTTTCTCAGCAGTACAAAATTACAGTATTTTTCATGTTATATCAGTGCTAACTTTCTCAACAAAAGTCTGTTTTTTGGGGTTTTTTTTTCTCATCTTCCCTGTCACTGCATTCTCTGTAAATGTGCTTGTATTTTCTAAGCAAAAAAGGTGATTCTATAATCTGAATTGCATGTGAATTCAACAATGGCATTTGCCACTGTGCAGGGATTGAAAATAAATTGGACAATTTTTCCTTTTCTTTTGAATTATTTCCATTAATGTTTATTGTTGTTTCTGGAATTCCAACAACTGATGTAGTTGCTGTTGTTGTATTTTTACACCTTGTGCTAATAATTTTTCCATAATGATAAAATATCTGCTTTATTTTTTTCTTTATGCAGAACAAAGAAATAAATCAGACCAATTCTAATTTTCTGTTGTTATGTGCACTGCAACAAAAAAAGTATTTTTTCCTACTCCACATAAATTTCAATTTCTCACCACCACTGCTATGACTGACTACTAACGGTTATTATATGTCTCAACTGGTGCCAATGATACTCTAATGAACACCGTAACAGAACTTTCTAGAAACTCTGACGCTAAACTCTCTTTGAGTTCTTTATTTAAGGTGTCTTAGTTCATTTGTGTTGTCAGGGGTGTCTTGTTTACTCTACAACACATGCCTAGCATTTTCATGTTTAATAAAATATGACAAGTTTAATTTCAAACTTCATCCATCAAAAATAAAAAAATTGAAATTAACTAGATAATTAATTAGATAAAATCTCATCTAAACTTATTTATAAATGGAACTTTGTATGTGTGTGTGTGTGTGTGTGTGTGTCTGTTACCTATAGACTCCGAAACAGCTGAACTGATTTTCTTGAAAATTTACACAGTTGTACTATAAGTGTCTGCGAGTGTTCTTAGCTAGGTTTTGTGTCGAGGTACCCCTGATAAATATCGAAAATCGATAAACCGAAAAAAATCGGGTTATAGAAGGAGTGGTCCGATTTTAATCAAATTTGATACACTCATAGACAAAGACATAAGAAACGATATTCAGAAGTTTCAAGGTAGCAGTTCTTACAATAGTGCAGAAAATTGATAATATATATATATATATATATATATATATATTTAGTATATCGAGGCAGCAAGTAATTTTCTAGACATATTCTATTAAATATAAGAGACAATGAATGTCTATTATGTTTAATCATGAGCCGTTCTAAACATCGTATTTTTGCTTTAATTTCAGTTGAAAATAAAGACAAAAATTCTCCAACATTTGGATAATTATTTATTGGTTTTCTTCTAAGCTTTCGGCTCACATGAGCCATCTTCAGAGAGGTAGTTTAAACTGAAATATTATAAAATCCACCATCACCGACGATTTTATTTTGTGTTGACATAAAACTCCGCTTGGCAACGGCAATAGTTACCAAAAATAATAAACGCAGTTCTTAAGTTTGCGATGCGGTTTTATGACGTCACACCGCGGGATATAAACAAGATGAAAAAACTCTCAAAAACATAATACGTAGAAATGTTAAACCAGTGGATAGTAATAATCAAATTAAACTCATTATATATTATAAAAAGTTTAAAACAATTGACCTCATAGTTTATAATAACCCAACAGGCACTAAACTAAATTCTTTACAAAAAACCAATGTAGTGTACCAATTTACATGCCCATTCAGAGATTGCATCTCTGATACTACTCAAAAACCTAGTACATATATTGGTTTTACCACAACCACGCTCTCCCGTAGACTTACATGTCATCTTTCTGATCAGAGTACTATTAAACAACATTTCTCTGAAAAACAAACATGTAGGTAATATCAGACAGATTTTGGTCAACAATACGGTGATCCTTATTCATACACACATTTAAGAGGAACCTGCAGATATTGGAGGCCATGTACATCAAATCAAAACAACCAACACTCAATAAAATCAACTTTAAAACAGGAAATAACATATTACATTGCATTTGACTAGATGGTTTTGTTGTCATTTCGCGCTATCCCGCGGTGTGACGTCATAAAACCGCATCGCAAACTTAAGAACTGCGTTTATTATTTTTGGTAACTATTGCCGTTGCCAAGCGGAGTTTTATGTCAACACAAAATAAAATTGTCGGTGATGGTGGATTTTATAATATTTCAGTTTAAACTACCTCTCTGAAGATGGCTCATGTGAGCCGAAAGCTTAGAAGAAAACCAATAAATAATTATCCAAATGTTGGAGAATTTTTGTCTTTATTTTCAACTGAAATTAAAGCAAAAATACGATGTTTAGAACGGCTCATGATTAAACATAATAGACATTCATTGTCTCTTATATTTAATAGAATATGTCTAGAAAATATATATATATATATATATATATATATAAAAGCTTTCATTACACCCAAGCAATGCCGGGCTATACTGCTAGTTGTATGTAATCAATATTTGACAAGTGAATAATAATTTTCTATTTCATTTCTGTGAGGAGTTATATTTTATTTTTATAATTGCTTTGCCCTAAGCAAGTCAGCACCACTACTGGAGCACAGGTTGTTACAGTGAAAGGAAAGGAAAGAAAAACAAACAGGAAACAAGTTACTGGGAATGTTGGAGAAAAGACAAGAGAAAGTTAGAAATCAAGAAGATAGAAGATGGCACAATGACATTTCACTTAAACATTAGAGATTGTGGCTATCAAGGAAGCAAGTAGAAAGTGCAAGAGAAGAAACTGATAGAGTAGAAGTGGCAGTTATATTTTACTCTTTTCATAGTAAAATAGCAGAACCTAGTTGCCAATAAATATATATACATATATGGTTAAGTCTTGAAGATTGTCACAATGTGTTTATCATCAGACCAGAAAAAAGTCCCAACTGTAAATCACACGCACACTTTAACACACTTACACACACAAATACACAGTAAAATTAATGACAGCAGCCAGGAATGGCCATTCCTTGAAAGCACGGACTCACTTGGACAGACACACGCTCCTCTCCCATTTTGAAGATGAGATTTTGATCTTGAAATATTAATGTATAATAAATAGGTAATACTTAAAAACTTCTTTACTTCCTTTATTTTACTAAACATATTGGGACAGTCTTCAAAACCTAACCATATACCTAATATACACAAAGCTTCAAGCAAATTACAAAACTTTACTAATATATACATATATTCTAATTGCATTCTAAAATTCCTGTCATGCATTCAAAAAAGCATTGAATAATCAGTTAATATATAATGGCGGTAGATACCAAGGTAGCATATTTGGCTGATCTCCCAAATTAGAATATTTAAAAGCTCTACATTTGGCTCTGACCAATAACTGGTTAATAATTATATATATATATATATATATATATATATATATATATATAGTAACTCTGACATCTCATTTTAATAGATATATTTACTAAAATATCTTGAAATATGAAAGAGTTAATTTATTCCATAAAATTGGTATTGGCTTCAACCAAGGTCTTCAGACAATTTCAGAATCTCCCTGCAGCTCTTCTGCATGGCCTCCTTATTTAAGTTGGTGACTGCTGTTATAATGCATGCATTCAGTTCATCTTTGGTACTACGAGGAGTTTTATTAGTCTCTCACTCAACTGTGCCCTACATATAATAATCAAGGAGGTTGCAGTCTGGGAAGTTAGGTGGCCAAATGTAAGGGGTGATATGGTCACAAAAATTGTCTGACAGCCATGACTGGATTCTACTTGTGTGGTATGGTGCACAGTCCTGTTGCCAGACAAAGGGTCTTCCAGCAGCCACTCTCTTGACCAAGGGCAGCACTACATCTTCAAGTCACTTGAGATAGGCCTCTGTGTTGAGTCTGAAGCCTTGCAAGAAGATAATTTGTTTGAGTTTTTATGGCATATCAACCTCTATGGGTCATTTCATGCCAAATCCATCCTGTGCACATATATATATATATATATATATACACGTTGTAAACATAATTTCAGAATAATGTCCTTAAACCACAGCTCGTTTATTCTTATTCCGGTAAATGATTTCAAATGTTTCTATTTAGCATGAATTAGTTATTTATATCAAGTAGATTGATTTATTTGCATGGCCAATTGATGCAGTTTTTCTACTACCAGTTTTATTTACAGTGGGTAGAGATCCAGTGTAGTATTATCCAACAGTAAGTTGATTGTTTGGATTTTTATGGTATATCAACCTTGATCTCAAGAAGATAAATGGAGGCATAACATTGCCATCACTAGTGAATACTCCAAACCACCATTATGTTCACTGGATATATCATCCAATTCTTTACGAATATTCTGCATTGACCACAGACTGATACCCAAAAACTCTTAAATTAAATGTTCATATTAGAGCTTCCAGCATGAAGGCCAAGCAGTAAAGAATGGTGTTTCCAAATTTCTAGCAGAGTGAATTGCATCAGGGTGCTCTTTTTCTCACAGATGGTCTCAAACTGACCCTACTATACTGTGTCATTGACAAAATAAAAAACAATCAATGTGCATGCTCAAAACTTAAAAAATAAAATGGCAACAATTTACCAATTGCACACTGTAAATATGTGTGTGTGTGTGTATGTGCATGAGAGAGATGTGAAAAATTTTATTATAAATAAAGAAAAGATTGTTAAACTGCTAAGGAATATCAATCCTCCTATCTAACAGCAAATCACAGACAAGTCCCTCACAGATAAAGATGAGATTTGAAATGACAGAAGTGGTTCTCCAGAGGGATGTTGAGAATACCAGGCCAATTTTCTATTTTTCCTCAAAATGGGTCAGTACAGCCATGCAACATTAAAACAAATGAAGCAGTGAAAGTGTTAATGAATAGATGTTGGGTTTAATGAACTGATAGTGTAGATTATGTTAAAAAATAAAAGTGTATATTTTTTATTACTAGGCTTTCGACTTAAATAGATTTCATTTTATGTTGGGTCCAAGGATAAAAGCTGTCCATCAAGCACTTTATCCCAGTACTACTACTTCTATGCACTGTGTCCCTTCTTTCCCGCCTTTTCTCGCTATTAAAATGGAATAGTTCAATATTTATAAGATAGGATGTGCGTTGTGGTACAGTGGATATCGGCTCGGAACGAGAAACCGGGGAGCCGAGTTTGAATTCCAGTTGAATCCATTGTATTCACTTACGCGCAAATACCCTTGGGAAAGGTATTAATCCGTCTCTTCCTTAAATAGCAAAACAGATTGGGTTCTATAGCCTTGGTCGGCAACCAGTCTACCGCAGAAAGCAATGGCAACCTACTGCGGGATAATCTTCTGCCCAGTCAGTCATGTCTCTTTCGAGACATGATCGCCCAAGCGTGTATCACGTATATGGCACTTAACTGACTGACCTCCATTAATTTGCTGAAAAACAGCATAGCATTTTTATTACTAGGCTTTCGACTTATTGATATACCTAAATAAAACAGTTTTTTGCTCTAAAAGATAAAAATTGTGGGAGGATAGAATAATGAAGTTGCCTGAGAGATGGCAGAAGATAGCGGGTTGAAGCAGTAATTAAACATTTGTACTTTTTATCACTGTGCATTGCAAAATGAAATTTGACATTAATCCTTATGTACACTTACACACAAAAATACATGCGTAAAACACAGATGGGATTAACAACAGGAAGTACCGAGCAAAGAAAAGTAATAACATTTAAAATATGTTGAAAGTTTGGAGTGTGCAGCAGCATTCATTTTATGTTGGGTCCAAGGATAAAAGCTGTCCATCAAGCACTTTATCCCGGTACTACTACTTCTATGCACTGTGTCCCTTCAGGACGTAGACAATCATGGCCCTCCTCATCTCCCTATCTCTTGTAGGTCTTAACACCTCTTCTATTATCCCCCTCAAATCCTACTCTGCCATCTATCTATTCAAGTCCCTCAAGTATGTCACACATTGCATTCCTCTATCTTTCCTTCCTTCTGTTCCATGAGTATCAAATTCTCCAAACCCTCCTTCCTCACTACATATCCCAGAAAATTCAACTGTCTTTTCCTGATATAAGTCTAAGTTTCCTTTTCATGTTCTACTCCAAAATCTCATCGTTGCTCACATATTCTGTCCATGATATCCTCAGTATCCTTCTGTAGAACTTTGCCCTGAGGCTAACAAATCAAACAAGTGTTAACCTGGATGCTTGCTTATGTTTTCTGTTTTGCTGCAACAACAAAAAATTTATAATGTCCTTCAAGGAGGGTAGTAAGCAGCTGATTATTTTTTAAAACCCCTTTAGAGTGTTTTCGTCTGTTGCTAAGCAGCTGTCATTACCAAACAGCGAAGCATTAAGTAAACATGTTCTCAAACAAAGCAAAAATTTTTTAGGCAAAACTTAAATTTAAAAAGAAAAAAGCGTAGCAAAAAACACAAGTGGATTTCTTTCTCAGCTTGATCAATTTATTAATTTACAGACTTAGTTATTTAAGCAACAAGGACAATGCTAACAGTATAAAAAATTCAAAATTAATACTATTATTATAATCTTATTGTTATAGTATTATAATACTACTATTGTATTACTAATAATAAATCAATAAATACAATTCATAATTTCTAAGTCATCCTAACCTGGCTAATACCTGCTTGTCAAAATCTGTTACTTTCATCTTATTCTATTCAACAACATATGATGTTCACCTTCACCTCTACTACTCCACAAAATGAATGAAAATAATCCCTTAGGTCTTACATGCAATGTTGAAGTATCTCCTAAAATAATATTTACCTCAGTGAATTTCAATTTTTTTTTTTTTACTTGTGACACATTTAAAAATAAACATTTTCTGTGATATTTGATTTTTATTTGTTAACCCAAATATATAATTCAAAATGAATACTACTACAAGCATTATTGTTACAAGCAATCTCTAATATATATATATATATATATATATGTGTGTGTGTGTATACATGTATCTGTGTGTGTATGTATGTATATATATATAATATCTAATCTAAACTTATTTATAAATGGAACTTTGTGTGTGTGTGTGTGTGTGTCCGGTACCTATAGACTCTGAAATGGCGGAACCGATTTTCTTGAAAATTTATACAGTTAGACTATAAGCGTTTGCAAGTGTTCTTAGCTAGGTTTTGTGTCGAGATACCCCCGATAAATATCGAAAATCGATAATCAAAAAAATTGGGTTATAGAATGAGTGGTCCAATTTTAATCAAATTTGATACACTCATAGACAAAGACATAAGAAACAATATTCAGAAGTGTCAAGGTTGCAGTTCTTAAAATAGTGCAGAAAATTGATTATATATCTATATAAAAGGCAAGATGTTTGTGTGTATGTCTGTTTATCTGCCTGTATGTCTGTATTTTTTTCAGCCCTTTTATTTTAGTTTTTGCTTCGGGTTTGGCTATCAGTAGGTATAATTGTAGTTCTTAGTCTCAGCCATGATACCATTTACTCAGCGGACTTATTTAGCCTTCAAAATTCAGTTTGCGATGAAAAAATCTTATTTGATATCGATACCAGGAAATCAAAATTTGACTTACATCCATTCATTTTTCCTTCAGTCTACATTTTTGCTTTAACTGGAAACAACTATTGCTTTTTAGTCTTTCGTGCCAACATCCAAAGAGTTTGAGCTCCAGGACTATGGATTAGTTTTAAAGCTTTCATTACGCTGGGCTATACTGCTAGTATATATATATATTTATATATACACACACATACATACATACATATAAACATACATATTCACACATATGTATATAAGTGTGTGTATATATGTATACATGTATGTATACGTGCATGTGTGTGTGTTATATATATGTGTGTGTGTATATATATATATATATATATATATATAAGTTAGAAATATGTCAGAGTTAATCCATTTCATAACAGATCTTGTATGTTTACATTTGTTTTCATTAGAATACAAAAACAGAGCAGATATGAATTCTCTGAAAAATCTGAAAAATAAAACATTATTTCAGGCTTTGTTTGACTGTAAGACTTTTGTGGTCAAGAAACGTCAGAGCAACTGACAGTATCCCCGAGGGGACACAGGTTCAAATCCTGCCAGAGGACACATATTTTCCTCACAAGATTTCTTGATTATTCAGGTTAGAAGATATACATAAAATATGCTGTTTTATTATAAAACATCTAATCAAATACAAGTATCCATTAAAAATAATGTTTAAACAAATAAACTAAAAATATGTGTGTGTGTATTAGGTTGTCACAAAAATAATATCCCATTTCAGAAACAATTTTATTCTTAAAAAATTAACTGGACAAATGTTGAAATTAGTCAAAATACGAGCCTTGAACATCTACGACCCTCCGCCATCGATTGACGAGATTATTTATTCCTTGCTGATAAAGAAGTTATTGGCTGAGATGCAACAAAATCTTTGAATTTTGACATGGATCTAAAAGTTTTAGCAATTAAAAATATGCTTAAGTGCTTAAAAAAATGATAATCTGTGGGTGAAAGATCAGGGAAATATGGAGAAAATGGTAAACTCTTGTATCCCAAGTCTGTGAGTTTTTGCAACATCATTCTTGCAACATGTGGCCATGCATTATCCTGGAGCAGAATTGGACCACGTTGATTCATCAATGCTGGTCTCATTTTTTTTGCAGGTGTACATGCATTTCAGTAAGTTGATTGCAGTAAACCTCCGCATAAATGCTCTGATAGGCTTCCAGAAAGTTGAAGTGGATAACAGTCACCATAATCTTTTGCTGATAGAAATTTGGCTTTGAAAAATGTTTGGGGGACTCATCATGAGGAAGTCATTGACCTGATTGTTTACAGTTATCATAAAGGATTTACTTTTCATTGCAAGTGACAATTCGGTCAAGAAAGGAATCATTAGTGTTATGCAGAAAGAGCATTGTTGGATTATCCTAACCGTTTACGGACTGACAACTATCTAAGCAAATAGAACATAATACTACTTCAGCTAATCAAAAACATTAATCTTCTATATCATAATCAAATGCATACAAATTATAAACAGTATGAAAATATACGAAAATAATTAGTAAATACTAATATATCTACAACAGATCCTAGCAACAAAATTAAGTTAATCATGTACGACTCTAAATCTAGTATATCTGATTCAATTATTCGCAATGATTCTTCTCCCCCAGTTAGCATTTTGCAAAAAACCAACACAAACCAATTCAAGTGCCCTTTGGAAGATTGTTTCTCAAACGGATTAAATAATATTTATGTTGGTCACACCACAAACTTATTTTCACGATGCTTGACACTACACATGAACGATAATTCTAACACTTTAGGCATTTAAAACAACATGCCTGGCCACATACACAATTCCAGAAAACACTAGTTGAAAACACAACTATACTTAAACATGAAAACAATAAACAAAACTAAAAATTCTCAAAGCTATATACATAAAGCAGTTGAAACCTAACCTGAACAAGATAAACTAAAAAATCTCTACAAATATCCTTAAATGCCTATAATTAATAACAGAAGCCATTGGTTTATTCCAATGGCTTACCATACTTAATATTTCTTGTTTTCACCCTCACTTGGTCATGTGTGATGTCATGAGCTGTGATGCGACATTTGCTTCCAGCGTCTTAAATGCACAAGTTTGTTGTTGCTTGGAAATCTTCCATGTAAACAAAAACAGTTTGTCATTATGGTTTGTCCATGTTTAAATATATAATGTAATTGACATCTTTGAAAATGGCTTATGTAAGCCGAAAGCTTAGATTGGATTATTAAAAATTATGTATCAATATTGTAATTTTCTTTCTTCATTTAATGATAATGCTATTAAGCTTATCAAAGAATATGGGAAAAAAAATTACATAAAATAAATAGACAAAACTTGTCTATATTATTTAATGAAACATGCATTAATATACACACACACACACACACACACACACACACACACACACACACACAGTCAAACTAAACTAATAAATAGTTTTTATCTACAGAACAAATTCTGTTTGTCACGGTTTACTTAAAAGAATAGGAATGAGTGTAGGATTTGGGGGCGCTAAAAAGGTAGAATGTGTAATTATTGGGTGGCAACTAAAATAAACATGATCTTTGACACATGTTTCATGACAAATATCTAATCATAGACAAATCAGGTTTACTTAAAAAAGTCGGGGGTGGAGGTTCCAAGAAGCAGAAAACATTTTTGGCAGTGTCACACCCTCTCATTATATATATATATATATATATATATATATATACTAGCAGTATAGCCCAGCGCTGCTTGGGTGTAATGAAAGCTTTAAAACTAATCCATGGTCCTGGAGCTCAGACTCTTTGGACGTTGACACGAAAGTCTAAAAAGCAATAGTTGTTTCCAGTTAAAGCGAAACCGTAGACTGAAAGAAAAATGAATGGATGTAAGTCTAATTTTGATTTCTTGGTATCAATATCAAATTTTCTGCACTATTGTAAGAATTGCAACCTTGAAACTTCTGAATATCGTTTCTTATGTCTTTGTCTATGAGTGTATCAAATTTGATTAAAATCGGACCACTCCTTCTATAACCCGATTTTTTCGATTATCGATATTTATCGGGTGTACCTCGACACAAAACCTAGCTAAGAACACTCACAGACGCTTATAGTACAACTGTGTAAATTTTCAAGAAAATTGGTTTGACTATACCGAATCAATAGCTACATCTACTGCAAAACAGGTTGTGTCACTGTCTTGGACCAGGGCTTGTTTTTTTTTCCCCATCAGAATCCATCTTGCAAAATTATAAATCTACCATTCACCCATGCAGATCTGCCTATGTGCTCTTGCTATTCATCTCAGGGTTCTCAACAAAATCCAACAGAGGATCTACAATGTAATCGATCCCAATATAACAGCTTGACTTCAGTCACTTTCTCACCAACACAATGTGGCTTTCCTCTGTCTTTTTTATAAATATTATCACAGCTTCTGCTCCAACGAGCTTCATTTCCTGTTACCCTGACCACACGAATTTACCCATGCTACTATATTGACAACTAGGTCAACACTTTTACCATAAAAATAGTCAAATGTAACCACCACATCTATTCTGTTTCTTTTCTCGCACTTCCCACCTGTGGAATTTCCTCCCATATACTTATTTCCCTGATAACTACAATCTTCAAAAGTTTAAGTGAAATGTCGTCATCTTTGATATTATCATTACAAAACTATCACTTGATTCATTCTCTGCAACAATCTTTCTTTGGTCAGCAGTAACAAGTTCAATACTTTGAACAATTCTTTGAAGATTCAGTCAGTTAAGAACCAAACATGACAAACGCTTGGGCGATCATATCTCGAAAGAGACATGACTGACTTGGCAGAAGATTATCCCGCAGTAGGTTGCCATTACTTTTCATGGTAGACTTGCTGCCAGCCAAGGCTATAGAACCGAATCTGTTCTGTTATTTAACCCATAACTGGAGGAAAGTGATGGATTAATACCTTTCCCAAGGGTATTTGCATATAAGTGAATGCAACAAATTCAACTGGAATTCGAACTCAGCTTCCTGATTTGTCGTTCTGCATTGATATCCACTGCACCACTAAAGAGATTGAAGATTACATTAAATCAAAATTGCAGTTATTCTTCAGTTGAAAAGTAGTGTGGTAATAAAATAAGCACACCCCATCTCTCCTGTCACTTGTAACCATCCACTATAATAAAATAAACATTTTCAGCACTGAAGCTGAATTAGCCAATTAAGCTTCATAAACTTTGACTTAGTGTTGTTGTTATATTACAAGGTGCATAACCTCATAAAACGTCAAGGAATATTTTGATATTGCTTATACTTATTCTGCCAAACCCAGGAAATGAACTCATGACTACAAGGTAAACTGCAATGCTTAGCCAACATTTAGTGGTGCTAATAACTTTAATTTCACTATTTGCGACTTTCTGAGCCACTTTTAAAGAAAGAATAATTTGGTCTTCCAATGAGAAGTAAGTCAATTTGGAATTTTGGAGTGCTGAGCGTCCAAATTTAGCCCAGTTCATTACTTGTATCTTAATATGGCAATCCGACAAGGTCAATGTCCTGGAGAACAATCAGTTGTTCCAAATTTAGAGCATGTTACCAAATATGATGGGTATTTGAAGAAAGCCACACAGTACAAGCTGAAACATTGAGACTGTAACAACCAAGATAAGGAAAACAAATCAGTGTATAATAAGGATAATTTCACATCTTAGAAATAGAGAAATTAAAAGGCTCATTTACTTGCTGAATGATTCACTCAAATAACTACATGTCCTGAAGACAATCGCAATGATTAATGTCCTGAAGAAATCGCAGTGATTAAACTCACTTAAGTTGTAAAAGAGTTAACTTGGTGTAATATTTTATCAAGCAAACAACAGCATTGGTTTTTGTTCTTCAGTCACCTATTTCAGGTAGTGAGTTACTTTGTGACATTAAAAATATCCTGCAGACAAGTCAAGCAACATCTGAAGAAATGACAGGTGTGTTAAATAAAACACCGGTAAATAATTGGAGGTGGAAGCGAGGTGAAGGTTAAAAAATTCAAAGTAACAACCACCTCTTGAAAAGAGAAGAGTAAGGGCGCGGCCTTAAGCTCAAGGAGATACTCCGATAAATTCTGGTACTACGGGTCCTACCATCTGCAGTTAACTGAATTCCTAAGATTATGTGTTTTCTTTTAATTTTCTGCTGGCATTTACCTTATTTTCAAACAATTATTTTAGATCTCTCAACCTGTTGACGGCCTCAGTTTCATGAATGAAAACCTAAAATAGTACAGGCCTCACTTTGAGGTTTGTCACCTGTTCGAAATACTTAACCATAATGTAACTTGTCAATGACTGGCCTCAGTTGTACTTGTGTTTCACTTGTAACTGGTTAAACAGCTCATTGACCTCCCACTATCTTGTAGTATATTTACATATATCTCAGTGAAATCGACTTCAGTCAATGGTGGAAGAATTAGCCAGTAAAATTCAATATGGCCAAAGCCAAACAAGTAACAGTTCCCCATCACTAAGCAGCTTCTCTCCTTGCCTTGAACATCTACTGAGACCAAAGTTCTCACCTGACCTCAAAGGAGGCATGGTGGAGTAATGGTTAGCAGCTTTTTTTTCTAAATCATATCACCCCGAGCAAGACGGTAACACCACTGATGTGCAGGGGGCTACATAAGAGTGAAAAGATTGGAAAAGAGAAAGCCGGGAACCACATCCTAAACAGGAAACAAGGGATGAGCCTCTACACCTGTTCAATAGACGTGAGTGGAGTGTAAACTGGGTGATAGTTTAGTCTATCTAAGGAATCACAGAGCTGAGTTCAAATTTTAGTCACGTCATTAATTTTGTTTATGTACTAATACCCTTGGGAAAGGTATGAATCCATCTCTTCTTTCCACAGCCATAAGTAAAATAGAAGAACAGACTGGGTCCTATAGCCTTTAGTGGCAACCAGTCTAAAGAGAAGGAGACTGAATTCAAACCAGCCTGGGAGAGTTGGATTTTTTCAGGCTAACTTGCTCAAGAAACATTTGGATTGCACTATCCTAAAGTGTGCAAACATGCAGCTGGGAGCCACTTGTAATTGCAAATTCTCACTGAAATTCCTACCACAAATTCATTTGATGGCACCAGCTCAAACCAATACTGGGTGAATTCTGCAACAAGTACAAGTAGATTTCCATCATATATATCAATTATTACTAAAGATACTAGAAAAATGGTTGATTTATTGTACTACTCTTGTAAGTAACTGACTCCCCCTCTATATTTTCAAGAGCCAGATCAAACCAAAAATGGAGTATTGCTGCCATATCTGTGCTTGAACTGCCTGTCTTGGGATAGTACAAAATGTGTATATAGACTTGTGGGTGATGAATTATTTTCCACCTTAGAACCCCTTTCCTATAGAGAAAATATCAGGAGCTTCTTACTGCTCTATCATTATTTCTATGTCATATCTTCTGATTTTTTTTTTTTAATTGTTTCACCCCGAGCAAGGCGGTAATGCCACTGATATGCAGGGGGCTACATAAGTGTAAAAAGATTAATTAGAAGAGAGTGAAGAGGAAGACGAACCAGTTAGAAAGGAAGCAATAGAAAGATGAGAATGCAGGTGTGATGACAGTTTCAAAGATGGAGAGAAAGAAAAGGATATATAGGGTGGGGAAAGAACTAGAGTCAAGTGGTTAATAGATGAGTATTGACACTGCATTTAAATTCCTGGAGGTTGTAGCCGTCAGGAAAGCAAGAATATGGAAGCGAGTTCCACAGGCAGGAAGTGTGAGAGAAGAAGCTGCAGGAGTAGAATTGTCGTCTGCACGAGCTACATTCCTTTGTCTCATCAGCCCTGAATTTGCAACTGGGAACTTCTATGCCATGTACACGAGAGTGAATCATCCCCATTTCCTTCATACTCCATTAGCCAAAAGTAAGTTCAACTCAGATAGCTTCTTTGCAAGAACTACTAACTCCTAGGTAGATGTTTTCCAAATCACTACAATTTTGATTTAACTATTCAGTCAGTCAAGTACCATACATGATACACACTTGGGCGATCATGTCTCGAAAAATCTGACTGGGCAGAAGATTTTCTATCCTGGTCTTTAAACTATAGCTGAAGATACAGATTGTATTAATAAGTAGTAATTAATGGGGGATCAGTTTATTACTTAATAACAATAAAACACTGATCCCCCACTTTTTGCTCAGTAGAAGCTTTACTTATGATTCCAACTATTATCTTCATTCAGTCAGTTAAGTGTGATACACGCTTGGGCAATCATGTCTTGAAGAGACATGACTGACTGGGCTGAAGATTATCCCCGCAGTACGTTGCCATTGCTTTCTGCAGTAGACTGGTTGCCAGCCAAAGCTATAGAACCCAATCTGTTCTATTATTTAACCCATAAATGGAGGGAAGAGACAAATTAATACCTTTCCCAGGGGTATTTGTGAGTAAGTGAATCCAAGGACTTCAACTGGAGTTCAAACTCGGATCCCTGATTTATCGTTCCGAGTTGATATCCACTGCACCACAACACACATTCTAATTTAACTATTATCTTTCCTACAAAAGCCTTCAAGTCAGACAGCATCAACTGTAGTCTGATCTGGAAAGGGATGAGCTCCATCAGGTTTACTTGTCCTGGACATATTACACATGAACAAATACCTTTCCAACTTTCAATACAAAGATAGACTAAACTATTGCCCGGTTCACACTCCACCCACGTCTATTGAACAGGTGAAGAGGCCCATCCCCTGTTTCCTGTTTAGGATGTGGTTTCCGGGTTTCTCTTTTCTAATCTTCTCACTCTTATGTAGCCCCCTGCACATCAGTGGTGTTACCAACTTGCTTGGGGTGATATGATTAAAAAAAAAAAAAATCTTGAAAGACAGCCAAGATTTGTGGTTGAAGATGCTAAACTCTTCAGCAACCTGATGACCACACCTTATCATTTGATTGATGATGATGTCATTTCCTGAACATTACTTCTTTAGTATATAGACAATCATGGCTCTCCAAGATTTGGTGTCCTCAGTAACTCTTAATAAATTTTTTCTTTTTGTTATTTCTCCAAAACATTCTCCGTCATCTATTCATTGTTTACATCTCTTCCTCTTGCCTTCAATCTGTCCTGTGAGTATTATTCTTTCATGCCCTCTTTCCTCACTGTGCCCTAAAAATTTCAACTCATTCTTCCTGATGTTAAGCAGAAGTTTCCTTTTTGTCTTTATTTTCTCTAAAACTTCATTGATGCTCATATTTAGTGCATGGTATGCTCAGCATCCTTCTGTAGAACCACATTTGTTTTTTTTTTCAAGTACTGCCATATAGAAGGACAGATTATGTAACTGTTCAGTACTCCTTTTTTTTTTTTTTTTGTTTCTAAGTTTTTCCTGTCTCTTAATACTCTGCTTAGCTTTTGGAGTGCATCTTTGGTTATCCCAATACACCTTCGAATTTCAGTGTCACACTTTCTGTCCTCTGTCAGAACATTTTACAGATATTTAACTTACTAGGTAACCCATAAGATAACTTTTCATTTTAGACCAAACCAAAAATAAAATAGTAATTGCCAATTAGGTTGCCTCCTATACTATTACCATATTCCAAATACCCAAGGTTTGGTTGGTTGATTTTATAAGATCTCAACCCTTGTTCAGTTCTGTCTATGTTTCTGAGATGAGGGGCACCTCAGCGTGGTGCAATGGTTAGCAACCTTGCCTTGCTAGAACCTATAACAACTGAGTATGTCATACTTTCTCACTGGGTACCCCATACTTTCAGCCTTGTGCCACATCTAAGTGGTGCTTAGAGAATCAACTATATTTCTGAGATGAGGTATTATAACTATTTACACTATTTATGTAGATGAGGACAACAGTTCAAACTTTGTTGTCATATTCACGTTCAGGCTATTGTACGTGCCAACCTTCTTCAGGTGATATATGTTGGAATTTTGAATTGAACCCTTTATTTAGTCCACAGGGGTAGACTGTTCTAGTTCTATGCGTCATGCCTTTTCTGGATGTCTCAATTGTAGTTAATTAATTTTACAAGCTCAAACATTCAAGATTTTGTGGTCATGTATTTAATTGTTTGGGTAAAGTCATTGGAGTACTTCAACCAATGCTTTTATCCACTACGCCATGTGTTAGATTATATAATGCCTCATTTTGTACAGAGCACGGAATAAGAATTGAATTCACTACTCAGTGGTCAATTAAAATAGCCTTATTGACCATGCTGAGATACCTCTAAAATATTTGTGCATTCCCTACATTTTAGAGAAAGAACATGTTTATTCTGAACTTCTCGTGCCCAGAAGCACTAAATTCTGCACTGTGAAAGGGACAGGAATGTGTCTTTAAAAGTTGTGTGATAAGAATTTTATCTAACAAATGGAGTGTAAGATGTCTTGATAATGTTGTTGTCATCCAGCCATTATATGTACTTTCTTTTTTGTCAAAGATACAATCTCCCAAAGGACATTTAAACTCATATACAATGTTAGTCTTTTGCAAAACACTAGTTGACGGAGAAGAGTTATTGCTTATGATTAAGTTAGATGTGTTACACAAAAATACATGTTGACAACACCAATATACTATACAAAATCTTCAAATTTTCTTGGCATTCTCTATCAAAAGCAATCAACACTGAAGAAGATTTATTACAAGTATTGTAGCAAGATTTTAAAATGCATTTGAGTTGACTAACATTTAAAATCATGTTGCAATTTACCATCTCTGGCAACATATTTTGCATTGGGAATGCTTGTTTACAAAATGTAACTGCAATGATTTATTTAAAATAACTATAACAGAGCACATTTACAAAAATGCATCTTCACAAAAAGGTTACCATCAGAACAATTACAATTCTATTAAGTTTTAATTTGCAATTGATCCTTGAAGATGATCTCAGAGGAGATCGTAAGTACTTAGGTTAACAAAAACTACAGCAGCTTCTTTGATGAATTTCAATTGAACATCAAGAAAATAATTAGATAACCAGAAAAGATTATTGTAAAAATAGACATAATATGCATGTATTATTTAATGAAACATGATTGAATGAAGATATGCTTCCTGAATATACTTCCATGTAAGCATTTATGATTGTCTCAATAATGCTCGAATAGATGTTGTAAGCTGAATTTAGCAAAAACATGTTTGACTAAATCCTAGCTACCCAAATACTGTCATATTATTTTTTCAAACAAATAAATCATATATAAACAAAGTTCCAGAGATGAATGAAATGGAATTAACAACCAGTATATTTGATTTATTTGTTTGAAAAAATAAGGTTTAAATAAATAAATTGAATATATATATATATATATATATATATATATATATAAAACAAAGATTAACGAAACTGGTTATAAACAAGCGACAACTTGAAATAATTTGTTTGAACATTATTTTTGATCAATACTCGTATTTAAGTAGATATTCTGTTTATAATCAAACAGTATTATATATCTATTTCTACCTGCTTGATTATTTATGATAAATTTTTGTTACGAAAATGTGTGTAATTTGGTAGGATTTGAACCTGCGACTCTTATCTACATACGGGAAGCCACCATGTGATCTGGTGTGTCCTAGACCTCTCCACCACGAATGAGGATCAGTCTAAACAAAGTCAAATTAAGCCTATAACACAATTTTTGAATTCATCATAATAACCATCTCTGCTCTGAATGACACACATTTTCGTAACAAAAATTTATTGAAAATAATCAGGCCAGTAGAAATAAATATATAATACTGTTTGATTACAAACAGAATATCTACTTAAATATGAGTACCAATCATAAATAGTGTTCAAACAAATCATTTCATATATATATATATATATATATATATATATATATATATTTATGTCGTGTGTTTTTAGAAATCCCTGTTGTACATTTGAAAAACATTGGAAAATCAATTATTATAAATTGCCTGAAGATACTGAAAGGTTGAAACCTAGGTTGTGGAAATAACTTATTTACAAATGAAAGATATTCATAATATCTACAATATAAATGTATTGAGCACTTTTTAATACAACAAAGTACTGGTCTAATTTAATTATGAATAAAAACTATATATATATATATATATATATATATATATATATAAGTTTTTATTCATAATTAAATTAGACCAGTACTTTTAGTTATAACTAAAGAACAGGTAGGGAAAAGTGTCTAATGTAACATGTTTCACTTTACAAAATCCCTGAAGAAGTTTGTTAAAGACAAATGGTTTTAAAAAACTTTTTGAAAATTGAAAAGAAATCTACAGCAAGAGTATGTTGATTGAGGTTTGATTTCATTGGTCAGATATGTGGCATGTGTAATAAAACAATGGATGAATATTTCAAATGCAGAGGAAAAATGTATGTCAGTTTAAGTGTGAGTGCCACATGTAATAAAAAATACTAGATGCTTATTATGAATATCAGAATATGTATGCAAAAATAATGCATGTCAAGCATATTTAAACTATAGACAATTTATGTGTGTTTATATGTCAGTAACATTAATATATGTGTGAATGACAAAACAAAATACATTTCTGTTCAAAATTGTAAAGAAATAATGCATACACATATGAAGTAATGGAACTGTTGTGGAACGGCAATTATTTTTGGGTATAAGTTATCAGAAGGGGTTTAATATGAAAGCGTGTATGTGTTCAGAATTCTACAAACAATAAAAATGCAAGAAACAATGGCAAAGGAATTAATGAGAAATAATTACAAGAAACACAGATTTGAATAAGCAAATAATCGCTTAACATTTATATACAAAATATTACTTGTATGAGTCATTTTTTTTTTTAATCATATCACCCCAAGCAAGGCGGTAACGCCACTGATGTGCAGGGGGCTACATAAGAGTGAGAAGATTAGAAAAGAGAAACCCGGAAACCACATCCTAAACAGGAAACAAGGGATGAGCCTCTTCACCTGTTCAATAGATGTGGGTGGAGTGTGAACCGGGTGATAGTTTAGTCTATCTACTCTAATTGAAAAAAAAAAAACAAAAAAAAAACAGTGAGAAGATTAGAAAAGAGAACAACCGGAAACCACATCCTAAACAGGAAACAAGGGATAAGCCTCTTCACCTGTTCAATAGACGTGGGTGGAGTGTGAACCGGGCGATAGTTTAGATTGACCAAGCTACAATTGTTCATGGTGTTAGTTTGTGATCAGCTAAATTCTAGGTAGATGGTCTTTGCCTTGTAGCTAGTGGTGAGTTAGTTTGATGATTGCCGAGACTAGCGACAAGGATTCAAGTGGCAAATTAAAACTAACTGCCTGATCAAAGTCAAGGTCCTGTTTTTATAGTTGATCCAATCACCACCTTTGTTCCAGGCTTGTTTGGTGGGAGCATTGTATTAAGTGATGTGATTGGTTAGTCTACTATTGAAGGACATGATTGGCTAAGGTTGTTGTTGCTGTCCATTATTGTGTAAGGGTAGAATCGATATATGAGCAATACCACAGAACAATTTTTTTAAAAAAATAAAATGAGAGAATCACGCATGAATGTATGTGTATGAGAGAAATCGTATGTGAATGATAAACCGAAATACATTTCCATTTAAAATTCTAGCAAAATAACAAAAAAATGTATACAAGTATTAAGCAAACTTTTCATAAATAAATAAATTTTGAAAATAAGTTAGAATAATGGTTAGAATCTTTCATTGAAATAATATCTATTAAAATACTAAATATCTCTGTATTAAAATTATTAAATTATCATATTAAGTAATAAAAGTAATGAATAGAAATATTAAAATGTACATATAAAATTAAATGATTTATAAAGTACCATATTAATGTGACACGATAACTAGGCGTATATTAAGGTGAATTTGTAAAATATGTATTATAATAGATTAAGAATAGAAAATAGTTAAGAATAGAAAAATAGTTTAAAAACATGTATTTCATTTAACAAAAGTGAAAAAGAAAAGGAAAAAAATAAATAAATAAACGCTTTTTCTTTTATAAGTAAATTTAAAATATTTGACTAAGTGATTTGATGTGATAAAAGATAAAGTTTAGGAAATAGATTTTTGAGTGACCAGGTCAAAAACTGTCTTTACTGTATCTTGACCACACATTAAGAAAATAAAGAAAAGATAATAGACTTTTCCCTTTCTCCAGACAATAAAAAAAATCACCTGGTTACCGGTAAAGTGTCAGGGCTATAAAAACATCCGGGGAAAATACTTCTGCTAAGTGCAGACGGGATGGCTGCAAGATGTTTGCACATCAAAAGAAGGAAAATTTAAGTACCTTGAAATTTTGGACTTACAGTCACCAATGATTATCTTTTGTTTTAAGCTGGTGGTCTCTAGGGGACTTCCGATTATTTCAATATAAATACAAGTGATTTTTCCAAGCGGATTAGTTAGTTCAGCTGGGAGTTCGGTTCAGCCGGACGTGTGCTTGAAGTAGGGAAACTCCGTTCGGCTGAGTCGGTCGGTTCAGCATTTGATCTCCATTAATTAGAGTTAGAGCTGAGTGTCACATTGCCTGCCCCAACTGCAAGACTAACTCTAAACGAAATAAAGCACCGATTTAACTCATCCAAGTTGTGGAAGTTTGTTCCTTATAGTTTATCTTGCACCCCCAACTTGAGACTCCAACTTTTTCAACCAACCCCCGGCAACATCAGAGCATGGAGAACAGCCGCCGAAATCGTTCGGAGGTCCAAACGACAGAAATCGTTCGGACCGCCACTGGGGTGTTACATTATATCATTACATTACAATTAAGCAATATAAATAACATACAATAATACATAACAAAAAATAAAAATATAATAATGATAAACTACTGTTTATCATGCTGTCATAGAAAGAATACTTAAATTAATAATAATAAACTATAATAATAGTGTGAAAAAAAAATTTTTTTTAAATCCCATAAACGTAACATTATTTGGTTTCACCCGCCCTTCAAGCGTAACATCCAAATGGAAAACTCTTCCTTAACTTAATTCACAAACATTTCTACCATTCACCCACACTAAAAAAAATCTTCAACAAAAACAATGTTAAAGTCAGTTATAGTTGGATTAAAAACATGGATAAATATATTTCACAACATAATGCTATATCAAATAAATATTTGGTCCACATAAACAACATCCATCACCCTACTAATAGCAAAAATGACCCTTTTAAAAATAATTGCACTTGTTGAAAAAATAAAACCTGCCCACTGAATGGTCAATGTATGTCTGAAAGTATTGTTTATAGAGCTCAAATTCATTGGGATGATAATGATGCTAAATTTTACTTTGGAAGCACTTGTAACAAGTGGAAGATAAGATTTAACAACCACATGTCTTTAAACAATAGTAAATACAGCAAAAGTACTGCTTTATCAATACATTATTTGGAAATTAAAAAAACAACAGCAAGAACCCAATTATTAACTAGAATATCATCGCTAAATTCAAAACTTACAATGGAAAAAGAAATAAATATGACCTATGCCTTTTGGAAAACTTGTCATCTTAAACCATATCAATAATCCCAATTTGCTTAATAAAAAAAGTGACTTAATGACCACATGCTGTCATAGAAAAAAATACTTAAATTCTTAGACCCAGATTGATACAGATTCCTCTATACCAGTGGTTCCCAACCTTTTTTACATCATAGTCTTTCACATTTGTTATTTTTTATGTTGTTTAGGTAAGAAAATTCCAGTTCACATAGGTATGAAGTTGAGAATTGCAGTAAGATTTTCATGGCCTTTTTACTTAGAGTTGGATACTCTTCCAAAACAGAAATCCAAAAGGCGTCTAATGGCAGTTGTGCATACTTCAGTTTGAGTCCACAATCACTGGAAAGGCTTGCTAATTGTTCCTCTTCACATAACTCAAAATTGGAAAGATTGATGACAGATAAAACTAGGAAAGGATTGCAAATCCAATCAAATTCTTCAATGCTGATTGAAGGAAAATATTCTTCAATTTTATTTTCTAAACATGTCAAATGCTCACTCATAATGAGGGTCATCTCGGTAATGCAGGTTTTGCAAACTGATGGAAACATATCCAAATCGTCTACCTTCATTCTATTCTTCCATATTGCAATTTTTTTCTTAAAAGTAACTAATTTATCTGTCGCCGTAAGAATGTTTTCATTTCTGTCTTGCATATTGCTGTTCAGACTATTGAGATTTCCAAATATCTCACTTAAGTACTCTATTTTGGATATCTACAATTCATTTTTAAGGTATTTACAAAATCTATCAAGCTTTTCATTTCCAAAAAAAAATAAAAAGTTCTTTCTGAAGCTCAATTATGCAAGATAGCATCTTTCATTTCGATAACCATCTTACTTCTGTGTGCAATAGTAAACTAACATCATGAGAATCCATATCCTTGCGCAGCAACTCAAAAATTCTGGAATTCAACGGCCGAGTTTTTATGTAATTTACCATTTCAATCACTTGATTGAAAACCTCCTTTAGTTCATTGTGTGTTATCTTAGAAACTAATACTTCTCTATGTAAAAAAAACAATGAGTTCACACAATTTTAAGATTCTGTTTTTTGACTAAAGATGCAAAACCTTTAACGGAATCAACCATTAATGGTGCTCCATCAGTACATATTCCCACATAAATCCCAGGATAAGCCATATTTTTCAAGGCATATTGGGATTGTATCAAAAATATCTTGACCTTTTGTGGTTGTGGGTAACTGTTTGCAGCATAAAAATTGATTAATTATGGCATCTCCATCGATGACGTGTATAAATGCAATTAACTGTGCATGATTACTGATGTCAGTGGATTCACCTTCCTCAATATTTACCATCCTTTTGCATGCTGGAAGTATCATTAATTCTGCAAGAACATGAGACTTCAATTTAAGAGCGATAATTTCTGCCACCTCATATGAAGCAAATTGAGCTTTTTCAGACACAGTTACTGTTTTCTTAAATAGTTCACTTTGCCTTGCATTTGATTCTAACAACAGTTGAAAATAATCGACATTTTGAGTTTGAAGGTTAGGATGTTTTGTAGTAAGATGTCTTTTCATCTTACTTGAAACCATTGCTTCATTAGACAGCGTTTGGCCACACACAACAAAGAAGGAATCTGTGTATCTCCAGTCCAGTGAAACCTAAATTTCAAATTATCATCACTATACAACCAATGAACATCTGGTTTTTTAAATGAAGTTGTAGAATTATTCTTGTCACCATCACCTTTTCTTTTGAGAAATTTGTCTATAATTTAGGGTGAACTGAATCTAAAATTGAAAAAAATAAATCTAAGAGAATTTTTATCATATTTAATCAGATTTTTTATTTGTCCTACTAAAACCTTAATTTATGACACCTAAATATTAAATAAGAAATATCTCCAGAGAATCTGTTAATATTGTAAACGAGATACATAGATGATATAAAGTATAACAACGCTTACCAATTAGTATGTGTGAATCGTTTAGATTCCTGAAATTCAGCAATTTTAAATTGCGCGCTGTCATCTTGATTAAGAAATTGAAAATCTTCATTAAACCAAATGAAATTATATGTCTTCCACCTATTATCTCTTCGTGGCACACCAGTAACCATTCTGTGGCACATTAGTGTGCCGTGGCACAGTGGTTGGGAACCACTGCTCTATACTTTTGCCGATTTCTTTCTCCACCCCCCGCCACAATATTACTTCTAACATTTATGAATAAAACCCCTTTTATTTTTGCTCCTAATATTGTTTAATTTTTAATTCTAAATTTTACTTCTTAATTTTCATTTTCATTTTATCTTATTTTTATCTAAAATTTTAATTTTCTTTACATTTTTTATGCACATGTAATATTTGAATATTTAAATTTTTAAGACTTATGATTTATGCCCCTTTGATTTCTTCTCCCTGCATTTTACTATTTTTTATTTTAATTTTAATTTTAAATTTACATTTACATTTTAAATTTTTATCTACATGTAACTATGGAATATTTAAACTTTTAATCTTGTTATTAAAAAAGCAGTAACTTAACTAAATAAGATTTAATTCTCATGAACATAAATTTAAATCTATTAAACTGTCAGTTTGAAATATGCACCTGATGACTACATAATGCATGAAACTCCGAGTCATATGTATATTTATTGATATATACACTACCAGCCATAATTATTAAGCCACCCCAGTTTTTTTTTAAAGAAATGATGTATTTCAGTTTGTTTTTAGTATTTATTGCCAAGTGGATAATTATAAATGAAAATAGAATTGTTCTTTGTTAATACTGCACAATAATATGTGCATCAAATGAACTGTTCTGGTGTCAAGGTTTTGTGTTCTTTTCTCCATGCTAGTCTCTTCTTATTAACTGGCCAAAGCAAAGGCTTCCTTGCTGCCTTGTAAAATTTTGCAAAGCAATAATAACAAAAGAACCATTCTATTTTAATTTAGAATTATCCACTTGGCAATAAATACTATGAAGTACATCATTTTTTTTTTAAAACTGGGGTGGCCTAATAATTATGGCTGGTAGTGTGTGTGTGTATATATATATATATATATATATATATATATATGAGCTCTGTTCATACAACACCTGAATAATAATACTATACAGCTGTACACCCTCCTCATACATATATTTATTAATTTATGTCACTATATATATATATATATATATATATAGAGAGAGAGAGAGAGAGAGACACACACACACACACATACATACACGCTCTCTCTAAACTGATAAACTTATCTCATATGAGGATAAGAAATTCTTCTGTGGCGCCTTTCTTCCTTGTTGACCTGTGAACAGTTCTCCAAAAAGTAAATATCTTTTAGAAACAACTGGCTTCTGTCTACATCATATGATTTGCCCAGTGTAAGTGTGTCTGAAGGAACATGGCCTCCATGCTTCTGGCTTTTGCAATCTTGATGATTTTAGTGTTCATAATGGAGTCAATCCAGAACAGGTTGAAAATAATATACAAGTAACACTGATGAAAGCATTCAAATAGAGATAAGTAAAAATAGTAAACAACATATGATTTAATACCATAAAAATTAAATTTTAGATAATAGGTGCTTAACATTTTGACATGCCTCCTCTCCTTTATATGATGTGCTCCTGAAAACATGACGATCATATCTCTCCACAACTTCCTATCATTTGTATCTCTAAGCAATGTTTATCTGCTTACTATCCCTCCCAATCCTTGTTCTGCCATCTAGTTACACCAACTTGTTAAGTAGGCTGGCCATGGTTCTCCACAACTTCCTATCTTTTGTTTCTCTAAGCAATGTTTGTCCCCTTACTAACCCTCCCAATCCTTGTTCTGCCATCTATTTACACCAACTTGTCAAGTAGGCTGGTCATCGTTCTCCACAACTTCCTATCATTTGTTTCTCTAAGCAATGTTTGTCCCCTTAATAACCCTCCCAATTCCTTGTTCTGCCATCTAGTTACACCAACTTGTTAAGTAGGCAAGTCATGGTTCTCCACAACTTCCTATCTTTTGTATCTCTAAGCAATGTTTGTCTTACTATCTCTCCCAATCCTTGTTGTGTCATCTATTTACACCAACCTGTCAAGTAGGCTGATCATGGTTCTCCACAACTTCCTATCTTTTGTTTCTCTAAACAATGTTTGTCCCCTTACTATCCCTTCCAATCTTTGTTCTATCATCTATTTACACAAGTTTGTCAAGTAAGTTGATTATGGTTCTCCACAACTTCCTTGTAGCTTTAAGCAATGTTTATCTCCTTACTTTACTTTTCAGCCTATTTAATTTACACAACCTTGCTGTTTCTATAAGAGACACATACTTTCAATATGTCCTGTAAATATCAAATTATCTAAGTCCTTTCCTCATAATATTTCGCCGAAATTTCAACTGAATCTTTCAAGTATCCCTTTAGGTTTCCTATTTCCTTAAACCTTTCTTATTACTTGCATATTTTGTCCATGGTATTCTCAGCATCCTTTTGTAATATGACATCTGTTACTTCCAGACTGCTCTTGAACTGTGAGGAAATTTTTCAATATTCATTGCCATATCGAAGTATTGATATTACAAAGCAGTACGGCAGTTTTGTTTCTAACAAAATTTTCTTATCTCTTAGGTTACTCACATTTTTCTTCTGCCCATCAATGAGGAGTATAAAATTCTCCAAGACCTCTTTGCTCTTTATGCCCTCCAAATATCTACAAATTTCAATTGTATCATTTTGATTCTATGTCTAAGTACAAATTTTGTTTCCATTTTCTTCAAAATTTGCTCATTGCTAACAGGCTCGATTCATGGTATTCATTCTGTAGAACCACATCTCTTGTCTCTGATTATCTCATTTCCTGCCATATAAGAAAATTGATATTATATAGCATCTCAGCACTCTTGGATTTTTAATGAAATTTTCCCTATTTCTCTATGTTATTTTATTTAGCTTCTAGAAGGCATCTTTTTGCAATTTCAAAAGGTCTTCAGGTTTCTCAGTCACATTTTCTGATTATCACATCCTATTTAGTCAGCCAATTAAGTGCCATACATGATACATGCTTGGGCAATCATGTCTCTTTTGATTCATGACTGATTAGGCAGAAGATTTTCCTGCAGTAGGTTGCCATTTCTTTCTTCGGTAGTGTTGTATCCTGTGAGGGGATAAACAGGAAAAGAATAGTGCAAGAATAATACTTAAAACTGAAGATATAGGAATAGAGATTTATTATACCACAGTACAATAAACCAATAGAGAATACAAGGACACCAACGAATAGTTAACAGGTACAACAATCAATTAGGCAATGTCTGTCTAGGACGTATGCGTCCATCTAGTGAAGAATGCTTCCGTCTAGTGATGTATGCTTTCGTCGAGTGACAATGGATACTGTCTAATGACAAGGACTCTATAGCTCACTCCAGTCACAGTCTTTTATAGACCGGACCATATCCATTCCGGAGTAGGACAGGATATTCCTCTACAACAGGTAGACTGGTTGCCCAATCAGTTCTGCTATTCAATCCATCACTGTGGGAATAAGAGATGGATTCATACTTTTCTCAAGGGTATTTGTGTGAAAGTGAATGTAATGAACTAAACTGGTATTTGAATTCGGTTATCCAATTATCTCATTTCGAACCAATATCTATAACACACATCCTATCATGTGACAAAAAGCAACAGAAAAAAAGAGAAAACTATGAATCGCTTTAATATCTAGAGCAGCCGTATGAACATCATTCCGACCAAAATCTTGACATTTAAATATCTTACTGAAGCACTATAAGAGAGAGAAACTTTTTTTTAAATGAAGTATTATTACAGGATGTGCATTGTAGTGCAGTGGGTATCCGTTCAGTATGAAAAATCAGAGGGCTGAGTTCAAATTCCAGTTGAATTCATTGCATTGACTTACGCACAAATACCCTTGGGAAAAGTATTAATCCATCTTTTATCCCTCTGGCTATGAGTTAAATAGCAGGACAGATTGGGTTATATAACCTTGTTGACAACCAGTTTACCATAGAAAAAATGGCAACCTACTGCAAGAAAATCTTCTGCCTAGTCAGTCACGTCTCTTTTGAAACATAATCGGCCAAGCGTGTATCATATATGGCACTTAACTGATTGATTATCCATTGGGATTGCTTGTATAACACATTTAAAAAATTAAACAATTGTCTAATTAAACAATTTCAACAATTAGCCAATATATTGCCAACCATTTTAATAAATAATAGTGTAAATAAAAAAAACTAATAGTGTTTGTTTTTGTTATAAATTCTCAAAAGCAAAGAAAATGTATAAATTCATTGTCATATGTTGAGGTTTAATTAAACAGTTTCAATAATTTGCCAATTAGGTTTCTTCTTTCATGCGCCATGTCACTTCAGGATGTAGGCAATCATAGCCTTCTTCATCTCTCTATCCCTAGTGGCTTTTAGCATGCTTTCTCCTGTTATCTCACTTAAACCTTGCTCTGTTATCTACTTGCTCAAGCCCATCAAGTATATTATGTGTTGCTTTCCCCTGTCTCTCTTTTCACATGAGTATCAGGTTCTCCAAGCCCTACTTCCTCATTACATGTCCAAGAACTTCGGCTGTCTTTTCCTAATATTAAGTACTGGCAGTATAGCCCAGCATTGCTTGGGTGTAATGAAAGCTTTAAAACTAATCCATGATCCTGGCACGAAAGACTAAAAAGCAATAGTTGTTTCCAGTTAAAGCAAAACCATAGACTGAAAGAAAAATGAATGGATGTAAGTCAAATTTTAATTTCCTGGTATCAATATCAAATAAGTTTTTTTTCGTCGTAAACTGAATTTTGAAGGCTAAATAAGTCCTCTGAGTAAACGGTGTCATGGCTGAAACTAAGAACTACAATTATACCTACTTAGAGCCAAACCCGAAGCAAAAACTACAATAAAAGGGCTGAAAAAAATACAGACATACAGGCAGATAAACAGACACACACACAAACATCTTGCCTTCTATATAGATATATAATCAATTTTCTGCACTATTGTAAGAACTGCAACCTTAAAACTTATGAATATCGATTCTTATGTCTTTGTCTATGAGTGTATCAAATTTGATTAAAATTGGACCACTCCTTTTATAACCCGATTTTTTAGATTATTGATTTTCGATATTCATCAGGGGTACCTCGACACAAAACCTAGCTAAGAACACCCACAGATGCTTATAGTACAACTGTAAATTTTCAAGAAAATCGGTTCAGCCGTTTCAGAGTCTATAGGTAATGGTCACACACACACACAAAGTTCCATTCATAAAAAAGTTTAGAATAGTTTCCTTTTCACTTCTATTCTCCCCAAAACCTCATCATTGCTCACATGTTCAGACTGTAGTATCCTCACCATCCTTCTGTAGAACCACATTTCAATTGCCTTAAGTCTCTCCTTTATCTTTGAGTAGATAGTTCTCCAATATGGCAGTGATTGCTAGACAGACATCACATAGCGATCCAGTAATCTCTTCTTTGTTTCTGGCAAAATTTCCTGTCTCTCGGTTCTCTACTCAGCTTCTGGAATGCGTCCTTAGCCATGCCAATTTGTCTTCGAATCTCAGTGTTGCACTTTCCATCTTCCGTTAGAATACTTCCCAGGTATTTAAATAACTGTACCTGCTTGATTTTGTTATCCTCGGCTTGTAGTTGGCATTTTGGACTCCTCTTTTTACTGATAAATCATGCATTCAAAATCAATTAGGTTTAATTAAACAATTAGCTGATGTTTTGCTTACCATTTCAGTGAATAATGTAAATAAACAATCTAGTAAATCATTTTCATTTTTGCTAAAAATTCTAAAAAGCTAAGAAAATGTATAAATTCACTTGCATATATTAGGTTTTATTACAATTTTAATTATCACTTTTTAAAACAAACATTGGTGAGAAGTGAAAGTAGTTAAAAAATGGCATAATGGGGAAAAAAACCAGCCTTTTGATAATGTCAGCTGTAAGTTTTTATACAATGTAAAATAACTGGTTGGATTTTTATAAAAACACATTTTATGATATTTTATAGCTGGTTACAAATCCAAGCGGTAATTAAACAAGTAAATCGTTAAGTGAGGAGTGGCTGTATTCCAAGTGAATATTTGATTCAAACTATGCATTATTTTGTATAATTTATGATCTTAAAACTGCTCAAGTTTTTTTGTTTTTTTTTTTTTCATTGGTTTTAATTCAATTCTGGCAGCTATCCTGATTATTTTTTATAATTCAATTTTTTGGGGACACAAATTTTGAAATTCCTCTACCATCTCAACAGAACTAACAGAGAAGGGTCCATTTTTTTTAAGGTAATGTAATATGTTGGCAGAGAAACACTTTTCTTTGCTGCATTGCCTCTCAATTTCAAAATAAATGAAGCATGAAGTGGACATTTTATTTGAATATTCTACTTATTCATTTTAATAAGTTCTCATCAAAAAATTAAAAGTTTCAGGTAATTGAGATGACATTTAGCCAAGGAGTTGACATAAATTCCTGTCCCACATCATAGTAGTTATTAAGAATAAAGAAACTGTTAATGACTATGACAGCAGAGAATTGGCTCAGAGAGGATAATATTGGTTGTAACCAAGGCCGTAGCTGATGCTAAAGAAACGCCGGGCACAGAGAAAATTGGCCGGATTTATTAGTTGACAATGTGATGACATCATCAGTGTCATCCGTTTCCAGAAACTATGATTTTTGCAGATTTTTTCAGTTATTCCAATGGAAATTAGACACAGAACATGAATGAAAACAGGAAATCGGGTTCAGACTTTCTGAGTATAACCAGTCTTTTCTCCCAAAATTAATAAACAAACAGAATTTTACTGTTCATTCAGATGTTTTTTTTTCTTTCTTTCGTTCTTTCTTTCTTCTTCGTGAATTGTTTAGTTTGATTTCTGACGAAGACATTTTTCCTTGCTCGGATTTTCGTTATGATTGCACTGATCGGCCCGGACCCGTGCCCAATGTGCCTGGTAGTCAGATATGGCCATAGTTGTAACTGCAAGAGGAGAGAATATAAACTTCCTGTATCCTTCATTCAAAAATAAGTGAAAATAGAATACAGCAAAGTGTCATAAACATACCCACATTAAAAAAAAAAGTGGGTCAAAATGGTAGAATTTTTTTCTCCTCAGTACTGCTGTTACAATATACTCTATCCGCCATTTTTATTGTTTATTTTATTGCATTTATTGTACATAAAATTTCTAAGGTAAAAAACTATTTGTCTTCCTGTCTCAGTGAGAGACTATTTGGCAAAGTTTAACAAATCTGTCTGTAAAAAAAAAGGTGTGTAAAAAGGAAATTTGTTTTCACTCAAAACTTATCACTGTATACTCTCTCAGCAATTTTTATCATTTTAAAAAGCTGTTTTAGAATTTTAATAAAACCGAGGTATATGAAACTGGAATGGTAACTGTATATGAGGAGATATATCTGAGCTTTGTGAAACTCAGCTGGCTGCTGCTGTAACCAAATCCTTACAATAGCCTTCACTTCTTCATTGTCACATGACTTAGCACCCTCAGACTTCCATCTCTTTGGTTCAATGAAAGAGGGACTAACTAAAAAACAGACGTTATGGTGATAATAAAGATTTAAGGAAATAGCTACATCAGCAAGTAGGTGAATATTACTGGGATAAAGCTGGGATACACGCCTTCATTCATAGGTGGAATACTTCCATTGAAAGGGATGGTAACGATGTTGAGAAGTAGAGATGTACACCTGTGATGTATAGCTATCTAATGATGTATGATATGTTTGCTTTGTATTCATTATTTATATAATAAAACAAATTGCATTACTTTCTGACTCATCCCTGTATAAAATTAAATTTTTTTGATTGATTGATTTGCTTTCTATGACTTATCAACACTTTGAGAGTTATTTAAAGCCAGAAAATATTTTACATTGTAAGAATTTTTTTTAGTTAATAATGATTTAATAATACAAGCCTTACTAATTAACCCATAGCTGGAGGAAAAAGCAGTGGATTTATACCTTTCTTAAGGGTATTGGCACATGAATGATTATAATGAACCAAACTGGGATTGGAACTTGACACTCCAATTACAAATTCCGAGCCATTACTCATTACACCAACCACACATCCAAACTTACAACATCTGGTATGCCCAAGCAGTCACCCATCTAGGTACTGACCAAGCTTGTTGATACTTAACTTCAATGATAATACAGGAACCAATGTTTCAACATGATATAGCCATAAGCCCCTGTATATAATTAAAGTGTATGCTTTTTAACCACTCCAATGATATGTTTGTTATCGACTTCCTTCTGTTACATCATCAGACATTTTCTTTCTCCTCAAAACCAGTCTCTTAAAACAAACTCTTTTTTGTTTGATGGAAAAATAGGTTCCTTTGTTTTCATTCTTACTAATTGCAGACACAAGATTTCTTATATTTCTAAAAACAGGCTTATTCTGAATATTTTTGGCACTCAACAGAAAATGGAAGCAAGTAAAAAAATAAAACACACACACACAAGAAGCCACTTGTTCAATTTTAGTAGCTCAAAGATTTACTTCAGTTTCATCATCATAGACATGATATGAAACTAATCATAACTAGTTACAGTCATTCCCATTGCTTTTCACAAGGAATATGTTCCAAGAAAATATCTTAAACTGTCAATAATATCAAACTAAATATTTTATCACTTAAACATGATTTTCAGTAGCTACTCATATTTGAGTAGAGGCTCTATTCACTTATTAATAAGTATATTTATTTATTTTCATCTGCTGGCTTATATAATCAAGAAATCTTTTTAAGCAGGAGAAACCATCATTAGATCCAAAATGCTTCAGACCAACTTGAATATGAAGGGTCTTGCCAATCAAGCTAAGCTGAATAGTACCTTTAAGCACAGATTCTCAAGATAGCTTTATCAGAAAGACCCTTCATGGCTGAGTTTGTGTAAAACATGTCAGATTTAACAACGGTTTATCCAGTAAAAATAACATTTAAGCAAATAAAAAAGTATCAGATTATTAAATAAAAAAACATTACACCTTTTGAAATATATATATAAATGATAGTAATGGCATCTATTGATATACAGAAAATTATATAATTTAACATATATCAAGGCAAACATAATTTCTGCCAGGTACTTGACAGTTATCAAAAGTAATCATTTTATCAGAAATATATAAAGTTTACAATACTTATTAGTGATCTACTCAGAGTTTTGCGATTTCTCACTTATCAGAACCCAAACAATATATAATTCCCCATGAATAAATATTGAGATAAACATGCCTTTCATTGAATTCTACCTTTGTACTTACTGTGATACAAATAATGAACAAACAATTAAAAAACAGAAAAACAGAAATTGAACATAATATTTTTCTTACCCTCTGTTTGTGCACACACACACACACACACACACACATATATATATGTTGTATTTATTTCTGAGATGAGTAATTTTCAATAATCTTGGAATTATTCCAAACTATTGTTCTCATCTTAGTTTGTTGATATAGATGTTATAACAGACAATGTTTCAACCAAGTACCCCCGGTCATCATCAGGTGTCCAAATCCAACATGAACGAACAATAACTGATTTCACAGGATATTTTGCAATAATCGACAAGATAATCCATATCAGCTAATCAATGGACACCTGATGATGACCAGAGGGTACTTGGTCGAAACGTTGTGTCTGTCATAACATTTATATCAATGAGCCAAGATGATAACAATTGGCTGAAATAATTCTAAGATATATATAATTCATCCACATACAAGCCTGTTTTGCTGTATCACAGCTCATGAGTGTGGCTAGACATCTGCTTGCTTTCAGCTGGGAAATTTTAGTGTGTTTTATATATATATATATATATATATATATATATATATGCAGTGTAAACACATGCCAGCTACCAGGAGAACTCAATTCATTACTTAAGAGTAATTAAGAGTAATATACGAGTTCAATATATGGATCGAAATCTGACAAAAATCAATAGAATAAGTAACATGTAAGAAAAAGTGTCTTTAATCTAACATGTTCCACTTTAACAAGCTTCTTCAGAGATTTTTAAGAAGCTTGTTAAAATGAAACATGTTAGCTTCAAGACACTTTTTCCTGCTTGTTCTTTATTTATTCTATTCATATATATATATATATATATATATATATATAGGATACACATATATGATAGTGTATCAGAAAGCGGGTTGGATTAAAAAATCAGAGAACTGAGTTACAATACAATATGAACTCGTACATTTACAAATCCAAACCTTCTAACACCAGCTATAGATATATACATGTCAGATTAAATAAATTGCAAACATTTTGTCTGCTTATTTTTAATAAAATCTGTTCGTATTCACGGATAATATTTTGCATATTATAATTGAAAGATGTAAGAAATGGGCTGTAATTTTGACAGATGATTTTATTATTTATTTCTCAATATTCTCAAGTACTTTCAATCTCTTTCCAAGATCATATTCAGGAGTGTGAGTTGTGGTAACAAAAAATAACCACAAAACTGTGTTGCTAAAAATTACTGTAAATTTTCTTCTTGCTTCAAATATAACAGTTGACAAATTGCTTAGCGTTCATTAAAATGTGAAAATTATCCAAAAATGGAATTTTTTTATGTTGTAATGTCATGGTCATATTTAGTGCCAATATTGTTTGTTTTTCAGCAGTTTTACTGATAAAAGGTATTTTGGCAAGCAGGTTTTTTATCATAAAGTGCTCAATATTGGGTAAAGATAGAGCATTAATATGATTAAGCAGAGAAATTTGTCACTTAACTGAGCAGGTCAACAGAAACCTAATTAATTCTATTTGACAGTTTAATTATGGTACTCCCAACATTTCAGCTCTTGTTTTCTCTGGCCTACTTCAATTGGTTCCCTCTATACATGGTGACCATCTGAAAATTACACTTTATTCTTCTCATTTCCATGCGAAGATTATATTTTTTTCATTAGTTAGTGGGCTTATGGCCTATCACGTTGAATACACTGGTTCTCACTCAATCACCGAAGTTAAGCAATGTTGAGCCTGGTCAGTACTTAGATGGGTGACCACTTGGGAATACCAGGTGCTGTAAGCGTTTAGTGATGGATGTGCGTTGTGGTGCAATGGTTATCGTCTCGGTGAGCTGAGTTCTAATTTCAGTTGAATAACCTGCATTCACTTCAGCACTGGTACCCTTGGGAAAGGTATTAATCCGTCCCTTCCCTCCAGTTATGGGTTAAATAACAAGGGTAGGACTTGGGGACCCTGCTCTTAAAAAACAAATCCAAATGAATCTTGATACTCGGAAAGGAAAAAAGTATTACTAGACATAAAACTTATATATATATATATATATATATATAAAATTAAAAAAAGAAAGAATTGTAGAATTGTTGAAAGAAAAAAGGTATTACCAGCAAAAAATAAATAAAATTTGGTTGGCAGTAAATGACCTGCCGAGGTTGATATGCCATAAAAACAAAACAACAAACCAACAACCAATCCTTAGTTAGTCTTCAGTAACCAGTCTTTTGGGATTCATGATACTCATATTTTTCTTTCAGTGGCTTAGTACTCATCTTAGTACTTCACCATTCCTTTAAAGAGTATCAGTGTCAGATTTACTGATAGTTTTCCTGGCTTATGTTCACTGATATGCATATTATGCTCCGTGAGGATGGTGTCAAAGTCAAATACATAGTTTATTATTGTTGTACACAGAGAAAATGTGCTGCAGTATTATTCAGCACAATATCAAATGCTAAACGGATATACACAGAACAGTACAATAGTTACAATGACAGACAAGACAGAATTTACAGCACAGATAGGAGGGGTATAGATCACAATAATTGCCGAAGTAATCAGGCCCAACATTAATCGAATGACACTCAAATATTACGCCTCAAATTTTACTATTCTTTACTTAAATAAACCATTTTAAGCTATGGGCTATTCCACCATTGAAAGTGCTGCAGAGGTTTCAGCTACTCTACAACAATTATGTAATACTACCTACACTTGACTGCCATTCTGCATTCTAATGGCAGTTGATTTAAATGGTTTACTTCTGGTTTCAGTAGAGTTTCCTTCTCAAAGATAGATTACCTTTACTATGGTTATGGAGTTCTGAACTAAATCTTACAGCATGTCAGTAACAGGAATCAAACAAGAATGCTGTTATTGATTAACTTGTGACTTCATATAAGTGTGGTTATCCCCTATTAAGTTTACCATTACCACATTATAAGTAGGCATAAAGACAACTTAGATATTTCCTATGATGGTACAACAAGTTAAATTTTTTCAAAATTATTTGGTAAACACATTCTTACTTTATATTTAACTTTTTTTTTTAAACAAGAACTTGCAAGTGATCTAGTTCTTTGGACACTTAGCCATAGTGCAAGATGGCTGGTTGTTCACCAACTACCTACATTGACCAGCTATGTTATGATACAAAATGCCACCCTAATGACCTTCTGACCTTGATGCAGCACTGTGATGGTTGGCATGGTTGCAGCTCAGATTGAGAATCAAAGGGCCAAGTACATATTATCATGTAATTTTTTTAAATCATTTTACTCTAAGTAAGGCAATAAAGCCTCTAGGATGCAAGGTGCCATTACTATTAAAGAGACAGGACAATAAAAACATAAGAATTAAGAAGACAGAAGATAATGATTGACATTGCATTTAAATGCTTGAAGATCAAAGCTAACTGAGAAGCAAGAAGAAACTGTTAGCAATGAAGTTAGTTACATCTAGCCATTTCAGCTGTAAATTGATGAGACCTTACTGCCAACCTAAGTTCAGCAAGTCTAGATGCCATAGAGAAAAGTTCATCAGGACAATTGCCATGAAAGAATTTATAAAAAAAAAAGCGTAAGGAAGCTACGACATAGCAGTGGAAAAGAGTGAAGTCAAGATGCTAGATCAGGAGTGACAACATTGCAGATTCTTCCTTGGATTTTATCAAGAATCTCTAAATATATAGCAGGAGCACCAAACCAGATGTGGCAGCAATATTCAAAGCAAAGACAACTGGTAAGATTTATAAATATGTAAGAGAAAAAAGTAAAACTCTATAGTACAATATAGTAAACCAACTTTCTCAGTTGTAGACTGAGCAATTGATTCAATATGTTCTTTCGATTTCATGTCTGAAAATGATTGTCCAAGAAGGCACAATGTAATTCCATAAATGAACTATACCTTGAAGAAAATAACAATGATAACAGAGCTGGGTTATATATTTTCAAATCCCAATTCTCACATCTTAATGCCAATTAAAAGCTAATCCTGAATGAATATTCAGTCATCAACTAATACATTTAAGTTGAGCTTCACCATGTTTTGAAAGATCTTCAAAATTACAAATTCAGCACAAGAAATCTCTTACTTTCCCCTAAACACACAAATCATTCCTCTTCGACTTATTTGCTAAGCATGAGGAGACTTTATACCAGCTATTGCTAGTTGAGGTGACTTCCTTAGAAAAGTTTGTTTGTAATAGGATCTTCTTTGCTAAGTGCAAACTGATAGTAAATAAATTTTCTTCATCTGGCTTGGGAAAGAAAGAAATTTGAATCAGTGTGAGAAGAAAAGAGTAGGAGTTAAAAAATGTTTTTAACATAGAGTGCGTAGAAGTAAAAAAAGATTAAATAAAGTAAGACTTTATGATTTCGGAATGTAAAAATGACTTGACCATTCTGACCAAAGATAGTAAAAATAAGTTTAACTTTTATCATCCTAGCATCAGTAAAAACTGTTTTTTCCCCATATGCCTAATAAAATTACAAAACTATATATTTTTAAAGTGAAAATTTCACTGAAATATGTTGAAAACTTTCCAAGCTTTTCTCTGAAATCAAAAATTAGTCATGATGTATAAAAAGTAAAGGTAGCAGTTAAATCTATATCAACCTGGTATCTATTTAAAATGCAATTCCTTCCTTGATATATTGTAACTATAATTATAACCTATAATTTTGGAAAATGAAAATATTCACGCAAATGTGTTGGAAAATTTCCAAGTTTTCATTTGAAAGCAAAATGGTCACAAAATATGGCCAAAAAAGGCATCAGTTTAAGCCAGTGATTCTCAACCACTGTGCCACAGCAAACAAGTGTATACGATTCTCACAGCATACATATATATGCGTCAAAGTAGTATTGATATAATATTAGTATTTGGATAAATGAATAAGTATAAATTTTTTTTTCAAATAATTCTTTTGAACATTCTTCCATTATGTTATTTTAAATACTTTGTTTTAATATTCATTTTTTATAGTATTTTATACGAGGATCATTCAATAAATAAGGTGAATAAGTATAAATTTTTTTTTTCAAATAATTAGAAAGGAAAAGTACAGAAAGGGATACATAGAAAAGAAGAAAAAGGTAGAACAAGAGAAGAAAGTAAAAGGAATGCATAGACACATGGAAAAGGAGGAGAGAGAAAGGAAATGTATGTGACATGCAAGAGAGAAGTTCACATAAAGAAGGTGAGATAAAAATGCATAATTAGGAAAAGTGAGACACACATATCAGGAAGTCAAGTCAAAGGCTAGACACATCCATTGTAAGGAGAAAAAGATGGTACACTCACTATACAAAGGAACACAGTGGAACACGCACATGTCATGAGGAGGGAAAAGTATGATACTCACTCCTCACAAAGACAGAAAAGGGGGAGATGCAGATGCCACAATGAAGGTGGTACATGCGCACATCACAAAGAAGAGGTGGGACACACACTCGCGTCATAAAGAGGATAAGTGCAATAGGCACATGTCATGAGGGGGATAAGTAGGATACTTGTTCAAATGGAGAAAAAAGTTGGGACACTCTCCCATACAGAAAGAAAACATGAGACACTCATTCATATAGAAAGAAAAATGGGACACTCATCCACACCAGAGAAAATGGGACAGTCAAACATACATAGAGGAAATGGGACGCTTCCTCATGTATAGAGGAAAATGGGATGTTCACATGAGCAGTGGGAGTAGAACACTCACGCATATAGGGAAGATGGGACACTAGCATATACTGTTTTAATGTGGGGCATTGTTGCATACTGAGGAAATATGGGACACTAGTGTGTACTTGATGAAATGGGACATTATTATTACTGGGGAATATGAGACATTATATCATGGGGAATATGAGACACTGGTACCTAATGGGAGAAGATGGAACATTAATGCGTACTGGGAGAAGATGGGACGCTCACACATATTTGGGGGAGATGGGACACTCGCACATATTTGGGGGAGATGGGACACTCGGGCACATATTTGGGGGAGATGGGACACTCACCCATACTGGCAGAGATGGGACACTCACACATACTGGCAGAGATGGGACACTCACACATACTGGCAGAGATGGGACACTCACACATACTGGCAGAGATGGGACACTCACACATACTGGCAGAGATGGGACACTCACACATACTGAGAAAAAGTGAAAGAAACATATCACAGAAATAGAAGGGAAAAACAGGATGAGAAAGAAGAAGTCAGACATAATTGGAAAAGTGAAGGAATAAGATACCAAACAAAGAAAAACTAAAAGAGAGTTGAGACAAATTGATGAAAATCTCAGATAAATATAAAGAGTGAATGAATGGCAAAAATTAAAAGTGCATAGATTGGTTGTGTTAGTAAGGATGAAACAGAAAGAAAATGAAAAATAATCTATCAGTTATAAAGATGGAAAGAAAACAAGATAGAGATAGAAAAAATAGAAATAAGAACAACAGAAGAAAAAAGAGTTAAAAGGTGAGAAAAAATGAGAGAAAACAAAAAAAGAAATGAAAGAAGCAGAAAATGAAGAAAGAGAAAATAAAAATTACTTTTTCTTTCAAGTGATATTTTTCAAAGGATGGATCTCACTTTGTCACAAGTAATACCAGAACCCCCTTACCTATAACCCTCCCCACTGTCTAACTAGTGCAATCCACCTAGCCAAACTTACTTCTGTGTCAATTTCAGACTACTTCAGTCACCTGTACAAGCTTGTTATTCTTAAAAAGTAAAATAAAATAAATCACTCCCTCAGTCAACAAGTCACATCTTAAATAAACAACTGATTTGAATTTGTCGAGTAATATGCGAGCTACAAAAAAAAGGTTTATTTTTTACATAAAGAAATAGGCTTTTTAAATGTTAGCAACAAAAAAAAAAAAATTTTGTGATTTGTCCAAGATAAGGTCTTACATTTTTATTTTACTTTATTTTTTTCATTTTTAGGAGGTTATCTCTTTCATCTACCCATCTCCTGCTCTCTACTGTCTTTTTCTGCTCGCCTCCTGCTGTATTCCTCTTTTCGGCTCCTGCTCTCTACAGTCTTCCTCTTTTCGGCTCCTGCTCTCTACAGTCTTCCTCTGCCCGCCTCCTGCTCTCTACAGTCTTCCTCTGCCCGCCTCCTGCTCTCTACAGTCTTCCTCTGCCCGCCTCCTGCTCTCTACAGTCTTCCTCTGCCCGCCTCCTGCTCTCTACAGTCTTCCTCTGCCCGCCTCCTGCTCTCTACTGTCTTCCTTTGCTTGCCTCCTGCTCTCTACTGTCTTCCTTTGCTTGCCTCCTGCTCTCTACTGTCTTCCTTTGCTTGCCTCCTGCTCTCTACTGTCTTCCTTTGCTTGCCTCCTGCTCTGTACTTTTTTCATCTATCTTTGATAAAGCATTTTCATTATTTTTAATATGTGTATTCCTTTCATCTTATTTTCGTTGCTAATTTTCACTTTGGAGTTATTGATGTACTGGATGTACTTACTGCATTATCATTATGATTATTGGCATGACCAGTGGGATCAACATGTTGATTTCAAATTCCAGCTGAGTTAACTGTGTTCCCTTCACAAATATACTTTTGAAAAAAGAATAAATCCATTTCGCCTTCTCCATCTAGGAGTTAAATAGAAAGAACCTACTGGACTCTCTAGCATTGAATGGTAATGTCAAGAAGGACAACTTTAAATTGAAACTCAGTTGGACATAAATCTGGTAACATGACTGTAAAAAAAATCTTACTACAGAATCCACAATAGCAAATGTTGTAAATCTATGGGTCTGTACTAATAAAGGAGACAGTGACACTAAGGAGGAGGATGGTGGGGCTTAGTTGATATAATAATTTTAAGTGGATCAAATTTTTTCATGAGGAATTTTTATTATTTAAACTTTTTTGTTTCAATTTTAATTTTACTTTTTCGAGTTCAATTGCCTGAATTACTCTTTGTTTATTTTTTCTTCTGTCATAGTTTTTCACTTATTTGCACCTTCTTGCAGGTATAAATAATCCTGAGTTGCCTGAATTACATAAATGAAGGATTTTTAACATTAACCTTTTTTTTATTTGCTTAGTGCAATGGAAAAGTACACTGTGTATGAGATTTCACCTCATAATTATTCAGTCAATTAATTAAGTGCCATACATGGTACACGATTTGGGCGATCATGTCTCGAAAGAGACATACATGACTGACTAGGCATAAGATTATCCCACAGTAAGTTGCCATTGCTTCCTGCTGTAGACTGGTTGCCAGCCAAGGCTATAGAACCCAATCTGTCCTATTATTTAACCCATAACTGAAGGGAGGAGCAGATTAATACCTTTCCCAAGGGTATTTGTGTGTAAGTGAATGCAAGGAATTCAACTGGGCTCACCGGTTGTTCCGAGTCAATATCCATTGCACTACAACACACATCCAATAATTATTACCTGTTTCTAATAAGTAAAGGCTATAACATTGAAAGCAGTAAACAACTTCAAGTACCTAGGTTCGTGGATGAAAAATTATGAAAAAGGTTTGGCTGTAAGAAAAGCTCTTGCCAGGACTGCATGTCCCAAATGAAAAAAAAAATAGTATGGATCTCCCAATTACCTAGAAGATTAAAAATCCAATTCTTTGTTGCAACAGGAGAACCTATCTTGCTCTATGGCAAAGAGTTCATTTTCTAAGCTCCACTTAGATGTGGCACAAGGCCGAAAGTATGGGGAACCAACTGAGGATCAAACTCACTACTCAGTTATAATAAGGTCTAGTGAGACAAGCTTGTTAACCATTACACCATGTCTATGGAGAAGAGACATGAATTATGACCAACTTTCTGAAGAAACAGCTACAGGGGTTTCACACAAGAATGGACAGGATGGCACTGAATGTGTCCTGCAGATGTTGCACATCAAATGTTGAACTATAAGTGAGTCAGCAAAGGTAATATCAAAGGTGTAGCAAAAAAAAGATGCATCGAGATGGACACTGTATCAAGCAATGCTAGAAAAGACAGTTCACTATATCATGCCAGACAATCTTTCTCACCAGAATCTATCTTACAAATTTATAAGTCTGCCATTCAACCATGTATTGAATATTACTGCCAAATCTGGTCCTCCTATTACACATTTAATGAATCTTGATAAAATTCAAATAAGAATCAGCAATGTTATTGGTCCTAACCTGGCATTTAGCCTTCAGTCACTTTCCCACTGCATAACATAGCTTCCCTGTGCCTTTTCTATAAATACTTTCATAGTGAATGTTCTGATGAACTTTCCTCTATAGGAGTTAGACTTTATGTATTTAAGAGCAATACTAGATTGGTGGCAAGGTCTCATAATTTTACACTTGAAATGGCTAGATGTAACTAAGTTCTATACTAATAGTTTCTTTTCTCTCATACTACTTGCTAGTGAAACACACTTCAGGTGCCTAGCTTCCCAGTCAATTTTGATCTTCAAAAATTTAAACATAATGCCAATCATTATCTTCAATCTTCTTAAAGCCTGTACTTTTATTATTCTCTCTCCTCAATAGTATTTTACTTTTTTTCACATACTAATACTCAGTAACCCCCTTGCATCTTAGTGGCTTTATTGCCTTGCTTGAGGTGAAAAAAAAGCATGGTAACAAAGTTGCCAGTAAATTAATATCCTGGCAGCCAAGTGTAGAAAAAGAAGAGGCAATACAAGACCATCATGAATGGAAGAAGCCTGTGAATGCTATGGATCATCCCAATAGATGACATAAATGCATAGTTATTTCCAATAATATTTTTTCATGTACATTTTTTATTATTATGGTAAATGTGGATTTAATTGCAATATTATTCATCTACTTTTTTCTAAGGTTATATAATTTCTTTAATTTGTTATGCCGAAAACAAAAACAAAAAAAACAAAATGGGAGTCCAGGCTAAAAAAAATGTTCAGTTTGACATCTGGAAGTTGACCGAATGACAATTTTCCTCATACTAAGAAGTGATGTCTTTAAGTGAGCATCATATGACACATTACTTTATCTCAACCAAAGGGATTTAATCGGCTTTTGTATCCCTACAAATTCATACTGCTTAATGATTTCGGAATGTAAGAATGACTTGACCATTTTGATCATAGTAAAAATAAGTTTACCTTTTATCATCCTAGCATCAGTAAAATCTGTTTTTTTTCTTAAATTATAAACTATATTTTTTTTAAAATTATAAACTATATATTTTTAAAGTGAAAATTCACTGAAATATGTCGAAAAATTTCCAAGCTTTTCTCTGAAATCAAAAATTAGTCATGATATATAAAAAGTAAAGGTAGCAGTTAAATCTATATCAACCTGGTATCTATTTAAAATGCAATTCCTTCCTTGATATATTGTAACTATAATTATAAACTATAATTTTGGAAAATGAAAATATTCACGCAAATGTGTTGGAAAATTTCCAAGTTTTCATTTGAAAGCAAAATGGTCACAAAATATGGCCAAAAAAGGCATCAGTTTAAGCCAGTGATTCTCAACCACTGTGCCACAGCAAACAAGTGTATACGATTCTCACAGCATACATATATATGCGTCAAAGTAGTATTGATATAATATTAGTATTTGGATAAATGAATAAGTATAAATTTTTTTTTCAAATAATTCTTTTGAACATTCTTCCATTATGTTATTTTAAATACTTTGTTTTAATATTCATTTTTTATAGTATTTTATACGAGGATCATTCAATAAATAAGGTGAATTTTTTGGTATAAGGACTTCTAATACAGATAGAAGCTTATATTTTTTTTATTTTTTAATCTAGTCTCCCAGCAGTGTCACACACTTTTCCCATCTGTGCACAAGCTTCCGAATTCCCTCAGCATAAAAATCTTTGGACTGATGTCTCACCAATCGCTCACAGCAGTTTTAACTTCATTGTCACTTTCAAACTTCTTTAAACAATTTAGCCCACTTGTAGACATTTTTTTGGCTGAAACATGTGGTACCATACACAATTAACATTCTCCTATGAATTTCAACTGGTTTGCACTCTTCAGCAACCAAAAACTTGATAACTAACCTCTGTTCAATCCTGGAGCATACTACTTGGTTGGCCATCTTTGTTAATCTCCAAAACTCTCAAAGTTTTTTTTCAATCTGCAAAAAAAATTAAATCCTTTTGAAAAATAAGTAAAGGAAAAAAAATTTAAAAAAGTAAGCTTCTATCTGTATTAGGAGTCCTTATACCAAAAAACTTACCTTATTTATTAAATGACCCTCATATGTTATATTCCATCATTGAGCACAGAAATGCATGATTGGATTGCAATCCTTTTATAAATGTTCCTTCTAACATTGAACTTTAGTTATGTGAAGAAAAACTGACCATCATTTCTAGAGATACACGGCTCAAAATAAAACATTCAATGGTACCCATCAATACATTTTGGATTTCAATACAAAAGAAATATCCCACATTAGATAAAAAGGCTTTATCAGTTTGATCGCAATTTTCTACTTCTTATTTATGTGAGTTGTAGGATGTGTGTTGTGGTTCAGTGGAATGAGAAATCAGGGAGCCGAGTTCAAATTCCAGTTGAATTCCTTGCATTCACTTATGCGCAAATATCCTTGAGAAAGATATTAATCCATCTCTTCCTTCCAGTTATGGGTTAAATAACAGGACAGATTGGGTTCTATAGCCTTGGTCAGCAACCAGTCTACCACAGAAAGTAATGGCAACCTACTGCAGGATAACCTTCTGCCCAGTCAGTCACGTCTCTTTCGAGACATTGCCCAAGCGTGTATCCCGTATTGCACTTAACTGACTGATTTATGTGAATTAGGCTTCTTAACCCTAAATAACGAGAAAGACTACACTCAACTGAAAAAGAAATGAGGATATGTTTATCACATATTCAGCCCAACATTGAAAAAATTGCTAAAAAATAAAAAAAATTAAAAAAATAAACACCAAGCACAGATTTCCCACTAAATAAGCTGCACAAATATTTAAATAAACACAGTGAAATAAAATAAGTTCCATTTTTGTGTGTGTATTTTTTAAGTCTATGGTTTTATAACATTTAAATGTATACTCTTAAAAAATTTTCTAAGTCTAACATGATATTTTCATTTGCTCATAAGTGTGCCATCACTTGAAAAGGTTGAGAAACACTGGTTTAAACTGATGCCAAGAGGATATGGGTCATAAGGAAACGTTTTTTTTTCTGCTCTACATATTTACTCTGGCACCATACATATGATGAACTGATTATAGTCCCACACCAAATACTTTATAAATCCACCTGAAACTGACACTTTCTTTTCTTATATATCAACTAAAAACGATAATTTTACTAAGTGAAAATTTCACTTAAATATGTCAGAAAATATCAAAACTAACATCACAAAAATAAAACCTTCAAGCAAAATATGTAATAAAGGTGTCATGTTCAACTGATATCAGGAGGACATGATGAAATGAAAAACGACCCAAAATTAATAATACAAATAATAAAGCTTCATACAAGAAATGCAGACAACTTGAGACACCGAGTGTAAACAAACAATAAGGCATAGAAGCAAAATGTAGAACTTTTTTTTTCTAATCAATTCACTCCAAGTAAGACAATAAAGCCCCTAAGACTAAAGGGGGTTACTTGGAGCAAAAGAAAATAAGACTTTAGAAGGAACTAGAAACCCAACCTTAAACAGAAAACAAGGGATACCCCTCTACTCCTGTTCAAAAATACGATCCATTGATAAAGATACAAGAAAAATGCTTCATTGTTGCACTCCAGGGAGTATTTAACACCTTCTGGCATGCATTATAATTTAAAGTTTCTGATTAGACCAAAATCAGAGGAATGCTGCCATATCTGGGCCTGAGATTTTCGACCCTCCTTTTCTATCCTTAATAGAGTTCAAAATCATTTATCTGGTCTTGTGGAGGAAGTCTTATTCTCCACTTCATAGCCCCTTTTCCCCAGAGATACAATGTCATAAGACTATGACTATTTCAATGGTAAATGTGCAAACGAGCCCCAATCTTTACCTCCACCAGTTCATATCTTCACAGTTCTTCTTCTATGTGCCCTGTCCCTTCAGGACGTATACAATCATGGTTCTCCATGTCTCCTTATCCCTTGTGGCTCTTAGTACGTTTGCTCCTGTTACACCTTGCAACCCCTGTTCCATCATCCACCCTACAAATACGTTATCCGCTGCCTTCCTCTGTCTCTTTTTCCTTCTATCTGGCCTGTCAGTATCAGGTTCTCCAAGCTCTCCTTCCTTATTGCATGTCCCAGGAACTTCAATTGTCTCTTCCTGATGCTCAGTATTAATTTCCTTTTTGTTGCCATTCTTTCCAATACCTCATCGTTGCTTGCACAGTCCACGATATCCGCAGCATCCTTCTGTAGGACCACATTTCCGCTGCTTCAAGTTTTGTCTTCATTTTCGATGATATTGTCCAGCATTCACTGCTGTATTGAAGAACTGACATCACATAGCAATCCAGCACTCTTTTCTTTGTTTCTAGTGAAATTTTCCTGTGTGTTAGTACTTTACTCAGCTTCTGGAACGCATCCTTTGCCATGCCAATTCGCCTTCAGATCTCTGTGTCACACTTTCCATCTCCTGTTAGAACACATCCTAGGTATTTAAATTTTTGTAATTGCTTGATTCTGGTGTCCCCCACCTGTATTTGGCATTTTGGGTTACACTTTTTGCTGATGACCATGCATTCTACGACTTACTATTTCTACAAAATCAAATCACTCTAATTTCCACTATATTCTAAATAAATAAGAAAAAAAAAAAACTCTACTCAAACGGATTTTTTCCAAAGAACTGCCATTGTGTGAAACAGATTCCTGTTTCTATGTTCCTATGAACACTATAATTTTACTTTCTTCAAGTCAAGGGTCAATCATAATCTATCCTTATAATTTTCACTTCCTATCAACTTCTTTCTTTCATATCATATACCTTATTCATCATAAGCATTTTAACAGAAACACCCTACCTTGAGTGGCTTTCATGTATTGTACTGGATGAACTTTAGTACAAAAAAAAACATGAGCTGAGTATTTCAATAAAAAGAGCAACAGAAAGCATTTAAATTGCCATGTACCATGTGACTGACAAATACCTTTGCTTATAGAATAGTTTGCTTTTAAAATTTCAGTTTGTTTTGAATACCAGTTTATTTATTTTGTTTTATTAATTCCACATGGGTCTACTTTTGAAAAGGCAAACAATAACTCTGATCTTGGCCTTTTTAGAAATTCTTCAGTTTGAGATTGAAATGGCAAACAGTTTCTATCAAATTATGAAACACCAATTCATCTTTCATACCTATGGTCCATTAATTCTTTTTTAGTCTGGTTAAAGAAAAGAATTCAGAGAATGGAAAAATGTTACATTCATTCATTAAAAAAAAAAAAAAAATTAAATAAATCAGTGTAATAGCAGTAGTATATACTATTTATTCTATTTATTTATTTTATCATCTTGTTGGATTCCTATATATATATATATATATATATATATATATATATATATACTAGCAGTATAGCCCAGCGTTGCTCGGGTGTAATGAAAGCTTTAAAACTAATCCATGGTCCTGGAGCTCAAACTCTTTGAACGTTGGCATGAAAAACTAAAAAGCAATAGTTGCTTCCAGTTAAAGCGAAACTGTAGACTGAAAGAAAAATGAATGAATGTAAGTCAAATTTTGAAGTTTGGTGAGAATTGGATAAAAATTGTGGATTTGTATAAAGGACATACAGACAGATAAACAGAAACACACACAAACATCTTGCCTTTTATAGATATATATATATTATTGATTTTTTGCACTATTGTGAGAACTGCAACCTTGAAACTTCTGAATATCATTTCTTATGTCTTTGTTTATGAGTGTACCAAATTTGATTAAAATTGGACCACTCCTTCTATAATCTGATTTTTTCGATTATAAATTTTTTATATTTATCGGGGGTACCTCGACACAAAACCTAGCTAAGAACACTTGCAGATGCTTATAGTACAACTGTGTAAATTTTCAAGAAAATCAGTTCAGCCGTTTCGGAGTCTATAGGTAGCAGACCCACACAGACAAAGTTCCATTTATAAATAAGTTTAGATTTAGATATATATATAACGTAGCACACTTAGTATACAATCAAGATAAATTTAGATAGAGACGAACTCAAGAAAACTCAATGTTAAATTCATTTATTTAATTTAACAGAGTAATATAATTTATAAAAGATTTTAGATTATTACAATGGGTAATACATATTTCACCACGTCCTATGTATACATATATATAATCTCACAGATAATGCCTAACTGACCCTACTATACTGTGCAGTCAACAAAATCAAAAACAATGTGCATGCACAAAATTAAAAACATAAAATGTCGACAATTTATCCATCACACTCTGTATATGGCTTAGGAAATGAGTATGATTCAAGAATGCAGTTTTTCATTGCAAAACCTATCCAAGTGCTAACTGCAGAAGTAATCATCTTCCAGTTATTAGCAAATTAAGGCTAAAACTTCGGAGATTGAAGAAGACTATAACGCAGCTTCCAGACTGTAATACAACTCATGAACAACCTGAATCTGCAGGAAAAATATATGAACAGTGTGAAAAGAAAATACGAAGGCCAAATTGGAAATGGAAACTCGAAATGGGATGCATTAAGAGAAGCTCTCGTGACATCAACAAACGATATCATCCAAAAGGAAAACAGACATACACGAAAAAATGAGCGTACCATGGAGGAGATTCTTGACGTGTTGCAAAAAGATACAAAATAATGCTAAGATATAGAATAGAATACAGGAAACTAGACAAAAAAATGAGGAGCAAATACAGACATGGCTTAATTAAAAATGTGCTGAAATAGAGAGACTAAGCATGACAAGCTTACGGCATATCACGTTGAATACACCGGTTAAGCAACGTTGAGCCTGGTCAGTACTTAGATGGGTGACCACTTGGAAATACCAGGCACTGTAAATGTTCAGTGATGGATGTGCATTGTGGTGCAGTGGATATCGACTTGGAAAGAGAAATCAGTGAGCTGAGTTGGAATTCCAGTTGAGTAACCTGCATTCACTTCAGCCCTGGCACCCTTTGGAAAGGTATTAATCCGTCACTTCCCTCCAGTTATGGGTTAAATAACAGGATGGAGCCTGGAGGCAACCCATCTAGTGTTGGTGTCACAATAAAAACACTCTTGGTAGCCCTGGCGAAGCATCAAGTATTCAGCTATTTGACAAGATAAGAATTTCACTGCAAAACTGTGCCAGGGTTCCAAATGCACAGGGAATACTGGAGGGGTGTAGTGAGTTCTATCTCGGCCAACAGCCGCAAGACGACAATGAAGCATGACAAATAAAGGAGATATGCCTAAAATAATGAAGGAACTAACAGGACAAAAGACATACTCAGCAACAGCTACTATAAAATCCAAGAACAGAATGCCTACATTATAGAAAAAAAAACTTCAGTGATGGGATGAATATATCAGAAATCTCATCCACAACAAGAGAGAGCAACCGCTAATACACAGAAATACCAATGGAACAGAAATTTTAAAAACCAAAGTGGAAACTGCACTGGCCAAATTGAATAGGAACAAAGCATCAGGACCAGACGGTATTGTAATAGAGATGCTGACAGCCTTAAATGATTTTCAGCCTAGACAAGATAACAGAAATGACAAATGAAAACTACAACAGTGGCAATATAATGGAAGACCTAAGCAGATCTATTTTCATAGAACTACCTAAGAAGCGAGGTGCAAAGGAATGCCAACTCCACTGGGCAATCAGCTTAATGAGCTACACAGATGAACAGATTGTAAAACAGAATCAAGTCAAAGATAAGACAAGAACAGTACAGGTTTGTCAAAGACACCAGAACAAAGGACACGGTATTTATGTTCAGAATGTTGTCAGAAAGAGCAATACAAATGCAGAAGGATGTGTACCTGTGTTTTATAGACTATGTAAATATGTTGGACAAAGTACACTACAAATACTTATTAGAGATGCTCAGCAACCTCAAGATATTTGGAAAAGATATTAGAAGAATCAGGAACCTATACTGGCAGTAAACCGCTTGCATACAGACAGGAAATTAGTTCAGAAAATATACAAAAATAGAAAAGGGTGTAAGACAAGGATGCCTCTTCTCACCAGATCTATTCAACTTGCACAGTGAAATAATTATGAAAGAGCTAGAAGTCCTGCCAGAATTTATCATTTGTGGCTACAATCTCAACAATATAAGATACACAGACAACAGTGCTGATAGCAGACATGGAAAGAAAAATACAGAATCTCCTACAGAAGGTAGCAAAGAAAAGCGAAAAGAAAGGACTACATATAAACTACAAGAAAACTGAATGCATGGTCATCAGCAAAAAGAGGACCACAAAATGCCAAGTACAGGTCAGGGATACTAAAATCAAACAAGTGCAGAAATTTAAATACCTGGAAAGTGTTCTGACGGAAGCTGGAAAGTGTGACATTGAGATCCAAAGATGCATTGGTATAGGCAAGGACACATTTCAAAAGCTAAGCAGAATATTGAAAGAGGGAAAGATTTTTTTGAAAACAAAGTAAAGAGTACTAGACTGTTATGTGATATCTGTCCTTCTATATGAACAGATAGGCTCAAAGTCCTTGCAGTGTCATCCACTGTCACCCTTCTGTCAGACTGAATGAGGTCATTGTCTGATTCGATCACCTAAGAAGATCTCACTTCTGTAGGCCTCCCAGGCCTGTCTTCATATTCAATATTGTTCCGTCTTTCTTTAAACAACTTGTAGACATTTTTTTGGCTGAAACATGTGACACCATACACAGTTGACATTCTCCTAAGGAATAAGGGTAAGTGGAGGTCCATGATCACCTACATCCTGAAGAGACATGGCACAAAGATATTTTTTTAAAATCCAGGGAATAAAATATATCCTTGAAAGAAAAACTCCTTTCCCAACCAGCATACATCACCATAAAAATTTTAAAAGATTATATAAACTGTATTTTGCTGATTCTAAGACACATCAATAAATTAGATGCCTCTAACACCACCACCACCACAACTTTGAAGAGAGAAATCGATAAAAAGTTATAGTTAGGATTTCAGGCACATATTGAACTGTTGTTGCCAGTGACGATAAACAAAAGTGACTTTTTTAGCTGTTGGTGGGCTACTGTATTTGCTCAGCAAAATTTGACACCATTAAGTGCTGTTAGTATGATTACTTAATCAAGTGAGCATACCTATCATATGCACATGAAAGTGTAATATACAGTCTTATTTTTATTAAAGTGTCTACCATAAATGATACTGCTTTATGGCCAATAGTTTAAGAAATAAAGGATGAAGGAGGGTGTTACTTGAAGAGGTGTTACTGCAGCAGGAATTTTGTTTCCTATCAATATCTCAGTATCCCAATTGCATAAATAGCTTCTCTCAAAACATTAACTTTGAAAGACTAGACTTGTTTTACTTTCAAAAGCTCAGAATCAGATGTAACTGGAGAGCTAATGCTCACCCCACAACCTGAAATCATACTTTTTATTACTGACCTTCAATTTATAGGATGCAGCATAATTTTTGGAGATATTTTATAGGAAAAAAAAATTAATTTTATAAGTAGCAGTATACCTTCTGTATGTGTGTGTATAAAAGATAAAGAACATGTTTTACTTCTATTAAAGCTTCATTGGAGAATGAGATCTGAAAAAAAAAAAAAAAAAAAGAAGAAATTCTGGCATTTTCATTTTTGTATTGTTTGATCATTACCAGTTAAGCAGGCTTCACATGCATTTGACTTGTTAAGCAGTATTTGTATGTATAATTTATGCCATTCTAAACTTAACCCTCTAGGACCATTCGTATCATATTTGATACAGTATTTCCCTATAAGGAAACATTTGGTATTTCCCTATAAGGAAACATTTGGTATTCATTGACTGAGCAGTCAGTACTGCTTTCATTTGAAATTTATAAAATATTTCTCTTAAAATATTTTTCAGGAAAATATTTCTTTCAAGGCTTGTTTTCATACTGTATCAAATATGATATGAATGGCCCTAGAGGGTTAAAGGGAGAAGACATATTCTTTTGAAGATTAAAATATGTAAAAGATTCTAAAAAAAAAAATAAAAAAAAAATTTATATATATAATGTAACTATTGCTTTACGTATGTAAGTGTATCATAAGTCTACTTTGTATGGGATTAAGATGATAATTAACATTTATAAGTTGTTGTATGTGCCTAGTAGGCATCATTTATGTTTGATGGTTATCCACATGTTGATTTGGGGTTGCTCTTACATAAACACTGGTTGTTGTAGATAAACATACATTAGGTTCTCTTTAGAATAAGTTTAATAAAGGTTGGTGATATAGTGCTTTTGACAGGTATTTATAGCTGATCAAATATTAATCAGGATTCCCTCAAAACATTTTCAAAATCCAGAACTAAGGCTCAACTAAATAACGTCCTCATCTCGCCCTCGCTGGTCACCAAGATAATTGCGCAACTTGACCCACACAAAGCGAGCGGCGGTGACGGAATCCCAGTCATAGTACTGAAGAAATGTGCCCCAGAACTCTCCTCTGTCCTCTCTAAACTCTATAACCTCTGCCTATCTGCTTCCTGCTTTCCTGCCTGTTGGAAGTCCTCCTGCGTAGTACCTATATTTAAGAATTCTGGCGAACCCTCGGACCCCGCCAATTACCGTCCTATTAGTCTCCTTCCAATCTTTGGCAAAGTTTTCGAAGCCATTATCAACGCCGAGGTGATTCAGCACCTTATGACCAACGGGCTTCTCTCTGACAAACAGTATGGGTTTCGCTTCACCAGGTCTACTGCTGATATGCTAACGACCATTACCGAGTACATATACCAGGCACTCGACAAGAATGGTGAAGCCCGAACCGTTGCCTTGGATATCTCCAAAGCATTCGACAGGGTCTGGCATGCTGGCCTCTTGTGCAAACTGCGGAGCTATGGGATAACTGGACATCTGTCTGACCTCATCCAGTCCTTCCTCTCTAACCGCACATTAAAGGTGGTATTAAATGGGCATGCCTCCCAAAACTACCAGACGAACGCGGGCGTCCCTCAAGGTTCTATCCTAGGTCCCACGCTATTTCTGATCTACATTAATGATCTCCCCGACACCATTAGATCCCAAGTTGGCATGTATGCCGACGACACAACAATCTACTCCCGCATCGATCAGAAACCAGGTCTGGACGACAAAGTGAACCTCGCTGCCGCACTGGAAAGGGACCTCCAATCCGTAGTGACCTGGGGTAGGAAATGGTTGGTAAATTTCAATGCCTCCAAAACTAAGCTGTTATCAACTAACCACCATAGACTATCGCATCTACCTCCCATTAGCATGGGACAGGCTAGCCTCCCAGAGAGTAAAATACTACGCCTCCTTGGCCTTACACTCTCGGTGGACCTCAAATGGAATGACTATATTGAATCCATTGCCAAATCTGCTGCTATGAAAGTCGGCTCTCTGTGCAGGGCCCGGAAATTTTTCCCACCTGAAACTATTCTGCACATATACAAATCTACCATCCGCCCGTGTATTGAATATTGCTGCCATATCTGGTCGGGTGCCCCTGCTGCTCTCCTTGGGCTTCTTGACAAAATACAAAGGAGGATCTGTAACGTGGTTGATACTAACTTGGCAGACCAGCTGCAGCCGCTCCCACACCGGTGTGATGTAGCTTCCCTGTGCCTCTTCTACAAGTACTTTCATGGCTTCTGCTCTGATGAGCTTAGATCACTGGTGCCGCCCAAGCACGAATTTACACGAGATACTAGATTAGCAACTAGGTCCCACCCTTTTACAGTTAAACAAATAAGATGTAACCGTAAATTCTACTCCAACAGCTTCTTTTCTCGCGCTTCCCGCCTGTGGAACTCCCTTCCACAAGTCTGCTTTCCCGACAGTTACAATCTCCAGGTGTTTAAATGTAGGGTCAATAGACACCTCCTATCACACTAACTCCCAACTATTCTCACAACACTCTCATCTACCCAACCCTCATTCTCGGTATCCTCACCCGCCTATCACCCACCCTCTGTTATGTCCTATATTTAACCAGCCTTTCTCCTCTCTACGTAGCCCCCTGCACAGTAGTGGCAGTGACATGCCTTGCTCGGGGTGAAACGCTTATAAAAAAAAAAAAAAAAAAAAAATTGTTCCTAATACTTGATCCACACATACACACATATTATATCTAATCTAAACTTATATATAAATGAAACTTTGTGTGTGTGTGTGTGTGTGTGTGTGTGTGCGCCTGTGTATCCGTTACCTATAGACTCCAAAACGACTGAACTGATTTTCTTGAAAATTTACAGTTGTACTATAAGCGTCTGCGAGTGTTCTTAGCTAAGTTTTGTGTCGAGGTACCCCCGATAAATATCGAAAATCGATAATCGAAAAAAATCAGGTTATAGAAGGATTGGTTCGATTTTAATCAAAGACAAAGACATAAGAAATGATATTCAAAAGTTTCAAGGTTGCAGTTTTTACAATAGTGCAGAAAATTTCATATCGATACCAGGAAATCAAAATTTGACTGACATCCATTCATTTTTCTTTCAGTCTATGGTTTCACTTTAACTGGAAACAACAATTGCTTTTTAGTCTTTCATGCCAATGTCCAAAGAGACTGAGCTCCAGGACCATGGATTAGTTTTAAAGCTTTCATTACACCCAAGCAACACCGGGCTATACTGCTAGTCACTCAATAAATCATGGGCCTAACTAATAAAACAACAACTTTAAGCCAAAATTCAACTTTATTCATCAACATAGTATCCTTCTGAAGTGAGACACTGATTTCAATGCTTCTCTAACAATTCAATGTGTTTTTTGTAGAACAATTTGTCTTTTGCCTCAAAATATGCCTTAGTTTCCGATATCACTTTTTCGTTGGAGCCAAATCTCTTTCCCTGGAACATTTTTTGAGGTCAGTAAACAGCCAGTAGTTGCTGGGGTTCAAATCTGGAGAATAGGGTGGATGCAGAAGCAATTCAAAGTGCAATTCATGTAGTTTTGCCATCATTGCAATCGACTTGTGACAGTTTATTGTGTTGGTGAAAGATCACTTTTTCTTTTTCATTTGTAGCTGCTTTTTGGTGATTTCTTCCTTCAAATGCACCAATAATGCTATATAATAATTGCTATTGATGGTTCTTCCTTTCTCAAAGTAATCAATGTACAAAATATCTTGCGCATCACAAAATACAGAGGATGAAACCTTGCCTGCTGATGTTTGTACCTTTGGTCACTTAGGACAGCTTTCACCTGCTGCTGTCCACTCAGCTGACTGCTGATTTAACTCTGGAGTGAAATGATGGATCCATGTTTCATCCATTGTCACATATTTATGCAAAAACTCTGTTGTGTAGAAACAGCTGCAAACAATGCTCTGAATCGTCGATGCACTGTTGTTTTTGATCACCTGTGAGCAAATGTGACACCCACTTCGAATGCAGTTTTCTCATTTCAAGCAAAATGGTGAATACACTGCTTTCTGAGGTGTTCAACTCTCCTACTCTCTCAAACAACTTCAATTTACAATAGGCCAAAATTTCCAGGATAGCTGCTGATTTTGGGGGACCTGAGCATTCAGCATCATTTGTGTTTGTATGACCACATTTAAAGTCAGTATACCACTTCTTAACCATTGTTTCCGAAAGAGCAGATTCCAAATAACACATCATTTGAACATTATTTTTTCCCCATCAGAAAGCAATGCTTTATCAACACTCAAAATTCAGATTTTTCCATTGTTTTGAAAATTTACAACAATAGCTTCACTTAAATGACTGTAATTTGTAAACTCATAATTCGATTGGGCCTAAATTTTGTAAAATGGCATTTGAAGGATAGTGCTTCATAAAAATCATATGGATTTTTTATTAGTGGTGCCATCTATATGTCAGGCCTGGAACTTATTAATGATGCTTTATACATATATATATATATATATATATATATATACATACATACACACACACACACACACACACACACACCTCATAGAGTATACAAAAGTATAAAGACCTTTTCTTCAAATGGTTCAGTATTGTGTTTACTAAACTCATGAAGTAACTACCTAATTGGAAGAGATGTTATTTTCTTGTACTTTTGTCAACAACACTTAGTACAAGATTTAATCTTAAAGAAGGCGTATGATCTCTGATGTTAAGTAACATAGAGCCTGTTGATGGGCGATTGCTTGGGAATACCAGGTGTTTTAAGCTTGGATGTGGAGGTGGATTAATTAACAAGACTTATAAAAAAGAAAAAAAATATTACACTCTAAAAATATTTTCTGGCTTTAAATAACCTGAAAAAGGTTGATCATCCATAAAAAATCCATCAATTATCATAAACTGGTTGTCAGTCATGGCTAGAGCTCCCAGTCTGCTCTGGATTTATGCCCTTACTTAGGTTTAACCAGATGGATTAATTTGCAAACCACTATTCATTACACTACCTACACATCCTTGTCCTGGGTTCTCATCAAGCAGCGATGGGGGGGGGGGGGGTCCCAAATCCTCTTTTGACCATTATTTGGAAGTTAACTCCAATGGTTGTCAAAGTAAAAAAAAAAGTATTCTTATAAAAATTCTTCAATCTATAAATATTTTCTGGCTTTAAATAACCTGTAAAGAATTGATAAGATGTAAAATGAATGAATCAGTTCATCCTAAAGAAGGAAAACTAGTGTCCTTTCTTTCCACTTGTCTGTCTAGTGCTTATAAATATAATGATCTCCCTGGCGTAATAAGATCCCAAATGGGAATATATGCTGACGACACTACGGTTTACTCTCGTCTCGATCAAAAATCTACCGAGGCTGAAAAAGCAAACCTCGCTGCTGAGCTTGAAAAGAACCTCCAATCCATGGTGGACTAGGGCAAGAAATGGCTCGTAAATTTTAATGCTTCCAAAACAAAACTGCTATCTAATAATCACCATAGACAATCATTCCTCCCGCCCATTAACATGGATCAGGCTTCTCTCCCTGAAAGCAAGGCACTGCGCTTCCTCATACACCAGACCTCAAGTGGAATAACTATATAGAATCCATAGCTAAATCCGCTGCTAAGAAAGTCAGTTCTCTGTGTAGGGCCAGGAAGTTTTTTCCATCCCAAACAATCCTGCACATATACAAGTGCATTGAGTATTGCTGCCATATCTGGTCTGGTGCTCCTGCTATCCACTTAGGTGTCCTTGACTAAATCCAACAGAGAATCTGTAATGTGATTAATCCCGAATTGGCAGCTATGATACAGTAGCTTTCTCACCAACGCAGTGTGGCTTCCCTGTGTCTCTTCTACAAATACTTTCACGGTTTCTGCTCACTAGTACCCTCTATATACAAATTTCCTCGAGCCACAAAATTAGCAACTAGGTTCCACCCTTTTACTGTAAAACCAATAAATTGTAAAAGCAAATTCTACTCCAACAGCTTCTTTTCTCACACTTCTCACCCGTGGAATTCTCTTCCGCATACTTGCTTTCCTGACAGTTACAATCTCCAAGAAATGAAATGCAAAGTCAATAGTCATCTCCTGTCTCACTAACTTACCTCTCTCTCATGCTTTTCTACATCCACCCCACTCTCATCAGTACTCTCTTCCCTCTCCTACTCTCTTCCTGACACCTCCTGCAACCTCTCACTCCTCAACATTCCTTCTATGTAAACCCCTGCACAACAGTGGCAGTAAAATGCCTTGCTTGGGGCGACACGATTATAAAAAAAAAAACCTTAATGCTATAAATATATAAATAACCCTAATTTTAAACCAGGACAGAAAACTCTTTTCTTTCAAACATCAAAACCATTTCTGGTCAGGCATACATCCCTTCCCTTAAATATTCTAAATTGTTCTTTATTTTTATAAGGTATAACTATCTACAGTAGACAGTTTATTTCACAGAAGCTCTAAGTGTTTCAACCTGTTTGATAATGTCTTTTGATACACATCACGACACAAAAAGATATGTAATCTAAAAGATAGATTCAACTGAAATAAGTTCAGAAAGAAATATGAATTCAGTGGATCAAATTCTCAGAAGAAGCACAGAATCAACAATTAGAGCATGAAAATAAACTCTGATGAGATTCCATTAAAGCAGTGTATGCATATATTTTGTGTGTGTGTGTGTGTGTGTGTGTGTGTGTGTGTGTGTGTCATTTATCCATGCGGGAAGGGAAATAGCTGAGCAAAGTTCAAATGCTGTTTTGTTTGCTTCCACTAAAATATTCCCTGGAAAGGCACAAAAACACCTTCCCCCAGCTGTTAAAATAAACAGCAGTGCATCAGGACAAATTTAAAAACACACAAAAACTTACCTGATTCCATCCAAGACATACTAGTAGAAAAGAGTAATAGTCTCAATCACATGCAAAAAATAAAGGATTGTGAATAATGAAAGACCTGATAATAAAAAGTCAACGTTCAATAACATTAATTACAAACACAGCAGCAATGTGCAGGCTGTGGAATTTTTTTTTTTAATCATATCACCCCGAGCAAGGCGGTAACACCACTGATGTGCAGGGGGCTACGTAAGAGTGAAAAGATTAGAAAAGAGAAGGCCGGAAACCACATCCTAAACAGGGAACAAGGGATGAGCCTCTACACCTGTTCAATAGACGTGGGTGGAGTGTGAACCGGGCGATAGTTTAGTCTATCTACTCCAATTGAAAAGAAAATAAATAAATAAATAATGCTCAAATACCCTTAGGAAATATATCAATCCGTCTGTTCCCTCCAGCTATGGGTTAAACAGCAAGACAGATTGAGTTCTACAGCCTTGGTTGGCAACCAGTCTACCGTAGAAAGCAATGGTAAACTAATGCAGGAAAATCTTCTGCACAGTTAGTTATGTTTGTTTCGAGACATGATTGACCAAGCTTGTATACTTGACTTTCCAAAATTTCACTTTTTAATTTTCTACACAACTTATTTATTAAATTAATCCATTTTTGCGAGCAAAATGTTATTCCACGAAGATTATACACCTACTGCTTCATAAAGAATTTTGTTTTTGTTTACTCATTTTGCTTTTCTGAGCTCAAGATGTGTATCCCACATGTCCGGCATTTTTTTCTTTTATTTGCTAAATTTATCCCTATAAATGCAAGTGGATGTGGCAGGCAGTGAAGATTCTCACACTTTTCAGTAGCACTCTACCTTGTGTGGCTTGCGAGGAATAAAACATTCCTATAACTTTAGACACATAAATATGTAAATTTTTTTTTTTGTAATTAAAAATTAAAATTGTCCGAGATAATAGCCAACAGTGCTTGAATATGCTTAACTTTTGGATAGTTTGTACACACTTTATATCCAGAAAAGAAAGCACTTGAATGAACACAAGAAAAATTAAAAAGCTTAATTGCTGTAGCTTGTCAGTCATCTTTAACAAAACCTATATAAATGAAGGATTGCTGCCCAAATACTTGTTGGCATCCATCTATCTCGAGAGACAATGAAGTTCTGCAGATCAATCTGTTGCCGAGTTGCTGCGTCTGTTGTGACTGTATAGGCCTATCCTGGATCAGCAGGCTCTGTTGCAGTTGCTGAAGGTGTAGGCAGTGCCTGGTTCTGAGAGCACTGATGCAACCCTCTGCTGTCAGCGTTCTCTCCCCTCCTTCCACTGCTGGTCTCTCCTCTCCGCACTTCTCTTGTAGCATGTTTTCACAACACTTCTTCATCTGCTGCAGTCTTCAGCCGCCAACTCCCAGTCTGTAGGGTCAATGCCACCTGACCTCAGGTTTTGCTTGCAAACATCCTTGTAGAGTAGGACAGGTCTTCCTGCAGATCTGAAGCCAGTGGCGAGCTCACTGAATAGAACGTCCTTGGAGATCCTCTCATCATCCATTCAACTGGTGTGACCAAACCACCAAAGTCAACGCTGGGTCAGCAGAGCTAGCATGTTAGGGATGTCCACCTGATCAACAGTGCTCTTATTTGAGACACGGTTCTGCCAGGTGATTCCCAGGATTCCCCTGAGGTTGTGCAAATGAAAGGTGTTGAGCTTGTGCTCTTGGCGGGAGTAGAGGGGTCATGATTCACTGCCGTAGAGCAGCGTGCTGATGTACATGCTCGGTACATCATCATCTTGGCATTAGTAGTCAGCATCTTGTTGTCACAGACTTTCTTTGTCAAGTGAGCCATGGCTCTTGCCACCTTACCAATATGTTTGTGGAGTTTGACATCTAGGGAGAGGTTGCTGGAAATGGTGGAGCTGAGGTATCTGAAGTCTTTAAGAACCTCAAGAGTGTAGTTGTCAGGGGTGATGTTTAGAGTACTGCTTACATCTTGTCTGTCTTTTTTAGGCAAATGGTCAACCCAAACTCTCTGCATGTGTACTTGAAGCAGCTGATGAGTCACTACAATGCTTCTTCAGAGTGTACCACCAGTGATGCATCATCAGCAAAGAGCATCTCACATATGAGTACCTTCTGCACTTTGGTCTTAGCTCGAAGGCATGCAAGATTGAAGAGGCTGTTGTTGCTTTAGGTACACTCCATCCTCTGACTGGCTGAAGGCATCGGACAACAGCAGGGAGAAGATGCCGAAGAGTGTCAGAGCAAGTACCCACCCTTGTTTCACCTCACTCTTAATTGGGGAAACTGTCCTAGGAAAAGCTGTCATGTTGTTTGGTGCCTAGCATATCTTCATGAAAAGGCTCTCAGTATTTACATTTTAATCATTTATCTAAACTTATTTATAAATGGAACTTTGTGTGTCCATTACCTATAGACTCCAAAATGGCTGAACTGATTTTCTTGAAAATTGACACAATTGTACTATAAGTGTCTGTGAGTGTTCTTAGCTAGGTTTTGTGTCGAGGTACCCCCAATAAATAACGAAAATCGAAAAAAATCAGGTTATAGAAGGAGTGGTTCGATTTTAATCAAATTTGATACACTCATAGACAAAGACATAAGAAACGATATTCAGAAGTTTCAAGATTGCAGTTCTTACAATAGTGGAGAAAATTTGATATCGATACCAGGAAATCAAAATTTAACTTACATCCATTCATTTTTCTTTCAGTCTACGGTTTCGCTTTAACTGGAAACAACTATTGCTTTTTAGTCTTTCGTACCAACATTCAAAGAGTTTGAGCTCCAGGACCACGGATTAGTTTTAAAGCTTTCATTACACCCGAGCAACGCCAGGCTATACTGCTAGTAGTGTTATATTTATTTTGTACTTCAGATGCTGTGCTACATTTCACACTAAGATTATGTTTAAGCTTCAAATAAGAATTTGTTTTTCCTTCACATTTACAGTGACCATGCTAAAGTAAAACAGATAAAGAAATTTAAATACATGGGAAGTGTTCTGACAGAATTAAAAATGCGACAGTGAGATCCAAAGATGCATTAACATGGCCAAGGACACATTTCAAAAACTAACCAGAGTTAACTATGTCATATCTGTCCTTCTGTATTGCAGTGAATGTTGGACGATCTCCTCAAGGATGAAGGAGAGACTTGAGGCAGCAGAAATGTGGTTCTACAGAAGAATGCTGAGGATACTATAGCCCAAAGACATGAGCAACAATGAAATATTGGAGACAATGCAAACGAGAAAAAAACTTATACTTAACATCAAGAAGAGATAGCTGAGGTTTCTGGAACACGTAATGAGGAAGGATGGCCTGGAGAATCTAATACACACAGAATGGATAGAAGGAAAGAGAGACAGAGGAAAGTAGAGTAAGACATGTTTGATAGACTTGAGCAAATGGATGGCGGAGCGGGGTTTGGGAGAGATACCAAAAGAAAAAATATTGAGAGCTACAATAGACAGGACCAAGTGGAAGTCCATGATCACCTACATCCTGAATGGACACAGCATATGAAGGAAAATAATATTCTAAAGCAGGAAAACTGAAGCAAATCATGAAAAACAGCTGTTGTTTTGGATTTAGTTCCCCAAGTTTGTCCAAAATTAAAATCCATGTATCATTTAAAATGCAAAAACATTTGTAGCCTGTGATATCAATACCCAGTCTACTGAGTCAACTAATAGGCTACCACCTGTTATCATTATTATTATTTTTTTTTTTTGTCCCTGTGCAGAAAAGATACTTTTTGTGCATTTATTCTAAAGAGACACAGTGGACAGATGCTCAAATTGAAGAATCTGAGAGCCAAGTTTGAATTCCAGTTTTGCATTCAACTACCTTTGGGGAAAAGTATGAATCCATCTCTTCCCTTCAGCTATGGGTAAATAGCAGGACAGATTGGGCCTTATAGCTTTGGTTTATGACCAGTCTAGGAGAAGGACAAGTCTGAATTCAAAATCTGAGGAAGACTATTTAGAGACCACGTTGCACAATTTGGGGACCTCATGGCACACTACCAGTTATATAGATGGTTCTGCAAAAGCTTTCACCACGATAATCAAGTCATGTGCTAGAAACTGAATCGTTGGACTCTCATATGGGGGAGTCTATCATCAATCTTCTTTTATGTACCATGTTCCTTCGGTAAATTGATCATGGCTCTCCACAATTTCCTGTCCTTTGTAGATCTCAATTTTTTTTTTTTCTTATATCTCCTAAGCCATGTTCTACCATTTATTTAGTCAAGCTTGCTAGGTACGTTATGTTTTTCTCTATCCATCTTGTGTTCAATATGTTCTGTGAGCATCAAACCTTCCAAGCCCTCTTTCCTCATTATGTGCCATAGAAATTTCAACTGCCTCTTTCTGATGTTAATAAGTGTGTTTCCATTTCCTTTAAAACTGTCATTGTTCAGATCATGATATTCTCAGTATCCTTCAATAGAGCCACAATCCCTTCTTCATCTGTGAGGAAATTGTAATCTAGTCTTTTTAAGATTAGTCCAGGAGCTTTATAATACAAGCTTGTATGTTTAGTGATTGCACTAGACTAGCAAGAAGTTACTTTGTTCGAGGTGACAAACAGGTTGGTAGGTCATTAGTAGAGTTGAAATACAAGTGCATCTCTGCCATGACAAGTACAAGACATGTCATTTTTTTTTTCTTCACTATTTTCAATTTGCAATACTGTAATCTGTTTTAGTCATACTTGCAAACATTTTAACCACTTTTCAATGGCACTTTTTTTAAATTAGATTTTGGTGTTAAATATTTCAAAGTTGAGATTGGTAAAATGTCTATTAACAGCTGTGGTTCATGAAACAATAACTTTCAAAGAAAAACTTTGAAAACTCTATACTGCATCTTTTTAATCTAGAAATAGGGTACAAAGTAATGCATATATTTTAATAAAAAAAAAAGAAATTATCTTCACTTTTAAACCATGGCCTATATATTTTACATATGTACACTATCGGCTAAATGTTTGGGGGTCACCCTTGCAATTAGTAATTGTATACCTTCTTTCTCTTGATTACTTTTCTATAGTTCTCACTACTTAAAAATGTTTTTTTTTTTCCATATTCTGTCACACTCAGTAATTCCTGTGGCTTTATTGCTTTGCATGGGGTGAATAAAAAAATAAATAAATACTCCTACTGACTTTTAGGATGTGGAATTAGTAAATACTAAGCACTTCATATAACTCAGCATATGGAGCATGCTATAACAAATTGAGTATATAATAACAGAACTTGAACATAGAATAGGCTACACCAGGGGTAGTTTCTCCCACTACCACAAATTGCTACACAACCAAAATATTAATCTGAAAACTTTTGTAATATTTTTAAATAGTCTCATCAAATTAAAACTTTCATATGAACGTTATGTACAGCACCAGTCCTGTTCAAAACTGCCAGCTTCTTAAGATCAATGGTAAAAAATATTGAAAATAATAAATTTAATCTATTAACTTTAAATTAAAACTAAAATAAAAGCTTCAAGAAATATTTTTCATTTTTTTAAAATTCTTTTTAAACTTTATGTATGATGAATCTGTGGAAATTGTGTATATATATATATATATATATATATATATATATATATTATATAAAGAAGTGAAACAACAAATAAATTAAAACCAACTATTCAAGCATTTACTTTTATAAAGAGTACTCAATACAAAGTAGAGCTTCCCTTTCATGACCCAAATTTTCAATTTCATAGTTCAACCTAATTCTCATTTTTGATTGAACAATACTGACACACTTATAAACAAATCGTTTAACTTCCTCCAACTACCACTCCTTAATTTTTTAACTCACCATAAATTCGTCTTATATTTTCTAAATAAATCATTTTCACCATTTATTTTAAAATATCACCTGATGAGGAACAGTATTGTCCTGAAACACGAAAATTTTTGTGTAATGATATAATGCTTTTATAAAACATTGTAATGACAAAATTACAATATATATAAGTCAAACAGTACATTATAAGTTACACTGGCCTTAATTGTTTTGAGAAAGCGATTGGAAAATATCTATCTTCCGGCAGGAATCAAACCTGAATACTGTCAACACCGGGGAGATGCCATCTTAAGATCAGGCGTGTCTTTAACAATCAACCTATGAAAGATTTCGATGTTGGGAGTATGCAGGTTCAATTCCTGCCGGAAGATAGATAATTTCTCAAAAGGATTAAGGCCAGTGGAAATTATAATGTACTGTTTAACTATATATATATATATATATATATATATATATATATATATATAAAATAAACAGACTTTCCACTCAAACACAAGTATCCATTAAAAAAAAAAATAACAATGTTAAACAAATAGAAATTCAAAATATATAACCTAATTCCAGTTTTGTAAATTTCCATATAATTCTGTAATATACCAGCCATAATTATTGGGCTACCCCAGTTTTTTAAAAGAAATGATATATTCCATACTATTTTTAGTATTCATTGCCAAATGAAAATAGAATGGTTCTTTTATTACTTTGCAAAATTTTACAAGGCAAGGAAACAAAGATGAACTTATCTAAATCACCCTAAATTTTCTTCATTCTTTCATTGATGAAACTGCAATATAGGTAATTATTAAATATTTATAAATTCATTTGATGCACAATATTAACAAAAGAACCATTCTATTTTCATTTACAATTATTCACTTGGCAATACTAACAAAAAATATTATGAAATACATAATTTTTTTAAAACACTGGGGTGGTCTAATAATTATGGCCAGTCGTGTGTATGTATATATATATATATATATCCGAGTAAATATAGAATGAGGAGAGAAAAAAGAAAAATTGATCGATATATGATGTATAGAGCTGTGAATATTTATTATAAATTATGTTTTAGAACATATACATAATTTCTTCTATATATGTCCTCTTCTATGATTGTAGAGAAGAGGACATATATAGAAGAAATTATGTACATGTTCTAAAACATAATTTATAATATATATATATATATATATATACACACACACGCAGCACAGTAACCCAAATGTAGGTGGAATAGGTTTGTACATCGGTTGCCTTTACAAGATGGGGTCCCTCCACATTATTCAAGAGCAATCCATGAATATCTTGATGAAACATTTCTGGAGAAATGCACTGGCTAAGAGATACAATTGAATGGCCAGTATGTTCAACTGACCTTGCTTCAATGGATTTCTTTTTTTGGAGAGTACTCAAGAACAAGGTTTATAGTCATAAACCAAGAAGCATGATTTGAACAATTACGTAAAAGATGCATTTCAAGAAATTAATACAAAAAAACTTGTGCAAAAACGTGTGTCAAAGTTGTGTAAATTGTGATGGACAACAGTCTGAGCACATGCTGAAAAAAATTTAAGTGCTTTTGTATTACTGTAAACAATAAAATTTAATTGTGAATGTAATAATTTTATTAGCAAATATAATTACACAGGTAATCTCAAAATAAATGTTATCATTTACTGTCCACCTACTTTTGAGCCACTAATATATATATATATATATATATATATAGATAGATAGATAGATAGAAATAGAAACAGAGAGAGAGAGAGTCAGACAGACAGAGAGAGAGACAAAGAGGGGAAAAGAGAGAGAGAGAGAGACAAAGAGGGAAAAAGAGAGAGAGAGAGAGAGAGAAAAAGAGAAAAAGAGAGAGAGAGAGAGAGAAAAAGAGAGAGAGAGAGAGAAAGAGGGAAAAAGAGAGAGAGAGAGAAAGAGGGAAAAAGAGAGAGAGAGAGAAAGAGAGGGAGAGAGAGAGACAAAGAGAGAAAAAGAGAGAGAGAGACAAAGAGGGAAAAAGAGAGAGAGACAAAGAGGGGAAAGAGAGAGAGAGAGAGACAAAGAGAGAGAGAGAGAGAAAGAGGGAAAAAAGAGAGAGAGAGACAAAGAGGGGAAAAAGAGAGAGAGAGACAAAGAGGGAAAAAGAGAGAGAGAGACAAAGAGGGAAAAAGAGAGAGAGACAAAGAGGGAAAAAGAGAGAGAGACAAAGAGGGAAAAAGAGAGAGAGACAAAGAGAGACAAAGAGGGAAAAAGAGAGAGAGAGGCACGTTGGAGCAAGGGATAGGATCATGGATTGAGGAATCAGAGAGCAAAGTTTCAATTCTAATTGAGTTTGTTACATTCAGTTATGTGCAAATAACCTTAGGTAGCAATCTATACTCGCCTCCCCAGCTATGGGTAAATAGCAGGACAGACTTTGTCCTATAGCCTTGTATGCTAACTTGTCCAGAAGAAGAAGAACTCTGAATTAAAAATCTAAGGAAACTTGTTTGTAGCTCTAGTGGTATACTGTATACCAGTATTTGGCTGTTCCAAAAAGTGTGGTTTGTTCTGCACAACTCTTCACTATAATCAAATCATGTGTGTGGGTAGTTTGGTTGTTTGTTTGTAAGAACTGAGCTACTGGACCCTCATATGTTGGAAAAATGGTGGATGAGGCCTACTTAATATATATATATATATATATATATATATATATATATATATATATATATATAGATATTATATACACACACACACACACACATATATATATATATAACATGACCCCTGATTAAGTCCAGCCAACCTTCCTGACCTTTGATCAATTCTGCCCATGTTGTGTTGTTGATCTCAGATTAGCCAAAGCAGAATTGGTAGTTGTCACTTGATGAGGTTGGCCCAGACACATGAGGAATTGATATACAATGAAAACCAGATTTAAAGCTGCAATGACACGGTGTATATTTATATACATTTACATATATTGAATAAATACATGATGACAAGCAAGTCAAAATTAAGTAACAAAAAAGAAATATCAGTTGGCTAGTATTTCAGTAGCACAATAATATTCATGTTCTATAACCCCACTGCAACTGGTTGAATTTGGAATGACTGTCTCTTGCAATATCTCTCTTGTGGCAAGATATTTCAGCTTGTCTGCTTCAATTCATTGCTAGTCCCGACTCACTGAATTTTGTTTTTCATTCGAGTTTTATTAAAAAGACGAAATCTGGAGTGTTGAAGTTAGGGACTGGATTGCTATTTCCACATACCTATATACATCTAAGCATCTCAAAATGTAAGTAACATCATTTAACCATTTCGATTTTCAATAAAAGGGGAGAAAATTTACTCCCTGTTATTGTCTGCCTGTTCTTATCAGCTGTCCTGGTAATCAGTACACAGAAAATCCTCAAGGCCGTATTTTGACCTAGGGTTACATATCATTGAAACCCATTTGACAATATTTTCTTACGTTTATTTAACTAGCTTTGATAAATTCGCTTACTTCTCCTAACAAAAGCAATTCCGCACTCAGTGAATCCTAAATCTGTATTTTCCACTTTTTATCACCTCAGCTACTTTTACCAACAAAAATAATTGTATTCTCTAATTTTAGAGAAATCTCTTCTCATCTTGAATATCACTTAAAATTAAACCAGCCATCTGAAAATAGGGTTACACATATATACACATGTAATGAATATGTATACACCTTGGTTCCCCCTCACTGGAATGTGATTGGCTGGTGTCAGCCATAAATACAAATGAAGAAACGATGTCCAGTGAGGGAGTGAGTGAGAGAGATCTAGAGATCTTTCCACCAAAGGTCTACCACCATTGACTAGGCCTACCTCTCAGGATACTGCATGCGATGATTATATCTACGTACTAGATTGACCTACCCAGTTACATTTGTCTAAACCACTTAACAATCTCATATTGATATATATATCCTTTCCAGGACATAACACACACATATATAAAAACTTATCTTCATTTATCAAGTCATTTTGATGGCAATTCAAGCTTTGATAAAATCCAAATATTAAAATGCACTAAATCTGGAGTGTATAAAAACTCAGTAGTCAAGGTAATTGCTTTGATAAATTTTCCTCTATGGTACCAAAGCTTTATCAATTTAAGTGCAGTCAAAACAAGAAATCAGATAGCCGAATTTGAATCCCCATCGAATTTGTTGCATTCAATTACACACAAATACTCTTGGGAAAGATATCAATCCACCACTTCTCTCTCCAACTATGGGTTGAATAGCAGAACACATTGAGTTCTATAGCTTTGGCTGGCAACCAGTCTACCGCAGAAAGTAATGGCAACCAACTGTGGGAAAATCTTCTGCCTAGTCAGTCATGTCTCTTTTGAGATATGATCACCCAAGCATGTGTTGTCATGTTATGACATTTAACTGACTGACTAGAATGGCAAAAAAGTCTCATGATTTTACAGTTAAATTGGCTAGATGTAACTAAGTTCTGTGCTAGCAGTTTCTTTTCATGCACTTTTCACCTGTGGAACTCTCATCTAGCTCTTTGCTTTCCATCCAAATTTGATCATCTAAAATTTAAAATCCTATATGAATGGTAGATTTATAAAGGAATAAAATAGATTCTGTAGAGAAAATTTGTCAAGCACAACACAGTGAACCAACTTTCCTATCAGCAGATCTAACAATGGATTCAATAGAATCAGTTTAATAGTAAAAATTGGCTGCAGGGTTTCTGAAAAACTGACAATGGATTTCATTTATGTCAAATGAGCAAAGTAGCAGCCCTACCTAAAAATGAACAGAGATAGATACATTTCTTAACATGATAATTATCTGTCTCATTTCTAAGTCTGTGTGTGCCTCTAATAACAAAGAATAAGGTGAAATGTAATCGGTGTTCTTGTTAATTAGCACCTGTGTTATCAGTCATAATACCTTGATTGTCTCATCTTCCTCTTTCTCATCTTCTGAAATAGCCTGTGATTCTCACATCTTCATATTCAAATTTCAGAAATGAATTTTTCTTCATAACACAGAAATTTTTTTATTTGGAGTCCCCAAGATAGAAAAGCAATTATGCATGCAGTAATGGTTAATGAGGCTATTCTGTACTTCATTTTTGAGATGAATAGTTGTTACTATACTTTTATTATATTGTTCTGAACTTTGTATTAATTCTCATTTGATCACCGAAGTTAAGTAGCATCAATCCCAATCAGTACTTGAATGGGGGACAACTTGAGAATACTGGGTACTATAAATAATCATCCTCCTACAATCCTAAATATTTCTTGGCTTTAAATAGCTAAAAAAAGGATTAATAAACCCTTAAAATTTATTTTATATATATATATATATATATATATATATATATATATATATATTTTATTAAAAAAATATAACATGAATATGTTATAATCTCACGACAAAAGTAGCTATTTTGTTTCGACACAACCTGTCTTATCAAGTGATGAGGTTTATAATTTCTGAATAAATATTATTAGCTCTACTTTGTATTGAGCACTTTTTTAAGAATAGTGTTTCTTTGGATACGGAATATTATTCCATACATACATACCATATATATATATATATATATATATATATATATTATATATCTCAATAGAATAAATAAAGAAAAGGTAGGTAAAAGTGTTTTTAAACTTTTTCACTTTAAGACACTTTCTTCCTAATTATTCTATTCATCTTGTTGGATTCCAATACATATATTTAGCTATGTGTGTGTGTGTATTGATAGCCTGCTATATCAAAAAATTCATCAAACAGTAATTTTTGATGACAAACAAAAAAGATTATGAAAATGCCTTAAAAAAATCTGGCCATAAGAACATTTTAAAACAAACCTCAGCCAAACAAACAACAAAAAAACAATAATAGAAATCAAAACATTTGGTTCAACCTACCGTTTAACTTAAAAGTAAAAACTAAGATAGGACAAATAAATCTGTAAAATAATCAATAAATACTTCCCAAAAAACTCAGAATTAAACAAAATTTTCTATAGGAATTCAATCAAATTAAATTATAGCTGTACTAGTAATTTAGAAAATTATATAAGAAAACAAAATGCCAGAAACCTAAATAACAATGTACAAAGACTGTAACTAGAAGCTCAAAAACAAATGCCCAACTTGAGGACTTTGTAATACAGAAGGCATTATTTACAAAGTAAAACATATTTGGATTCTACCAAAGAGTTTTAAAATCAGATGGAATAATTATAAATGTACATTTAAACTGAAAAACCTCAAATATTGTACCAAACTGGCTAGCCATGTGTGGAAATATGGAAAAGATCCTGATATAACTTGGAGTATAAGGAAAATAGCCAAACCATACAACAGTGGCAATGTATGCAGATTGTGCCAGGAGGAAAAATTAGCTAATATGTTGTTCCCAGAAAAAAAAAAATTACAAAATGAAAGATCAGAAATTATGTGCAAATGTAATCATACCCATAAACACTTACTTGGATCATATAAACATGAATGAAAGTGTTCTAAGATCCTTAAATAACTCCTCCCAAATTTTGAAAATTTTTCGGTTGTTTGAAAATTCCAGTTGCACGTTCATAAAAAATTGCTGTTCGAGCATTTAAAAAAAATGGTAAAATCAGTTATTGTAAATCACCTGAAGATGCTGAAAGGCAGAAACATAGGTCACAAAATAACTCATTTCCAAATGAAAAATATTCAAAAGTTTTACAATATAAATGGATTGAACACTTTTTAATACATCTATTTACCAGTCTAATTTAATTATGACCAAAAACTAACTAATTATATATATATATATATATATATATAGATAGATAGATAGATAGATACACACACATATTTCTAATAACTAAGTTTGAGTTTGTCTAGTACAAGGCTATTGCATTGTCATCCAATGACAACTGAATTTACTACAGTAGTAATGGTCTGCAAGACATGATTGCTAACAATTGCTGCACTGTGATATCTTATTAAAAAGGAGAAATACTTTTTTTTCAATTTCTATTTACTAAGTTTTAGCTTGTCTGGCACAAGGTCAATGCAGTGAGTCACCCAATGACAACTAAACTCACTAGAGTAGTAATAGTCTTGTTATGAGGATGCATTTATATACAAAAAAACAATATCAATAATGCATAAAAAGTTATAGTAAGGGATTCTATTAAGTCCTGTTAGTACAAAATGTTTTAATTCATGAAGTAGTTGTTAAATAGAGATATTAAGAATAGAACGTTTCGGAACATAGTAGAATGTTCGAATAAAATCTAAAGAATTGGGGAAGATTCTAGAAATATGTAAATTAGGTGTTAATCCCTATAAAAATAGGTTTTAGAGAAGAGAGTAGTTGGTTGTTAAAAGAATTTACTGACATTATCAACTCCGGCTTTGATTCAAGGATTTATATCCAGCTGAAAGAATCTCTAAGAAAAGTTGCCAACCAACTAAAACCTGAAAGAGAACCTTATGGAACTAAAAGGGTAAATAGATTTTTTTGGCCTTTTCATTGACCATACTGGAAATTATTCTTCATATACACATTTAAGGATTTACAATAAGCATAGCACTTCAACTACTTGCTAACGTAACTGGGTAAAGATACTGACCCTTCCTTCCCCTTCGTAACACTTTGCCTGCTAGTAGTAAACTCTACGTTTCTGTTTTGAATGCAAAAAATTCTAAATTTTGTATATATATCATTTTGTGTTTATCATAAATTAATTATTTATATGTGATTTAACTCAGTTTTGGCCAATCATTTTTTTTCTTTTGTTACACTTAACAGTCTGCAAGACATGATTGCTAACAATTACTGCACTGTGATAACTTATTCAATAATAGAATTTTTTAATTTTTATTTACTAAGTTTTGGTTTGTCTGGCACAAGGCCATTACAGTAGGTCATCTAATGACAACTCACTACAGTGGAAATAACTGAGTAGTCCAATAAGACTTCTAGCATAATTAAATTGCAATCTGTAATTTTGAACGTGGATCATGATATCAGAACATTTAACAGTTTCCATTCTGTATTTTCTTTTTGCCACAATTTTGATATAATAATTAATCTGTTCAATGTCTTCAATCAGCACCAACCTAAAGATACGGTAAAAATGTGATATTAAAAGCCATTTATGTCAATGAAATGTGGAAAACAAAGGCATCTATCACTAAACAATTTGACAGATTCTACCAGAAGTGCCTGAAAAAAATTTTAAAGATATTTAGAATATTGCTGCCACATATGGTCTTGGGTTCCTGCTATATATTTAGAGAGTTCAGATAAAATCCAATCTGCATCTTGGCTCTAGTCATTTTCCCACCACCATTAGTTCTATGCTAACAGTTTCTTTTCTTAGACTTCTCACTTGTAAAATTCTCTTCTGGCTCTATGCTTTTCAGTCAACTTTAATCTTCAAAAATTTAAATTCAATGTCAATTGTTATCTACTGTCTTCTTGATTACTCTTCTATTGTTCTTGCTCCTTAGTAATGCTTTTGTTTTCTAATTCCTCAACACCAAGTAACCCTTTGTGTTTTAGCAGCTTTACTGCTTTGATTGCAGTGAATTCAATTATATATATATATATATATATATATATATATATATATATATATATATATGGTAATATTCTTATTATAAGTTTATAATAAAAATATAGTTTACTGCAACACCACCCATGTCTATTGAACAGGTGAAGAGGCTTATCCCTTGTTTCCTGTTCAGGTTGTGGTTTCCGGTTTTTCTCTTCTCCAATCTTTTCACTCTTTTTTTTTATTTTTATTTTCAATTGGAGTAGATAGTCTAAACTATCGCCCGGTTCACACTCCACCTACATTGAACAGGTGAAGAGGCTCATCCCTTGTTTCCTGTTTTTCTCTTTTCCAATCTTTTCACTCTTACGTAGCCCCCTGTGCATCTTTTCACTCTTACGTAGCCCCTTGCTTGGGGTGATATGATTAAAAAAAAAAAAAAAAAAAAAAAAAAGATCTGTTCCGTTTCAGTACTACTGCCAACCCATTAGTTTGTCCTACTACTAAGATTATATATATATATAATCATACTACTAATATAATTGATGATTCAGTTGTTTCTTTATGGTTTATCAATCTTTTGCAGGCTCTTTAAAGCAAGAAAATATTTTTAGATTGTAAGAATTTTTTAGAGATAATAATGATTTATAGATACAAGTCAAACTAATTAACCTATAGATGGGGGACAAGTCGATTCATACCTTTCCCAAGGGCATTTGTGCCTAAGTAAATATTATGAACTTGACTGGAATTGGAACACACCACTTAGATTACCAATCCCAAGCAATTACTCATTACACCCCCCCAAACATCCAAGTCTATAGCACCTGGATTTCCCAAGCAGTCACCTATCTAGATGCTGATCAAGGTTGATGTTGCTTAACTTTGATGATCATATGAGAACTGGTATATTTCAATGTGATATAACTGTTATACAGATATAGAATTGTTGCGATATAAACAATCATGCTGAGAACAAATTAAGATTTGCCGAACAGATCTTTCACTTGCCAGACAAGCACCATGCATGATGGCTATGAACAATCATAGGGGGAAAAAGACAATGAATAACATGGCGCAGAACATTCAAGCAAGGTTAAATAATCAATGGGAAGGATGCAGCTGATCAACACAAGTTGGGAAGAACGGCTGTCCTATGCAAGAAGAACTAACTTATTATTCATGAAGACACAAGTCAGAGAGCATTATTAATGATACTCATCTTACAATCCACTTATTGGCTTCATTTCTAACTGGGTGTTCCCTTAATCTGGGATTTCTACCAAAGCTGGCTTTAATCAACAAACACTTTATCTTTCATCTTTTACTGCCTCTCTCATTTATGTAAGTGAACCAACATATTTATCAAGATTGTCACACATGATAAAAATAGAACTTGTGCTTATACAGGTACACCTGTTTAAGCAAAAGCAACAAGATGAAGCTAAGTAAAAACTATTTCATTTGCATCTGTATATTATTATATTAAAACAATGATTTTTAACCAACTGACCCATTTACACCATTTTGATTTCACAAAAGACATGTTTCCACCATCATCCGAAATGGCAAAAAAAGAAGAAGCAATTATTGTTAAGTTATATAGAAAAAAATTTTCAAGTATTTTCAGTTTAAAAACAAAATAATCTTCAGCTACAAAAGATAAACAAATAGAAGAACTGTCCAAAAAACAGAACTGACAAAGTTTGCAAAAAGCAATAATAAGAAAAGGAAAGAACAAGACAAAAATAGTACAAAAGCAAGCAAGCAATACGTGCAAAACAAATTAAGAGCAATACAGCAAAAAGTTTGCAAACTAAGAATTGAGGTTAGCACACAAGAGCAAATTCAGATAAGTGGATGCACATTATGGTGCAGTAGATATCGGCTCGAAACAAGAAATCTGGGAGCCAAGTTCAAATTCCAGTTGAATTCGTTGTATTCACTTATGTGCAAATACTCTTGGAAAAAGTATTAATCCATCTCTTCCCTCTGCTTATAGGTTAAATAACAGAACAGATTGGGTTCTATAGCCTTGGCTAGCAACCAGTCTACCGCTGAAAGTAATGGCAACCTACTGCGGGAAAATCTTCTGCCCAGTCAGTCATGTCTGAAAAGGGACATGATCATCCAAGCATGTATCATATATAGTACTTAATTAACTGATTGACTGACTGAACATAGCATTCTGATCTCAAGACAAGACAGACTGGAACCAAGTCAGATGAAATTATGAACTGGTGTATTTTATTGGCTAGGAAAAATACCAGCATGCTCCTGCCTATAAATTGTTGAAGGGAAAGTGTTTTGTAATCATTTCAATGACAATTGAAAACAACAACTTGCCTTGATGTTGAGGTTCATGATCTGTTATAAAAGGTTTCAAATATGTCAATAAATGTGAGACTGTCATGATATCTTATGAACATTTAGTAACTACCATTCTTGTTTAATAATGGAACAAATTGGTTGCATCATTACATTAATTTCCACAGCTTTCCTGGGACTAATATTTTAAAATTGGCCTATCTCTGCCTCCTGCAGAGAATCAAATTAGCTCTTTTCAACAAGAGAAAGGTTTCTTCATGTGGTGTTAAACTGCACAATGCATAATCTTTATTGACTGTTTTTCTTGTCCTTAGTAGGAAAACCTTAACTAATTACTTGTCAGTGAAGGAGGGTGAGAAAGTGATTCATTTTTAATTGCTACATTGATATATCGGTTTGGAATGAGAAATCTGAGAGCCAAGTTCAAATTCCAGTTAAATTTGATACTTTCACTTATATGCAAATACCTTTGGGAAAGGTATGAATTTCCCTCCAGATATAGGTTAAATAGCAGGAGAGATTGGATTCTATGGCCTTGGTTGGCAACCAGTCTAACACAGAAAGAAATGGCAAACTACTGTAAGAAAAACTTCTGCTTAGTCAGTCATGGATCGAAAGAGACATGATCATCCAAGTGTGTATTACATATAGCACTTAACTGACTGTCACTGTCACAGTTTTAGGTTACATGTTTATACGGAGACAAAAATCCTCTGTGAAAGATTTTTGGAAAAAAAAATCTTTTTACAAGTAATTAAATGGCATTCTGATAATTTTATTTAATTCATGGTTGAATGAAAGACATTCAAACCCACCATATCCTTCCATTTCTTTTTCATTTTTGTGATAGCCAACGCCAGTCTCTAAAACCAGGACTTACAACATGGCACCCACAAGAGTCCCACCACCTAACTCACTATCATTTATTTCTTCCCTCTACTGAGGATTTTGCAAGTTGGTGAATCTTCAAGGCTTGAAAATACGATATATTTATACATCATTTAAAGAACAACGTCTCCAACAATACACAAGGCCAACTACTAATTTGAAGATTCTTTATTTTTATCCTTTACCTAATTCTGAAAATTAAACTATTCTCTTCAACTTCATACTCAATATTGTATATACTTAACAAGCAATTCTTTATCATAAATTTTTTTGAAGGCTTGCCTTGTATATAAACACAACTTATGCCTACCCATGAACTCAAACATAATCTAAACTGAGGACATGAGTGTAAACACAAGCTAAGCCAGCCCATGAATGTAAACGTAAATTCAACCTATGTCAGCCCATGGATGTGAATGTAAACATGATCAATATCAAGCCATTGGGAAGAGTGTACATACAATTTATGTGAACCCTTCACATAAGTCTAAATGAAACATATGCCATAGACATAAGCATAAAGATGACCTAGATTGGCCCATGGATGCAATGTAAATGTGACCTATGTCTATTAGTCTATTAACATGAGCCTAAATGCAACCTAGGTTGGCCTATGGACATGAGTGAAAATGCTACCTGTCTGTCAATCTATTAATATGAGCCTAAATGCAACCAAGGTTGACAATCGATGCGAATATCATGAAAAAAAGACTTTACTATTAAATACCCTAATTCAGATTTTGAAGTCATTAAATCCACTAACCAACCAACCTCTTTGAAGATACCCAAAACACCTTAAAAACCTGCCCTAGACTGTCATGCTCCTTTAAAATTTAAGTTATACTTTACTGCAATAACTGAAGTCCTGCCAGTTATAGCAAAATCTTCATGCAACATTATTTTTAGGTTTAGAAATGCTCAAAATCTTTCCTATATAAACTAATGGTAATTGCTTGTTGACAAAATGTTTCACAGAAATATTCAGTAGAAACCTAAAATTTTAAGAGCAATAAAACTCACACAAGAAAAAGGTTATTTAATGCCATCTGAATATTCCTGGATTTAAAAAAACATCCAGCTGCTAATTTTAAGAAAGGTATATAAAGAAACGTTTTAATTTTCATAATGACTTGTGGATTATATCATTAGTCATCTGCTAAAGAAACAATGGGGTAGATAAGTAGGCAATCAAATTGTGTCATGGGTTGAGTTAAAATACTCACATGAAGAAAAATTTAGGTCTTATAACTTTATCCAAGATAAGTTTTCAAAAATAGATAAATATATTTTCATAGAAGTCATGTTGCCATATAAAATGTGAATAAAAACAGCCCAAGCTTTTCTTTAAAGCAAAAAGGAAATTTTTTTTTAAATCATGTTTCATCTATTTAAAAAAAAAAAAAAAAAAAAAAGGAAGGATTTAATATATGCAAATTTTTACTCAAAATAGTAACGGATATGTCTGTTTGCAAATTAAGCATTTGTTTTTCTTTTGTGTCTGTACCAATATAGCAGTGGTACTTAGAATTACTATCAAGTGGCATTCATTATCTTTCTCGGATTTAAATTCTCATTATTATGAAATGACTTCAGATGTGTTACAGTCAAAATTCTGCTGAAAATATACTTCTCAGCTTCCTTGAAGGGAATGTATCATCATATTTTCCTTATATCAGTCAGTTAAGTGCCATACATGATACCCGCCTGGGTGATCATGTCTCGAAAGAGACATGACTGACTGGGCAGAAGATTATCCCGCAGTAGGTTGCCATTGCTTTCTGCGGTAGACTGGTTGTTGACCAAGGCTATAGAACCCAATCTGTCCTGTTATTTAACCCATAACTGGAAGGAATAGATGGACTAATACCTTTCCCAAGGGCATTTGCACGTAAGTGAATGCAATGAATTCGGCTGGAATTCGAACTTGGCTCCCCGATTTCTCGTTCCGAGCTGATATCCACTGCACCACAATGCATATCTTTCCCTATATATGCGTTTCATTAAAAATGGATAAAAATAAAAATAAAAAGGAATATCTTGCAGGTCTTTCTTTTTTTATCTTTCTTGTATTCTTATACATTTGATTTTTGCGGACAGTGAGTGTGAAGAAATTTTCACTTCATACCATCTCATATGAATGTAGTTCATATGTGGTGCTATTTAGTGAAGCTATATTTGAAAACTATAAAAAAAAAAAACTCCACAATTCTACTAGCTGTATTTGAAAATGTGTGCGCCTTGTCTGGTTTTCCACATGTAGTGAGTGTTTCACCCCAACTAAAAAAAAAAGGCTGGTGTTATATAGCTCTCTCAGTCCCAAACCCATTCTGACTATTGGATAATACCTTCCTAGTATTTTTCATATGCAAATTTTGTCAGTGCCACCTACTCTAAGTAGAATGTCCTCTCTCAACAGACAATAGTGTAAGGGAATGTAACTCTTGGTGCTAACTGCATCATATGCAACCAACTCTGGGTCTCTTGTCAATGTGACCTGATTCTCGGTTATGGAAAAACCTTACAACTCCACTGGCTATATTTGAAAACTATGAAAAACTCCATTAAAAAGAAAAAATACTTTTCACATAACATCCAATGGAATACAAAATATATTATTAATCATGGTTACCAGAGAAAATTAATGTCTCTTGAAAATGACTAAAGTATCAACCAAAAGCACTCAAGAAAACCAATACTATAGACAATTTCTCCACACACTCAATCCTCAAAAATAAAAACATAAGAACGCAAGAAAAATTAAATAAAAATTTGACAAGCTATTTCTTGCTTGTTATTTTCAGTGAAAGATACATAAAAGAAATACTACAATCCAAATATACAATCTGTATGCATGATCACAGTATCAAAGGATGATTCAAAAAGTTTTAGCACTATCTTTTTTGGAAATCTCAGAAGTGTTTTTGAAATTTTCTCAGTACTTTATTCTGTGTACAAGCAGCCAATGCTCATATGTCATTTCCCAAACCTTAAAAAAATCTAATCTAATCTAAACTTATTTATAAATGGAACTTTGTCTGTGTGTGTGTGTGTCCGTTACCTATAGACTCCAAAACAGCTGAACCGATTTTCTTGAAAATTTACACAGTTGTACTATAAGTGTCTGCAAGTGTTCTTAGCTAGGTTTTGTGTCGAGGTACCCCCAATAAATATCGAAAATTGATAATAAAAAAAAAACAGGTTATAGAAGGAGTGGTCCGATTTTAATCAAATTTGATACACTCATAGACAAAGACATAAGAAACAATATTCAGAAGTTTCAAGGTTGCAGTTCTTACAATAGTGCAGAAAATCAATATATATATATATATATATATATATATATATAAAAGGCAAGATGTGTGTGTGTGTGTGTGTGTGTGTGTGTGTGTGTGTGTGTGTGTGTGTGTGTGTGTCTGTTTATCTGGCTGTATGCCTGTATTTTTTCTGCTCTTTTATTTTAGTTTTTGCTTCAGGTTTGGCTCGAAGTAGGTATAATTGTAGTTCTTAGTCTCAGCCATGATACCATTTACTTAGCCTTCAAAATTCAGTTTATGACAAAAAAAAAAAAAAAAAAAAAAAAAAAACTTATTTGATATTGATACCAGGAAATCAAAATTTAACTTACATCCATTCATTTTTCTTTCAGTCTACGGTTTCACTTTAACTGGAAACAACTATTGCTTTTTAGTTTATCATGCCAATGTCCAAAGCGTCTGAGCTCCAGGACCATGGATTAGTTTTAAAGCTTTCATTACACCCGAGCAACGCCGGGCTATACTGCTAGTATTCACATAAAGAAAACCTGTTACACATGAACTTACAAAAACATTTGCCAGTGGTTTACTTGCCTCACTTGATACAGAAAAAAAAAGTTATTACTAACAAGATATTCACTGACAAAGCAAAAACTGGATTTAATTGCAAATAAAGAAAATCTTAGATCCAGAATAGAATGAGGAAGATGAGTATACAATCATCCAAGTAGATTTTTGGACACCCACTCTCAATACTACTGCCATTTCACTTTCTGTCCCATGTTCATTAGTTAGGTTGGTAAAACAAATTGTGACAGGTCAACTATTGTTGAATGATTTCATGTCAAATTGTTCAGATGTGTTTGTGAGATTACTGCATAGCTGAGCACCTGACTGGTTCTTCCCACATACCTGAGTTGAAAGACAGATAAATATTCATTCATGCATAGCATGTCTTAAGCAAATAAACCTAATAGAGCTCATCTATCTCCAGGTCAGGTTACAGCTATAGGATACAAATCCTATATCATCCAACAGTTAACTAAACAAAAAAAGTAAAATTGCACACGTGCAAAATTGGATCAAAACGACTAAAAACATTTTCAAAAATCCCAGACCAAGGCAAATTTCACAAGTCAGTGAGAAAATTAAGATTCTAGATTCTAATTGGATAGGAAATAGCAAATTGATCTATGACCCCCTCCCCACCACCGGTCAATTATTTTTCACACCTAGAAAATGGGTATGCTGTCTGGTGCCGATCACATGACTAAAATTCACTACTTATTCTTGTCTCGTGTCAGGTCAAATCAGTCCGACATGGGAGTGAATCTGAAGAACACAATGTAAGGAATAAATTTCAAGAAGCCAACCCAGACGTAAGGGTGCGTCACACATTTGTTCTACTTCTCCTTCCAATTTTCCTTTATTCGTCTTCACCCACACAAAGAAAACAACATACTTCAACTGACTATGATAAGTACAATCTCCTTTATTACTTGACTTCTCTTTTCACTTTTTCTCAGGACATAAAAAGGAAAAAAAAAACAGACTTTTATTAGCAACCTTTTTAATCTTTTTACATACACGCCTTCTGCTACTATTAACTAGGAACTCTGAATTTCTGTGGAACATTTAGATAATTACATTTCTCTTTGAACAACTAACTACATGCATTTTCTCTATGAAAATTTTATTTTTCTTCCGACAATTTTGTGATTCTGTTAATAACTAAGTTAAAACTTAGCAAGTTACCACTCTTTTTTAAATGGAGTAGATAGACTGAACTATCGCCTGGTTCACACTCCACCCACGTGTATTGAACAGGTGAAGAAGCTCATCCCTTGTTCCCTGTTTAGGATGTGGTTTCCGGCTTTCTCTTTTCCAATCTTTTCAACTCTTACGTAGCCCCCTGCACATCAGTGGTGTTCCCACCTTGCTCGGGGTGATATGATTAAAAAAAAAATAAATAAATAAATAAAAATAAAAAAAAATAAAAATGTTACTTAAATGTAGTAATGAGATATTTTATCCTTTCACACTTCAACATCCAACCTTCTGATATTTAAAATGTGGGGATTGTCAGCTATGTTTTTAAATAGCCTTGTACCAGGCATGGCCGACACATCCTACACAGCTGATTCTCCAACTTAAAGGCTTATCCTTGGTCATAGACATAATTCTATCAGAAGAAAATTTTCATTCTGCCTGTTAACCAGTCTAGGAAGACTTCTGCCTAACATAGCCATGTCATCACTGCACTGGTGGCATAGATAGATATGAAGCCCAGTTTGACCCATTATGCTAGATGGCTGTTGATCCTACAAAAAGATTCAGCCACCCTTCAACAGGTCTTGTCTTTAAGCCTACTGAGAGTTTAGTCATTATCCTCACCAGAACAGCTTAGTAGGGGATCCAGTTTAGTTGCCAATGACCATGCAGTAGTTAGTACTGGTTTTTACATGACACCAGTAGCACTCAGAGTGACCTGATATAATCAACCAGACCAGCCTCTCTTTTACCTGAACTGAAGTATCTACCACATATCAGCCAATAGCTAGAGTATTTATGTGACCAGCATTGAGTTAAAGTGAATGTGAGTGACACATAGTGAAAGATAGGCATTATGGCTAAAAAATGACCAAGCTTAAGCCAATTACATCAGTTGTCAAAATGAAGGTACTGTTTAGAAACAGCAAGAGATCAACCTGCAGTGTCAGTAAGATATGTTTGGAGGGAAAGACAATATTCACTTGTGGACTAGACTTTCCCTCCATCAACTTGATTCAGCTGTTTTCAATCGATCCTTGTAGAGAATGATATCTAACATTGATGCACAGTCTGCAATATACAAAGCAAACGATCGATGATGATGAGGTACACAAATACAGAAAGAAACATACAACAAAGACATATCTTCTCTCCAAATCTGTTCAATCTTTACAGTGAGAAGATCCTATGGTATTAGGAAACTTTACCGGAATTTATTTTCAGAAGATGCAATCTTAAAAATCTAAGATATGCAGATGATGCTGACATGGAGAACTACAAGACTTCCTAGCTAATGTAGCAATGAAAAGAGAAAAGAAAGGATTAGTAATCAACTGAAAAAAAAAACAAAAAAAAAACAGAAAATATGGTTGTCAGCAAAGGAAAAAGACCAAGATGTGAACTATGAATTCAAGAGGTTAACATCAAACAAGTTTAAATATCTAGTGAAAGATGCACTCCAAAAGCTAAACAATGTATTAAGAAAGAAGAAAATGTCATTAGAAATAAAGAAAAGAGTGCTGAATGACTATGATATCAATTCTTTCATATGGGAATGAATGCCAATAAAGAGAAAACTGGAGGTAACAGAAATGTGGTTCGACAGAAGGATACTGAGAATTTCATGGAAGGAACAAGTAAGCAACAAGGAAGTCTTAAGAAAAATGGTAGCAAAAAGAACACTTTTAATCAGAATCAGAAAGAGAGAGTTGAAATTTCTTGAACATTTCATGAAAAAGTAGGGCTTGCAAAACTTAACTCTCACAGGGTATATTAAAAGTCCATCTACCTGATAAGTTTTTGTGAAGGTATGGTGGGGGTGAGAAGCTTGACAAAGGAAGGAATGTAGAGGACTGCAAGAGATCAAAAGCTGTGAAAAGCCATGTTCACCCACATCCAGCATTTTTATATCTGATCAATTAACAGATATGGTGATCAATGAGGGGCAATCAATTAACTCAACATTATCACTGCTAAAGTTCATTTGGATTAAAGGCCTCAAGTGGAACTCATATAATCCATTACTAAAAATGCTTAGAATCATGCAATTATAAGCATTTTTTGAAGACAAAAGTGGATTAAAAATATAAAAATATTTTTCTGTTCTCTGATTGGTTAACACATGCACACACACACACACATATATATATATATATATATATATATATATACATACATACACACACACACACAAATTATAACATGAATATGTTATAATATCACTACAAAAGTAGCTATTTTGTTTCGATATTTTTGTGTCTTATCTGACTCGATAAGACAGTAAATGTTGAAACAAAATAGCTACTTTTGTAGTGATATGATAACATATTTGTGTTATAATTTCTGAATAAATAAATATTATTAGCTCTACCTTGTATTGAGCACTTTTTTAAGAATAGTGTTTCTTTGGATATGGAATATTATCCCATCCATACATACCTTATACTTATATATATATATATATATATATATATATATATATATATATTTCTTTTAAATTGTTTTTCAACCAGAAATTGGTTACTCAATTCAAGTGCCTGTCCATCACTCTGCTATGGCTCTTTGGAATAAATGCACAAAAAAAAAAAAAAACTTTTCTACACATGGCCAAATAAAAATCATGGCTGAAGTTGTACCATTTAATGTACTGCTCAACAATATTTTTGTCTTAGTATTTTCTGTTAAAATTGTTAGGGCTGAATATGTCATCAAATAAAGCATGTATGTTGCAATGAAGCAAAAGGTAAATTTTCAAACTCAGAAAGCTAGAATTGGTAACATTTTACCCAAAAGATAACACTGCAGGTGTAGTCAGGTGCTTTCTGAAGTAGTATTATAGTAAACAGGAAGTTATCTCCTCAACAACTTAAAACAGGATGACATACTCGAGTATCTGTACAAGTGGATCCACACAAATGTTCTGGTTGAAAAACAATTAAAAAAAAATCTAAACTTATTTATAAATGGAACTTTGTGTGTATCCATTACCTATAGACTCCGAAACAGCTGAACCGATTTTCTTGAAAATTTACACAGTTGTACTATAAGCGTCTGCGAGTGTTCTTAGCTAGGTTTTGTGTCAAGCTACCCCCAATAAATATCGAAAATCGATAATCAAAAAAAAAATTGGGTTATAGAAGGAGTGGTCCGATTTTAATCAAATTTGATACCCTCATAGACAAAGACATAAACGATATTCACAAGTTTCAAGGTTGCAGTTCTTACAATAGTGCAGAAAATTGATTATATATAAAAGGCAAGATGTTTGTGTGTGTGTCCTGGCTGTATGCCTGTATTTTCTCAGCTCTTTTATTTTAGTTTTTGCTTCGGGTTTGGCTCGAAGTAGGTATAATTGTAGTTCTTAGTCTCAGCCATGATACCATTTACTCAGAGGACTTATTTAACCTTCAAAATTCAGTTTACGACAAAAAAAAACTTATTTGATATTGATACCAGGAAATCAAAACTTGACTTACATCCATTCATTTTTCTTTCAGTCTACGGTTTCGCTTTAACTGGAAACAACTATTGCTTTTTAGTCTTTTGTGCCAACGTCCAAAGGACCATGGATTAGTTTTAAAGATTTAATTACACCTGAGCAACGCCAGGCTATACTGCTAGTATATATATATATTAACCAATCAGAGAACACATACCCAGATAAAAGACTTGTAAGGTCATCTGACCACATCAAATGACCCAGAACTTGGAGAAGTTTCTTTCATAAAAATAGATTCTCTTCACACAAGTGAACTAAACAATTTTTTTGTTACTAATCAGATGTTGTATACATGAAATTTCTACCTTAAACATGGCCTTGTACTCTTTATTTTAACCAGGCTGCAGGTACATACCAACTTTCACTATCTGCCCATGGTTTTCAAAAGAGAGAGCGCCATTTATCGTTTTATTAAGTCTCTCAAATGCACAGGCAAACAGATGGAATTCAGATTGTTATTTCTTTTTTTTTTTTTTTTCAAGCAAAGTATTATACTGCCGCTGTTGTGCAGAGGGCTACATAGGAGGAGAGTTATAAGAAAGAGTGACAGAATAAAAGGGGTGTCAGAAAGTGGGTAAGAGAGGGATGAGAATACTAAAGAAATGAAATGAGAACATGAGAAAGAGGATGCAAGTTAGTGAGATAGGAGATGACTATTGACTTTACATTTAAATTCTTGGAGATTGTAGCTGTCGAGGAAGCAAGTAAATGAAAAGGAATTCCAAAAGCGGGAAGTGTGAGAAAAGAAGCCACTGGAGTAGAATTTGCGTTTACATTTTATTGATTTCAAAGTAAAAGGGTGGGACCTAGTTGATAATCTTGTGGCTTGAGTAAATTCGTATATAAGGGGCACCAGTGAGCTAAGTTCATCAGAGCAGAGGCCGTGAAAGTACTTGTAGAAGAGACACAGGGAAGCCACACTGCGCCGGTGAGAAAGTGACTGTATCCAAGCTGTCAAGTTGGAATCGATCACATTGCAGATTCTCCGTTGAATTTTGTCCAGAACCCCTCAATGGATAGCAGGAGCATCCGACCAGATATGGCAGTAGTATTCAATGCACAGGCAGATGGTAGAATTGTATATGTACAGGATCGTTTTTCATTTAAAAAAAAAAAAAAAAAAAATTGTATCTATTCAGACTGAGCATATCCACTAAAATAACATTTACAGTAGTAATGATCGAACTAAAATTATACTCTAATCATTTAATAATATCTATACTAATGATGCAACAGTATGTACACCCTAGTACAAATTAATTGAAATGAAACAAATAATGAATGTCTTCCTAGGATCTTTCACACTTTCCCTGGTCACATATACGTTGTCACTTGGTATTGTTTTTTTTTACTTCTGACTGCATTTTCTTTTACATTTTGAACTGAGATAGATATATCCTTGTGCAAATTAATTGAAACAAAATGAATAATGTCTTCCTAAGATCTTTCACACTTTCCCTGATCATGCATACATTGCCTCTTGGCATTGCTTTGCTCTTTTGACTGTATTTTCTTTTACGTTTTGGACTGATGGACCCAGGCTGTTTTTTTGCCTTGATGACACAACTGACACCAACAATATCTGCAATCTCTCTGTAAGGCTTGCCAGTGTGTTCATGCAGCGTTTTTTTTTTTTTTTTTTTTTAATCATATCACCCCAAGCAAGGCGGGAACACCACTGATGCACAGGGGGCTACATAAGAGTGAAAAGATTGGAAAAGAGAAAGCCGGAAACCACATCCTAAACAGGGAACAAGGGATGAGCCTCTTCACCTGTTCAATACACGTGGGTGGAGTGTGAACCGGGCGATATTTTAGTCTATCTATTCCAATTAAATTTCCATATGCTTCTTTGAGTAATGTCAATTGCAGACAAACTTAATAAAAAAAAAAATTTGTTGTTAAAATGTTTATGCTATTATTAAAAGGAAAAACCAAAGTATCTCTTAATTATTTTTTTAATATTTTTTTAATCCTTTGTAACATGTTCAAAATTTTGGTTAAAAATAATAGGACCATAGGAATTTTAGCACCTGTCTTTCCAGTAAAAACCATATTAATTTGGAAATTCTTGCAAAAATTAAATTGTTAGATTTTAATGAAACTTTTAGTACATATTCACCAATGAATGAATTTATTTATAAAACTATTATTTTTATAAAATCTTTGAAAAAATATAATTTTTTTTTTTACTTATATCTGTTACCTCCACAACTTGATTTCATTAAATTTCTAGAAATTAAACTCTGTCTGCAAAATTTGTTTTATTAATTAAATGCAGGACACCTCGGAGAATGTAAATAATCCATTTTTTGAAACAGTTACCACTTTCTTGAAAGTCTGCTCTGAATATTAAAATCAGAAATTCAATAAAACTATGATACCATTTAATTAAATAAGCTTTTAATTTTTTTTAATACATAGTATATATTAAGGGGATGTTCGTTGTGGTGCAGTGGATATTGACTCGGAAAGACAAATCTCAGTAGAATTCCTCACATTCACTTATGCACAACCTCCAGTTATGGGTTAAATAATAGAACAGATTGGGTTCTATAGCCTTGGCGGCAACCAGTTTACCACAGAAAACAATGGCAACCTACTGCGGGATAATCTTCTGCCCAGTCAGTCATGTTTCTTTCGAGACATGATTGCCCAAAGCGTGTATCACCTATGGCATGAAAAAAGCTTTTTCATTTATTAAAATTCAATTTAAAACTTCGGTAACATAATTTATCTCGAAAAAGGGGAGGTTCCTAAATTAAAACTACATTGCTTTAGGAGTTTCCTTAAACAAAACAAACAAAAATAAAATAAATTATCAAAAAAATAAAGCTTTCACTCCTTCCTTCTTCAGAAAAAATGAAGTGCCCAATTCTAGTTCATATCAATTACTGGACAAACAAATCTTGGTTATATTTTTTTTCTCCAAAAGGGAATTCAAAAGTGGTTTCATTTCTCAGTGAGGATTCTATTATAATCCTTCAAGGTATTTGTGGTGACCTAGTTTATTAACATCATGAAATATAAAAATTTTTTTCTATTCACTCAGTTGTACTTCAGCTACTCACTTTTATATGCTCTTTTGTTTCTTATTTTAAAAAATAAATACTTCAATATCTTTATCTATCATTCAATCTTTATTCTCTCTCATAAACTCTTTTTGCAAGCCTTTTTTTTCAGTCAAACATAATCTGTATTTTGTTCTACTTTTAACCTCTTTAACATTTACCCTTCTACCTCTCTTCACCTACTCCCTCTGCTCTACTAACTCTTTACCTTCCTTCACTGTACATCTCTATTTCCACCTATTACCACTACACTTCTTTCTCATCACTCTTCCCCCCACACCACTACTCAGTTTCTATCAACTCTCTACTATTCTCTTTCCTTTTCTCACGCTCTCAAAGCTTGTTGAATATTGACATTTCTTTCTTTCTGCTTTATTTACTGTCCACATTTTTCACTCCCTCTCTCTCTCCACTTTTTACTGTCCACATTTTTCACTCTCTCTCTCCCTTTTTACTGTCACATTTTCCTCTCTCTCTCTCTCCACTTTTTACTGTCCACATTTTTCACTCTCTCTCTCCACTTTTTACTGTCCACATTTTTCCTCTCTCTCTCTCTCTCCCTTTACATACATTTTCCTCTCTCTCTCTCTCCGCTTTTACTCTTCACATTTTCCTCTCTCTCTCTCTCCACTTTTTACTGTCCACATTTTTCACTCTCTCTCTCTCTCTCCACTTTTTACTGTCCACATTTTCACTCTCTCTCTCTCCACTTTTTACTGTCCACATTTTTCACTCTCTCTCTCTCCACATTTTCTCTCTCTCTCTCCACTTTTTACTGTCCACATTTTCTCTCTCTCTCTCTCCCTTTCTCACATTTTTCTCTCTCTCTCTCTCTTTTTTACTGTCCATTTTTCCTCTCTCTCTCTCTCTCCCTTTTTACTGTCCCACATTTTCTCTCTCTCTCTCTCTCCACTTTTTACTGTCCACATTTTCCCTCTCTCTCTCTCCACTTTTTACTGTCCACATTTTCCTCTCTCTCCCTTTTTACATACATTTCCTCCCTCTCTCTCTCACTGTCCATTTTCACTCTCTCTCTCTCCACTTTTTACTGTCCATTTTCCTCTCTCTCTCTCTCCACTTTTACTGTCCCATTTTCCTCTCTCTCTCCACTTTTTACTGTCCACATTTCCTCTCTCTCCACTTTTTACCTCACATTTTCCTCTCTCTCTCCACTTTTTACTGTCCACATTTTCCTCTCTCTCTCTCTCTCCACTTTTTACTGTCCACATTTTCCTCTCTCTCTCTCTCTCCACTTTTACTGTCCACATTTCCCTCTCTCTCTCTTTTTACTGTCCACATTTTCCTCTCTCTCTCTCTCATTTTCACTCTCTCTCTCCACTTTTTACTGTCCACATTTTCCTCTCTCTCTCTCTCTCCACACACTGTCCACATTTTTCACTCTCTCTCTCTCTCCACTTTTTACTGTCCCACATTTTTCACTCTCTCTCTCTCTCCACTTTTTACTGTCCACATTTTCCTCTCTCTCTCTCACTTTTTACTGTCCACATTTTCACTCTCTCTCTCTCCACTTTTTACTGTCACATTTTCCTCTCTCTCTCTCTCCACTTTTACTGTCCACATTTTCTCGCTCTCTCTCTCCACTTTTTTACTGTCCACATTTTTCACTCGCTCTCTTTCTCCACTTTTTACTGTCCACATTTTCATTCTCTCTCTTTCTCCACTTTTACTGTCCACATTTTCACTCTCTCTCTTCGCTTTTTTACTGTCCACATTTTTCACTCTTTTTCTTGTTTTTTTTTTTTACTGTCTACATTCTTTATCTCTGTAAATTATCTTCTTTCTCCTTTCCACACTTGCTCTCTTATTCACTGAAACACCTCATAATTCTGATCCTCTCAAAATTAATGAGGTTCATCAATCCTTCAGTTCCTTGCTAGTGATCACATAGATAAGGATGAATACTTTCCAATTTCACAAGAAAGTGGTTAAATATTTGACTGACTTCATCTAAAGATAATTCATTTAGTTTTATAAATAAAGGCTATTAGAAGTCACGTTCCTCATTTTAGGAAATTTTAATTCATGTTGACCAAAGTAAAAATATAACATTTTATAGTTAACTTGTTTATGACTAAGTATTTTTTGTATACAGGTAAGATTAAAAATTAAAAAAATTGAGTCACTGTCATCATTATATTTATGTGGTGACAAAGTAGCATTTTTTTTAAATCCATATCCCTTGCAGGGCAGAGGTGATCTTGGCTCTCCACAGAATAAAACAGAGAAAATATTTGGTTTGAATGGACAGAAAAAATAACACATTAAAATGCAATGCAACATGAAAATCTATTGCAGAAGTTATATTGGCTTTAAAAAAAGAAAATGTCATATCCTTACAGGATGTAGGCAGTTATAGCTATCGACTGATTAAAATGATTAAAAACTTTGAATTGAAAGGCCAGGAAAATAACTTAAAGCAAAAATCTAATCCTGGGTATGACAATAAACTAGATCTGCTAACAAGGCTTCTAATCTAGAGATTGAAGGTTTTGAGGAGCACCAAACCACCTCTTAATTACCGTTGTTCTCACATCCACACTAACCTGGATGGTAGCACCTGTTAGGGTCCCAGCTATGGACAAATAGTGAACCAACAAAAACAAAATACTATGAACGTATAAAAACACCTATTTATAGCAAAATGAGCAAGAAGACATTTTATAGCAAAATGACTAACAAGACATTTTATCTGTAATTGAAGGTATACAATTTCATTCAAAATATATACAGTTGAAGACATCAAATTGTATTTAGATTTTGTCAGGACCCATTGTGGTTGATATGCTGCTAATCAAAATCAACCAAAAACAGATATCGTTGGACAATTAAACAAACTGAAAAAGTTATTAAGAACAAAGGAAAAAATTATGGCTTCAAAAAGGTCACAAAAAGAGATGAGAAAAACTAAATGGTACTAAAGTAAAAGAAAGTGAACTGATCAGTAAGAAAATATCTGAAGAAGTTAATGCTACGTCAAATAGAGACAAATGATACAGAATATAATATTGACTAAAACATGAAAACAGCCAAATTACCACTTAAGTAAACTAAAATCTCATTAAAAACAAAGAAAAGAGTACTGGATTGCTATGTGATATCTGTCCTTCTGTATAGAAGTGAATGCTAGATGATCTCATCAAGGATGAAGGAGAGGCTTGAGGCAGCAGAAATGTGGTTTTACAGAAGGATGCTGAGGATACTATGGACGAAGCATGTGTGCAACAATGAGGTGTTGGAAAGAATGCAAATGAGAAGAAAACTCATACTAAATATCAACAAGAGACAAATGAGGAAGGAGGGCCTGGAGAACTTAATACTCACAGGTCAGATCAAGGGGAGGAGAGACAAATGTATGGCAGAGTGGGGCTTAGAAAAAGATACCAAGAGAAAAAATATTGAGAGCAACAAGAAACAGAGCCAAGTGGAAGTCCATGATCACCTACGTCCTGAGAGGACACAGCAGATGAAAAAGAAGAAGCAAAATATCTAAGTTGGGCAAAAAAATATTTTCTCAATGTTTTCTCAACATTCATTTTATTGATGGGTAAATGTTCATTTTAATTCCCTTCGCTTTTCCCCTTCAAATTTATCCAAAATAGCATTATCTCTATGCAAATGTATATGCTGAACTCAAATCAACTGTTAGTTATTGAAGAAACTTACCTTTTTTATCTAAAAGTCCAGAAAAGAAATTAACTATATCTTGCGCTTTTTCTCTCCTGTAACTCTCACAAAGTCATGTAATTAATTGTAGAATGACATACTGCACATGTAAACAAATTTTCACAAAATTTTAGGGGATTTTTCTTCATTTACTGATACTTCCTGCGATGTACTTCCAGGAATGAAAGCAATGCACTATTGTATTTCTACACTTATTACTTTCATTAGCAGAAGAACATCGCCGGAAGTATCAGTAAATGAAGAAAATTGACCAAAATTCCAAACAAAATTTCTGTCTACGCAGAACATCATTCTGTAGTTAATTACATGACTTTGTGAGAGTTACAGGAGAGAAAAAGTGCGAGATATAGTTCGTTTTTTTTATGGACTTTCAAAGCAAAAAAGGTAAATTTCTTCAATAACTAATTGTTGATTTGAGTTCAGCATATATATTTGCACAGAAATAATGCTATTTTGGATAAATTTGAAGGGGAGAAAAGCAAAGGGAATTAAAACGAACATTTACCTATTGATGAATATAAAGCTACATTTCTAGGTAATTTATTTAAATTACCAAGTAACTTAGAAGACAACAATCAATAAAAGTGGAATAAAATTTTGGACTAGTATTGTAGGCAGCGCGGATGTGCGTTGTGGTGCATTGGATATCGACTCGGAACGAGAAATTGAGGAGCCAAGTTTGAATTCCAGCCAAATTCATTGCATTCACTTACGTGCAGATACCCTTGGGAAAAGTATTAATCCGCCTATTCCTTCCAGTTATGGGTTAAATAACAGAACAGATTGGATTCTACAGCCTTGGTCGGCAACCAGTCTACCGCAGAAAGCATTGGCAACCTACTGCGGGATAATCTTCTGCCCAGTCAGTCATGTCTCTTTCAAGACATGATTGCCCAAGCATGTATCACGTATGGCACTTAACTGATTGAATTGTAGGCAGTAAAATTATAAGGTTCCTTCAATGTTGGTTCAAGATAAATTCAGAGAATATTTAAACAACTATGAAAGACTGTCTCCAAGTGGTCAATGGAGCATTATGAGTAGAAATATCTATTGTATTATCCTGAAGGTTACTGGGTAGGTGGTAACAGCTACATTTCAAATTATTCTAGAGGTTATTGAGTGGAAATAATTGTGGATCCAAAGGTGTTTTTTTTTGTAGATACTGTATAGTGTTGTTTGTTAACTTTTTAATCATTATTTATTATTGATTACTTTGTGTATTTTGTATTCATTCATTAATTAGTTGTTATTTATTATTAGTTATTATTATTACATTGACTTGTAGTTTGTTAAGTTGTTTATTATTTACTTATTTTTGTTAATTTTTTTATTTTAATTGTTTCTGGAGTTTAAGTTGTGTTTAATGGCATATCAACCTCTATGGGTTATTTAATGCCAAAAAGGTGGGGTTTGAAGGTATTTATTTTAATATTCAGTTGTAGTGAGAAGGTCACTTTAGTCAAATTTAGATGAAAAATGTTTTTAATTTTAATTTTTTTTATTTTAGAAAGCTGAAGATGTCTTTTAGTTTTGTATTCAAAAATGTATTGTTGGTAATAATTTTTTTTTTTTTAAAACATCGTTGGTGATATTCTTCCTTCAAAAATGCATGTTTTTTTTTATAAAAGTCTACTTTTATGTATATATTTCTATAAATGTAATCATATAGTTATGAATTAATTGTACATTTGTTTCTATGTTTCGAGATAGATTCTCTTCATCAGGCAATGTTTGATGTTGGTTGTAGATTTATTTCTATAAATGTCTATTTTTATACTTTCATAGTGTTTTGACCCCAGTTTGGGAGTTAACTATTTGCCCAAAGCTTGGACCCTAACAGGTGCTATCACTCCAGGTCAGGGTGGATTTGGGAACAAACAGCAATTAAGCGGTAGTTCCATGCTCCTTGCAATCTCCTAATGAGAGTCCTTGCTGCCGGATGCAGTTTACCGTCATATCTGGGATCAAATTGTTTCTGCAATTGGTTATCTCATTCGTTTAGTTTAAGATCTTGGCTTTTCTGAAGTAAGTTACATTACCTGCATTGTATGTAATGTGCATATTTGCATTCTGATATGAGGGCAACAGTTTTGGAGGTAGTATGTTTGAAAAAGATAAAGAGAAGTTTCTGCCATGTAAGATCTGAAGCTGCCCCAGTCAACATATTTTCTAATAAATGTAATATTTTAAATGGACAAACAATTCAGATTTGAAATTTCATCATTTTGCCATGACAGAAGTAATACAAACATTTTCATGGCAACTGCTTTAACAAGTTTTGTTCCCTTGATCCACCAACCAAATGAATTTAAGTGTGCTACTAGATTGGCATCTAGGTCCCACCTGTTTACCATTGAAATAGTTAAATGTTCTGCTCCAACAGTTTCCTTTCTCATACTTCCCACCCATGGAATTCCCTTCCATTTATTTGCTTCCCTGATAGCTACAATCTCCAAAACTTTAAATGCAATGTCATTGCCATCTTCTGTCTTCTTAAATCCTGTTCATTTTTTATCCTTTCTTCAATACCTCCTGTACCCAGTCTTTTCTCTCATTGTAACCTGCTGGGCACTAGTGGCAGTCTCATCTTGCTTGAGATGAAATGATTTTAAAAAATTAAAAAATGGTATCAACCTAGCAGGTCCTTAGATAAGTAAAGAGAACTTTGCATGAAAATGAAGGTATTCTTCTGTGGCACCATTTTTACCATATTTTGGTATCACAAAATACTTCAATTTTTTCTTTGACTTTTTGAATTGGAAGAAAAATATTGGAAAAAAACCCAACAGTATGAAACGAGTTATTTTAATTCTTGGAATAAAAATATCAGAGTACTTAAAAATTATTTCTGATAAAAGATGTAAACATAACATAAATCACAGAGTAAGCTATTTTATAAGCTGATACTTAAAAATTATATCTTATGAGAACCAACCACGTGACAAAATACATTTATTTAAATATTCATTGAAGCTTTCCACTACAAAATACAGGTCATATCTTTTTTAATTTAGCAAACTTAAAGCCTGGACAACATAAAATGCCAAAAGGGAGAAAACAGACTAATATTAGTTGAGAATCCTCTCTCAGAAATTCTTGAAACCAGATGTGCTTTGGTTGTCAGAATTTTTCGGATTTTGGAATACAAGCTATTTAATTTGCATATAGCATCTAGGAAATGGAACAGCTTGGGAATGGAATCCAAGCATAAACATGATATCCCTTCACATTTTATAACATGGTTTTTACATATACCCGAAAGCAGCTTATGTTCACTCCGACAATGATGAATCCACTCCATCAGTACATGATAAATATCATTTTTTTTTTTTTTTTTGCTCTGTGCAGTGTTTTTTTCTATTTTTCATTCATTTCTGTTCACTTTCAGGATAAAAATTTAACTTCTCCTTTAGTCTCTTTAGGTCGCATATGGTGGTTGTTCCAATGCCAACAATGCCAAACTCCTCAGTCTGACACTTTGCAATTACCTCTGTGTAGTTTTTTTTCAACAGTTTGACTTTGTGATATTGATAAATATAAATGCTTTCTTTCTTTTCACTGTTCATATGGGAATCTGGAGGATACGTAGCTGGGCTGGGGAAACCCCACCCAGGGAAGATGAGGTCATTTACAACAGTTGCGCATCACCCAGGGAACCTTCCCAGTGTTTTCTGAAATTTTACATTTGTGACAAGTCATGTCAGCACCTGTAAAAACTTTCTCGGATAAAGGATACTTAACCTGTATATATTTATGAGGTGTTAAAAAAGTTCTTATCTCAACTGAAAGAAAAACATTGTTCCTTAGTCATTTGGTCAGGTTTTGGGAAATAGTACAGTCCAAGTTGAGAACTTTATGAAGTTTTGCATGCAACACATCTCTCCTCTCCGTGCCACCAATGTAGCCTAGAAAAAGAATATGGATTGCATAGCACTGGTGTCATCACAAGATTGTGGGCATTGTTAGACTGTCTTTGGGGAAAAAGCATTTTCATGAAAAGTCTTAGTTGGAAAACTGACTTAACAAAACAATCTTCCATTCACTTATTTTTGTTCCATAATGACCCCACCTCTGACAGCTCTTTTCTTTCTTTTTAATGGATGTACATTGTGGTGCAGTGGATATAGGCTAGGTACGAAAAATCGGAAAGCCAAGTTCAAATTCCAGTTGAATTCCTTGCATTCACTTACGCACAAATACCCTTGGTAATCCGCCTCTTTCCTCCTCCAGTTATGGGTTAAATAATAGGACAGATTGGGTTCTATAGCCTTGGCTGGCAACCAGTCTACCGCAGAAAGCAATGGCAACCTACTGCAGGATAATCGTCTGCCCAGTCAGTCATGTCTCTTTTCCGAGACCTGATCGCCCAAAAAGCGTATGGCACTTTGACTTAACTGACTGACTGAATGATTTTTTTAAAAAAGTAAATAAACTTCTGAATTTTTTTTGCGAATAAGTTTTTTCGTATGTTTCAGAAAACAGTAATAATAAAAAATAAAATAAATAAATAAATAAATACACACAATGTAAAAGATAAGAAAATTTAGCTGTGATTTAAAAATCGTTTTACTGAAAGAACATTTAACTTTTTAAAATTAAAAATGTGATGCTTGCGTGTGCAGTCTTTTAAAATTAAAAATTAATTTTAAATTAAATATCAGATCAGATGTTTACGTTTAAAAAAAGCTGAAATAAAAAGTACTTAGACGTAAAGTCCTACAAAAATCAAGACAACGGGCATGAACAGATTTAAGTTGTTTTTTGTTTTTTTTTATCTTCCTTAAGTTAACTAATCTATTTTGTCCCTCGCCTTACCAAGATCGACAGAATCTCCAGTTATCCACAATTTTTTAGTTTTTAGGAGGTGACCTATAAATAGAAACTGTAAGTGATCGCTTGTTTTAAATGTAATCCAGCCGGGGAAATTTTTTTAAATTTGTTTTTTCTTTATTAGACTTTATATATAATTCTTTTAAATTAAGAGCACTAAATGTATATATTATAATTCGTCTTACAAATGAAAGAAAAAGGAATCCACATCAAACTTTTTGTAACATTCGTACGAAGATGGATAATAACAAAAACAAAACGTCAATTCGATGTTTGTACACATGACAATAATACATTTTTAGTTATATTTTTTAAGTGACTGTTAAAAATGGAAGTACTTTTTTCAATTTAATTAAATATAGATATTTAAAAAAAACAATATCATCTTATTCTTACGGAAACAACCACTTTCTTTTAAAAAATATTTCAATTGTAATCAATTGCGAATACAAGTGCGCGATAGAATCGTTCATAACTGAACGAAATAAATACGCATTTATTTTTTTGCTTCAAGAAAAAAATTCATTCACATTTAAAAAAGAAAGAAAAATGCACAATGATGGGTGTGTTTGGGATGCTTTTTGGGATGAAAAAGAAAACTTACTTCTTAACTAAAATTATCTTCATTAAAAAAAATATGTATTTATCTGCGTATCAGTGAATTTTTTTTATCGTCCATCTCTGGAAAAAAAAGTTGTGAAAATGTTTTTTGTTGTTGTTTATATTTTTAACTTTTTAAGACAAATTTCTCCTGTTATATTTTTCATCACGAAATTTGCATATTGGAAGTCTATATCAGTGAAACTGAAGAAAGACATGAGATTTTTTGATTCCCGGTCTAATAACTATTTTTTATTTAAAATTAAAAGGTTCAATTCAATTGCATCAACTCTTTAAAAGTTTCATTTGCATTTGATTAATAATTTTATAAATCTATTTTTAAAGTTTTCTTTTTAAAACAATCGATTATTTTTTTTTAAGACAAAAAAATGTATAACATGAAATTGTGTTACACAATATTTTTGCTACCGGCAAATTTATTTTAGTAAAAAAAACTGTGAAATGTTTTAAATAAGTTTTTTAGTTTTAAATAATTTAATAATCTATAATTTTTTTAAAAATAAAGTTTTCAATTTTTAAATAAAGTACCTTAATTTTTTAAAAAGTGGTTTTGTTTTTTTGTTTGTAAACAGTTTTTTTAAAAAAAAACAAAAAAAAACAAAACTTTGTAGCTTTTTCTAATGAGAAAAAATTACAAAACACGAAAGTATTTATTTATTAAAAAATGAATTTATTTAACATTTTTTTTCTTTTAAACGGTTTTAATTTACAGTTTTAGTTTTATGTCCAACAGAAACTGTTTTTTTTTGGGGGGGGGTCTTTTTTTTTTTTTTTTTTTTTCGTTGTTTGAAATAAAATCACAAAGAGAGAAAAAATCTCGAATTTTTAAAACAATTTTTAAAATATTTAAAAAAATAATAATAAAACAGGAGTGGACTGACCGATTTTCCGTCCGATCACAGTCAGAAAAAATAGCAATCGTCACCCACGTAGAAAAGCCATACAACAAACAAACTTCATCAATCAATATTACCTGAACAGTGCTGGGGAAAAAGTTGAAAATAGATTTATTTTATCTGACTTTTACTTACCTAAAGCAAGTGGGGTGCCATGTCGAATTAAGTGCTTGGATCATAACACCAGAAGTGTTGTCTATGGTTATATCGACCGTACATCCGCGACATTTGGGTAAATCCCCTGCGAAAATAAGAGGGGACAGGCTGAAAATATTGTTCATATTTGAGGGGGTAGTATTTGGAAAACTTTGTGGTAATTTTCAAGGTTCTCAGCTGAGAAACTATTAACGGGACATGAGTTTTTTTACGCTTACCTTTCGACACAGGACTAACATCACCGGACATCTTTTTTTTTTCTTTGAGTTTGTTTTCTTTCTTTCTTTCTTTCTTTCTTTTTCTTTCTCTCTCGCTAATGTCAAGTCAACAACTTTCTCTACTTATAAATGAAGAGCGATACGTACACATCATTTTATAATGTGATATACGGGTATACGCAAACCAAATACACATACATTTCGCGCTATACGAGCATATGTTTGTTTGTTTCGTGGTGTTTACTAACACGATCAAGATTTAAACACGTGTTTGTAACAAACACCAAAACAACATATTTACACATGTGTGTTCATGCTGAAAATACAATGTTACATTTTTTGTTTGTAGCAGTTATTGGGATGCACACGTGTGTATGCAAATAAAAATTACGTATTATTACGTGCACACATTCAACGTTTTTTACACATAGACTCTTAGAGACAGACTCATACAAGCAAAGACACAAGTTCAAGTAGTTGTCACCGTAAAATAAAATAAAAATTGATGCAAGTAGTAGTAGATACTTTTACTACTATTACTGATACTACTAAGTAGTATCAGTAACGTGTGCTACAGCATTTTTCTTTCTTTTTTTTTTACACACACACACACACACACACATAAAGAAAAGAAGTTGATTTTTTTTTATTTATAAATAAGACTAAGAGTAAGACAGATCACTTTTTAAAAAAAATGAATTTTATTTTTAAGTAAACGATATTTTAGTGAAAGTGGACGTGGTTAATTTATTCTTTTTAACGGTAATTTATTTTATTTTTTGTCAGTCACTTAAAAGTGATCCATGACCGACCCGGCAGTTTCCGTTTTTTCTGCGGTAATCAAGGCTATAGAACCCAATTTGTCCTGCTATTTAACTCATAGCTGGAGGAGAAAAGAGACGGATTTCTTTGCCAAGAAGGGTATTTTGCGCGCAAGTGAATGCAACGAATTCAACTGGAATTCGAACCCAGCTCTATTAACCTCCCTTTCCGAACCAATAGTCATTACGCCACAAAGTACATCCGGCCTGAATATTCGAGAAATCTTATTCTTTTAAAGTAATGAAAATATTTTCTTTTAATAAGATATTCACACACATTAAAAACATGTATGTACTTGTAATGTTGCCTAAAAACAAGTATCCCCAGGTAAACAATAGACAAAACATAAAAAATAGTCATAATAATTTATTGTGTCACTTAATGTGTGTGTGTGTGTATACAGTTTTCTCTTTCTTTGTTTCTTTCTTTTCCTCTCTCTCTCTCAATTACATACTCTCAAACACACATACACATACGTACACACACACATGACCTGCTTGACTTTTAGTAACTTGAAAACTCACTTATTTGTCACTTCAGTGTGAAAAGATGAGCCCAAAATGTCAATTACAGGTTGGGGATACTAATAAAATCAAGTTGGTACAGAAATTTAAATACCTGAGAAGTGAAAAGGACTGAAAGTGTAACACTGTGATCTGAACACATACCGGCACAGCCAAGGATGTACTGTGGTGATACCGACCGAGCAAAAGTGAGGGACCGGATATTTGCTCTATACCAACCAGAAGGCAAATGACCAAAAATCGTCGTTGCGCATCCAAGTTTGTGCAGATGTTCCGGTTGAAAAATAAAAATTAATCAAATATCAAATTTCCATTTCGCGAGCCTACGCGAATTTTATTTATCAGCTGATGGGAAGCCCAGAATCAAATACAAGTGTGAAATTCAAAACGAGCTGTTTTGATCCAAAAAGCAGATATAAAAAACCGAGACAAAAAGCACCCAACAGACAGACAGGCAGAGACCAAGGAGAAGAATGTAATTAATATCACCTTGACTTAAGTCGAGCGGCTACTACATTCGCCTCCCTTCACCTCACATCACTTCTTCACTGTCTCAAAAGTACTTACTGACCTAAAAAGTGACTACTTCAAAGACATTCATCACATACCTCTGCTCCTCACATTCCTAAGCCTTTTATCTCTTTCAGCTCATTATATTTGCCATGAACATTTAACCTCTGTTGGACCTATATTCAAGTATTGCTTTAATTGTAAAACATTAATTGATATGTGTATATATAAAAATGTTATTTTAACTCAAATTGCTTTTCTTGATTTTATAATCATTTTATGACTTATAGTGGGCTATCTACCACAAGGCCAAATTCCCTTAACCTGCAACAATATACAATTACCCTTCTCTTGAACGGACTCCCACTACTAACTAGAAAAGAATAGATAAGCAACCCGCTATAGTACTACAAAAAATGAGTAGAGTATTATTGAGAGACAGAAAAATTTTGTTGGGAACAAAGAAAAGAGTACTGGACTGTTATGTGATATCTGTCCTTCTATATCGCAGTGAATGCAAGACAATCTTGTCAAAGATGAATGAAAGACTCGAAGTAACAGAAATGTAGTCCTTCAGAAGGATGCTGAGGAGACTATGGACCAAACATATGAGCAATAACAAGGTTTTGAAGAGAATTGAAACAAAAAGGAAACTTATACTTAACATTTTATACTTGACAGCTGAAGTTTCCAGGAAATATAATGAGGAAGGTGAGCTTAGAGAATCTGATACTCACAAGACAGATAAAGGAAAAGAGAGACAGGGGAAAACAATGAATGACATACTTGATGGGCTTGAGCAAATGGATGGCAGAGCAGGGTTTGGGAGAAATACCAAGATAAAAGGTATTATGAGCTATAAGAGATAGGATGATTGCTTATGTCCTGAAGGGACATGGTACATTAAAAGGTTTTCAACCCTGACAAGAAACAGGGAAAATCGTTCTACAGTGGAGCCTCTACTTACGAAAGGCTATGCATACAAAATTTTCAGGTTATGAAACGTCTCTTCAGAAAAATATTGTCTCTTGTTACGAAAGAAATTTCAGGATATGAAAGGCGAAAAATTTCAAAATATGTGCTGCTACTGGCAGCTGCCAAAGCCCACCTCATTGCCTCCTCATCTCTCACTCACCCCCGTCACCATTGTCTTTGCATAGTCTCCCCACCCCAAAAGTATTTTTTATTCTTTACTTTATTCTTTGTTCTTTATTCTTTACGTTATATACAACTCTCATTTTTATGTTTATTGTGCGGTAATCGAATTCTAACGTATTTGTTACAGGTTTTGATGCATTTTAATAATTTACTAGTGGTATAGCCCGGCATTGCTTGGGTGTAATGAAAGCTTTAAAACTAATCCATGGTCCTGGAGCTCAGAATCTTTGGATGTTGGCATGAAAGACTAAAAAGCAATAGTTGTTTTCCAGTTAAAGCAAAACCGTAGACTGAAAGAAAAATGAATGGATGTAAGTGAAATTTTTATTTCCTGGTATCGATATCAAATAAGTTTTATTCGTCGTAAACTGAATTTTGAAGGTTAAATAATTCCTCTGAGTAAATGGTATCATGGCTGAGACTAAGAACTACAATTATACCTACTTAGAGCCAAACCCGAAGCAACAACTAAAATAAAAGGGCTGAAAAAATACAGACATACAGCCAGATAAACAGACACACACACACACAAATATCCTGTCTTTTACATATATATATTATCAATTTTCTGCACTATTGTAAGAATTGCAACCTTGAAACTTCTGAATATTGTTTCTCATATCTTTGTCTATCAAATTTGTTTAAAATCGGACCATTCCTTCTATAACCAGATTTTTTTCGATTATCGATGTTCGATATTTATTGGGGGTACCTTGACACAAAACCTAGCTAAGAACACTCGCAGACGCTTATAGTACAAGTGTGTAAATTTTCAAGAAAATCGGTTCAACTGTTTTGGAGTCTATAGGTAATGGACACACACACAGACAAAGTTCCATTTATAAATATGTTTAGATTTAGATTTAGTTAGATAAAAAATTTATGTCCAAATTTTGGTGGGGTTGGAACCTTAGGGCATTTATAGGGTAAAAAGCATCTCCACTTAGGAAGTTTTCATGATACGAAACAACTTCCAGAACAAATTAATTTCATAAGTAGAGGTTCCACTGTACTTAAATAGACTGGTCAACATATGAAAAGCAGTGAAAACTTGGGTGGGCGGTAAATTTTGAAGATGAGTATTAAAATTTCCTTTAGGCTGCGACACTTGTCAGAATTAAAAAAATATTAATTTATCAATTTAGAACTTGAGTCCTACTTTATCATACTGATACAGTGTCAAATCGATCCCTGACATTTACAGAGTTATTGGTCATTTTCGGCTTAGTCACTTTGCTATTATTCGCAAATATCAAGTTTGAAACTGTGCTAACATCATTGATATTTGCATATTCCATGTTTTTTTGATTTTCCTTTTTTTTTTAAAAAAAAACTTTTCCTTAATTTTTTTCTAAAAACTTTTAGTTCAAATGAAAAATAAATGGATACATATTTTTATTAGTTTTATAAATTTTTGCTCTCTAATTTAAAAAAATATATACCTGTTTGTTCATTATTTGAAAAAATTTTTTACATTCTCCATCCCCTGCCATTAAATCTTTTTTCACATATGATGCCAAAAGTCAGGCTAATAACTCTATAAACGTCAGGGGTCTATTTGACACAGTATTAATTTTATAAACAGGTATTCAGTAGTGATTCTATGGAAGTGGGGGGATCCACCCACAAATTTTGGTTCCCACTCTACTTTTATAAGCTTCAAAAATTGGTAGAAAAACAGTTCAGACCTCTTCTTTCCCTATTTAGAGAGGTCACCATTGAACACTGAAATGATTCTTTTTTTAAACGAACAATCAAGTGAACCCTATGTCTTTTTGTCTTTTTCATATTTAATTCCTGATGGTTAAACAGTTACATTTTCAAACATCTTTTTACAAAACAAACACACCCGATACTACAATTATTAACAAACACTGCATTATGTACAAATTTTTTAATAATAAAGAAAGCACTTCAACAACAAACAGCGACATCAAAGAAGCAGGAGTATTTGCAAAAATGTTGAAGTTAGGTACTGAATATTCCGCAACTGCTATTGAACAATCATCTCTTTCAATAATTCTCATTTAGTGAAATAACATACTTATACTCAAACTCATTCCTAAGTTGTGTATACAATAGTGGTATAGTATGAAAATGAAGACGCTACTTGAGTTTGCACTCCTCCTTCTCAGAAAAATCTCATCCCTAAGTGCCTCTCTTCTTTCAGAGCTAGGCTTATGGCCATATCATGTTGAATACACTGGTTCTCGCTCAATCACCGAAGTTAAGCAACATTGAGCCTGGTCAGTACTTAGATGGGTGACCAGTATTTAGATGGGAATACCAGGTGCTGTAAGCATTTAGTGACAGATATGTGTTGTGGTGCAGTGGATATCGGCTCGGAAAGAGAAATCATTGAGCTGAGTTCGAATTCCAGTTGAATACCCTGCATTCACTTAAGCACTGGTACCCTTGGGAAAGGTATTAATCCGTCCCTTCCCTTCAGTTATGGGTTAAATAAGAGAGTAGGACTTGGGGACCCTGCCCTTAAAAAACAAATCCCAATGAATCTTGATACTCGAAAAGAAAAAAAGTATTACTAGACACAAAACTTATATGAAAAAAACAACAATAAATTGTTGAAAGAAAACAGTATTACCAGCAATAAATAAATAAATACAGTTTAGTTGGCAATAAATGACCCGCCGAGGTTGATATGCCATAAAACAAAAACAACCAATCAAAATTGAATAAATAAAAATTAATATTTTGTACAGTGATGGATTGATAAAGTAAATAGACTGATAATGATAGTGGTGTAGTATGAGAAGACGCTGCTTCAGTTTGCCCTTCTCCTCCTTCTCCTCAGAAAATTCTCATCCCTAAGTGCCCCCCCCCGCCCCCGACTTTCAGAGGTCTACAGATAACCACTGGGTATATTTACCCGGCTTCTCTACCAAAAGTTGTTATAACATGGGGAATGCTATATGTATACTTATGTATATAAGCCAAGGACAAAATGTTGTTTTTGCCCACGCCCTGCAACAAGTGTTATGCTGGCAACGTTATTACACTGGCCCAACCCCTTTAGTAGAATGAGGAAGGTACTGTTGCAGGGTTTGAATCCCTGGGGCTGAACAACTCCCAGCTAAAACAAGGAGAATTATGACTCCACTTACAGCCTAAGGGACATTAACTACACCTCAGTAAACCCTCACTGGCTATGGTTAACTCCTATACCAGTTACCATTTACCCAGTCTCCTCATGAAAGATGTATGTGACACAAGGCCATTTTAACATGGTGAGCACCCTATGCATACATATTCCTATGGGCTTATTGACCCCAAGCCTACAGTCATTGGTGTTACACTGACCCAATCTCTTCGGTGCAATGGAGAAGGTGCTACCACAGTGCTGGAAGCACAGAGCCCAAGCAACTTTGCCCATCTAAAATGAGGGAAAACATAACTCCACAAAGGGCTTTAGCCATGCCTCAGTAAATCATCATTAGCAATGGTCAACTCCTGTACAAGGGACTCCACTTCTAAAGTAATAAAAGATTTATATTCTTTTTTGTTGTGACAAGTGTAGCAGTCTAAGAAAGGTCTGCAAAATGCTAATCTATAAAAATTATTTCCTCAAAATATTTTCCTTATTTTTTTTAGTGGATTACTCTAGTTGAATTCATTGCATTCAGTTACAAGCAAATACCCTTGGGAAAGGTACTAATCCGTCTCTTCTCTCCAGTTATGGGTTAAATAACAGGACAGATTGGGTTCTATAGCCTTGGCTGGCAACCAGTCTACCGCAGAAAGCAATGGCAACCTCATCATCATCATCATTTATCCGTCACACCCAGATGGTGCATAGGGCAGCAACATTTTGTTGCTGTTTCTGTAACAAACTGTTTTTTACGGGGCAGGGTTGTTAGCCCTGTGCCCAACCCCCAAACCTGGAGGACCGGTTTACAGCACCTGGTATTCCCAAATGGTCACCCATGTAAGTACTGACCAGGCTCGATGTTGTTTAACTTTGGTGATTGGACAGAAACCGGTGTATTGAACACGATATAGCCGTAGACTAATGGCAACCTACTGCGGGATAATTTGCCAAGTCAGTCATGTCTCGAAAGAGACATGATCGCCCAAGTGTGTATCATGTATGGCACTTAACTGACTGACTAAGTAGTTCTAGAAAACATAAAACGCTACTTTTTTCTTCTGAAATTTAAAATTTATTTTTCTTATCCTTTGCATTGAAACGAATGGATGCACAGACTCACATAAATATTTAATTATTTTTGTATGCTTGTAAAATTGTCTGTAGCACATGTAAAATGTATGATTTATTCAGGTGGATGCAGGCATTTTCCTATGTATATGTAAGAAAATAATGCACACCATATATACACTAACTGCTTTCATTTAATCACCATAGAGATGCTTCCCATCAGCATGGCTGATGCTACCCACCAGGAGAGCAAGTCTTTGTGCTTTCATTGACTCATGTTTTTCACTGACATGAAGTGGAATAATTATATTAAATCAATTTCAATTTCCGGTTCACACTCCTACCTCTTCTTTTGGACAGGAGTAGAGGTGCATGCCTTGGTTTTTGTTTAGGAATGGGTTCCCAGTTTCTTTTCTCTCTTCAGGTCCTAGTCCTAGTGCTGTCGCAAGCTTTTTGCAGAATTTGTGGATGGTGGCAACATCTCTTCATTCTGAGGGTACCGAGTTGACAATTTCCTGGTTGCTGCTTTCAACTGGTAGTTAGAAGCCTGAACTCATGTGTAGTGTCATGAGAGGTTGCTTTGATCAACAGTTGAATACTATCAGAGTTATATATAGTGCCATGTCATGCATGGATGGGTGTCCCTGCATAAACCTCCAGTGGGCAACCCTGAGGCCAAATTATGCTACAGTCTGCACCAGTTTCCCTCCCACACATGCTGCATACAACAACCGACTGATTCTACTCTGGGCCTCTCTCCTAATAAAACATTCATGAATACACGATATCATAAAAGCAAATCCAAACCAGCTAACCTAAAAACACCCAAACCCATCAATATCTCCTTCGCTAACATATAAGGTATACGCACCAACTTTTACAATGTTGAATCCTTCCTCCAAGTCAACTCACCAGACATCCTAGCCCTCTGCAAAACTAACTTTGATCCTTCTATCCTCTCTTCTGAATTCTATGTCCCCGGTTACCTTCCCCTCTTCAGGAAGGACTCCAATGTCCACATGCATGGGCTTGGTGTTTACATCAGTGAACACCTCCCTCTAGCTAGGGGTGATCTCTCTTGAATCAATAGATCATTCTTATATGTGTTTCCGTCTCTCCCTACTAACCTCTTCCTCTACCACTCCCCCTCATCTTCCGACTGTTTCGTTCTTGACAGCATCTTCAATAATATTGACAAGGCCATTTCCTCTCATCCATCTGACAATATATTTGTGTTTGGTGGCTTTAACACCCACCATGTTAAGTAGCTGAAAAACTCTGTCACAGATCTTGCTGGTGTCCACACCATGAATTTTTCAATCACTCAGTCTCTTACACAAGTGGTGGAGTTCCCCACGCGTTTCTCTAATAACCCTGATATACACAATTCACTACTAGATCTCTGTTTTACTTCCAGCCCTGACTCTTGCAATGTCGAGCAACTCTGCTCCCTCAGAAACTCTGGCCATGCGGTTGTTTCCATTAACATCTCCTTCCACTCCCACTCCACCCAAGAACCTCAGACTAGCAAAATATCTTACTGCTACCAAAGAGCCGATTGGGACACAATTTCCTGTGTGACATCCCTTGGAGCAAAGTCTTTAGTCTTCTCGTTGAAGACTGTGCGGCTGAGGTCTCTTCTGGAGTCAAAGCTGGCATCAAAGCTTTCATCCCAGCCAGGAAGTTGAGACTTAAATCCTACTCATCCCTTTCGTTCTTCCCCGCTTGCTCGGCTGTCATCACCCATCAAAATCACTTCTTCTGGCTTTATCAGAGTCACGTATCGGACCATAACAGCCACCTCTTTGCCTTTGCTCGCAATGAGTGCAAGAAGATACTTAAAGAAGCCAAGCTGTTGTTTGCAGCCAGAATGAAGCAGCACGTAGCATCCCATAAGTTCAGTTTCAAAGACTATTAGAGGCTCTGTAAAAGTGTACTAAACAATAGCAAACCCTCACTCCCCTCTCTAATCAACGAATATGAGGTCCTTACCTCTACAACAGACAAGGCTGAGTGCTTTGCTTGTAGATTCTCCACCAACTTGACACTTGACTCTTCTGGAGTATCTGTACCCAACTTCCTCCCCCGAACTGAGGCCCAACTGAATGACATCCACATTACCCCCTCGGTGGTCTCTAACATAATTTCAAAGCTTGACCACCATAAAGCAAGCGACGGTGACAGAATCCCAATCATTGTCCTGAAGAAATGTTCCCCTGAACTCTTCTCTGTTCTCTCCAAACTCTATAACTACTGCCTCTCTGCTTCTTGCTTTCCTGCCTGATCGAAGTCCTCCTCTGTGGTTCCAATATATAAAAACACAGGTGAACCCTCTGGCCCCTCTAATTATTGCCCTATCAGCCTCCTACCAATTTTTGGCAAAGTGTTTGAAGCCATCATCAACGCCGAGGTGGTTCAACATCTCACAGCCCACAGACTATTCTCTGATAAACAGTAGAGTTTCCGCTTCACCAGGTCTGAAAGCAAAACACTGTCTCCTCGGCTGAACTCTCATAACAGACCTCAAGCGGAATGACTATATAGAATCCATAGCTAAATTCACTGCTAAGAAAATCGGTTCTCTGTGTAGGGCCAGGAAGTTTTTTTCCACCTGAAACAATCCTGCACATATATAAATCTACCATCCACCCGTGCATTGAATACTGCTGCCATATCTGGTTGGGTGCTCCTGCTATCCACCTAGGTGTCCTTGACAAAATCCAACAAAGAATCTGTAATGTAATAGATCCCAACTTGGCAGCTCAGATACAGTCACTTTCTCACCGGCGCAATGTTGCTTCTTTGTGTCTCTTCTACAAATAATTTTACGGCTGCTGCTCCAATGAACTTAGCTCACTGGTGCCCTCTATGTATAAATTTACTCGAGCCACAAGATCAGCAACTAGGTCCCATCCTTAAAACCAATAAATTGTAAATGCAAATTCTACTCCAGCAGCTTCTTTTCTCATACTTCCCACCCGTGGAATTCCCTTCCATTTTCTTGCTTTCTCGACAGCTACAATCTCCAAGAATTTAAATGTAAAGTCAATAGTCATCTCCTATCTCACTAACCTGCATCCTCTCTCTCATGCTCCCTTCTCCATTCACTCCATTCTCATCAGTATTCTCATCCTTCTCTTACCCACTTCCTGACACTTTCTCATAACTTTCCTCCTATGTAACCCCCTGCAAAACAGTGGCAATAAAATGCATTGCTTGGGGTGATATGATTATAAAAAAAAAATAGTTATGTCTACTCTGTCATGTCAGATAATTTTTCTCATCAGAATCCATCTTGCATATTAATAAATTTACCATTCATTCATTCATTGGATATTTCAGTCAATTTCTCACTAACATGACGTAGCTTCCCTCTGTCTTTTCTACAAATATTTTCATGACAATTGTTTTAATGAGCTTTCCATCTTGGTGGTTCAACTGTATGAATTTAAAATGTGCTACTAGATTGGTAATTAGGTCTTACTGTTTTACTGTTGATCTAACTAGATGTAATCATATGTTTTATTTTGATAGTTTTTTTTCTTGTACTTCTTGTCTCTGGAACTCTCTTTCTTGCTTCCTTGCCTCTTTCAATCTTTAATAATTTAATGCAACACAATCTTCTGTCTTCTTGAGACCTGTTCTTTTATTGTTCTTTCTCCTCACAAAAGTCTTCTCGTTATTTTTTTACTTCCAGTAACCCATTGAATCCTAGTGGCATTATTTCCTTGCTTGAAATGAAAGGATTAAAAATAATTTATTTTGTCTGACGTGATAATCTTAAGTACTTTTGTGATTATCTTTTCCACTGTACAAAAGTGCGTGTGAAGAGGATGCATGCTTGACTACCCAGAGTTCATTATTTTATGGGCTTACACATGCAGTCAAGTACATTGTATATTATACACTAGATATACCTAAAGAATAAATAAAACGTATTCATATTGTGAAATATTTGAGCCTGCTTTGAGTTGTATGCTGTGGATATATTTCTTTTTTTATATGGTTCAGGCTGTCACGATGCGTTGAGTAAAATAAAGGAAGGTAAAGAAGTTTTGGGGTATTACCTATTTATTATACATTAATATTTCGAGATCAAAATCTCATCTTCAGAATGGCAGAGAAGCGTGTGTCTGTCCAAGTGTGTTCCTGGCCTTTTTTTACTGCATTTTTATTTTTTAGTTTGAGTTTGAGTTTTATTTAACAGCATATCAGCCTCTGTTGGTTATTTAATGCCAAAAAAAGTGGGGTTTTAAGCTGTTGTTTTTTTTAATGTTCAGTTATAGTGAAAAGGTTGATTTAGTCAGATTTTGATGAAAAATTTTTTTTATTTATTTTTTTACTTTAGAAAACTAAAGATGTTGTCTAGTTTTGTAGAAAAAATGTATTGCTGGTAATAATTTTTTTTTCCTTCAAAAATGTATATTTTTCTATAAAAGTCTATTTGTATGTATATATTTCTATAAAAGTTTATTTTTATACTTTCATAGTGTTTTGACCCCACTTTGGGGGTTAACTATTTGCCCATAGCTGGGACCCTAACAGGTGCTACCCCTCTGGGTCAGGGTAGACCTGGGAACAACCGCAATTAAGAGGTGGTTTCATACTCCTCACAACCTCCTAATCAAAGGCCTTAATGCCAGATGCAGTTTACCGTCATAACCAGGACCTTTATTTTTTAACTAGATTATCCCGCAGTAGGTCGCCATTGTTTTCTGCGGTAGACTGGTTGACGACCAAGGTTATAGAACCCAATCTGTCCTGTTATTTAACCCATAACTGGAGGGAAGAGACAGATTAATACCTTTCCCAAGAGTATTTGTGCATAAGTGAATGCAAGGAATTGAACTGGAATTTGAATTGGATGTGTGTTGTGGTGAAGTAAATATCAGCTCGGACCGAGAAATCGGGGAGCTGAGTTCAAATTCCAGTTGAATTCCTTGCATTAACTTGCGTGCAAACACCCTGTTAAAAATAAATAAAAATCCTGTTATTTAACTCATAGCTGGAAGGAGAAACAATGGATACATACCTTTCTCAAAGTATTTGCACGTATGTGAATACAACAAATTCAACTGGAATTTGAACTCAGTTCTCCAATTTCTCATTCCAAGCTGATATCCACTGCATCACAAAAAACATGCCACCAAAAATAAAATCTAAAATAAGATTAATATTGGGCAGATATAAAACGTGAATTTTCACATAATTACTACTGACTTTAATTTAATTCAGAAATCTTCTAGTTGGTATGATCCAAAAACAGTTATGATACTTTGCAGCAGGTTGTGGTCAATCAGCTGAAACAAAATTTCTCCACATTTACACAAATCTATGCCAAGGGGTTCCCTTTTTCTTAAAGCAAGAAGCAAAGCAGCTAATGGTCAAAATATTTACCCAAAGCTGTAATAACATCATGACATGTATAAACTTGTACTTTTCTCATTTAATTTTTGAGCAATAAGATTTATTACAATGTATGAATTTACTGGATATCAAACATGTTGTCCAGGTGTGAACACCAAGAATGCAAAACCCAAAGTAAAAAATAAAAGTTGTCCTCTGTGCAGGGATTCTGAGCACCACATCTGGCCCATAAAACAAATCCCCACAAAAATCTAAAATACAACAAAAGAAGTCAACCATGCTGCTGCCAAAGAAAAAAGAAGGACAGAGGTACTATTAGATTTGCTTTTAAAAAGTCACTCATAATTGACTGACAAAACATGGCCAACAGGCCAGCTGTTGACACTGGCAGGCTCTCAACATCAGCTGTGACTTTGGTCAACCAACACAACACACATATCTGCTTGAGACCCACACTCCTCTAAGCATCCACACCATGCCCACAGAAACATTCACACTGTATCAGCAAATTCATATTCACAGTTTCAGTAATCCTCTCCAGGCTTCACTAATCCACTCCAGGCCTCTATCAACCGACCCAATAAACTCATCAACTCCAAGCCTTACCAACTCTACCTTTCCTACAAAGTTGCATCCCTCACCTACATTTAGAGACATACCAGCTTGCATCTGCTGTAATAACAATACAAAAGAATTTTATATTTCCAATTGTTGTCTTCTTTTCTTTTTGTCTCGCTAGTGGTACAGTTTCATTTGTTCTTTCATGCCACCATACATGTGTTATAATGTTTATTCTGTTTTATATTTGTGCAGTGAATAGGCCAATCATCTGACTGTTTTCAGTGAGAGAGTCCAACATTCGTCAGGAAGCTGCAAGTAAAAATTTGCATATTAAAATTAGTTTACATCATTTTCACAGGAAATGTTGACAGAGCAAATGAATGCCCTGACAGTTCATCTGTAATACATCATTAACAAACTTTAAAATGGAAAATGGGCAGAAGATTATCCCACAGTAGGTTGCCATTGCTTTCTGCGGTAGACTGGTTGCCAGCCAAGGCTATAGAACCCAATCTGTCCTGTTATTTAACCCATAACTGGAAGGAGAAGACAGATTAATACCTTTCCCAAGGGTATTTGCGCGTAAGTGAATGCAATGAATTCAACTAGAATTCGAACTCAGCTCCCTGATTTCTTGTTATGAGCTGCTATCCACTGCACCACAGCGCAGTGGATAGCTAAGTAGTGCATGGCACTACTTAGCTATAATCAAGGCAATCTAAGAAAAGGGAAATCTATGATGCAAAACCATATGAAGAGGCTGATGAAGACATGCTTCTGTATAAATTTTTTCAACCCTAGTTTTGGGGTGACACTGTCTTTTAAGTTGTCCTAAGCCAGTATAAAAGAGTCAGCCAATAAAAATAAAATGAGAATGTCAAATCAAAGATTTCCAGATAAGATATTTTAGCACCAGACCTTTACCATGCAATCAAGAGAGAAAATCAGCAGACACAGACTAAGGTGACAAGGGGGATAAAGGAATTGTTTTAGCAGTTTTAGACTCGTGTGTTACTTGTAAACAGTTTTCATGTTTGTGTGCAAATCATCCATAAGCAAAAAGATTAGATTTTTCCAGAATATTATGACTTTTGGTCTTGGGAGCCAGCAGAAAATTATCTCAGCAACTCTGAGTTTTCACTAGCCTGGCAATTGTTTTGGAATGAGCTACCTCTCAATGACAAGCACTTTATATGGGGCCTGGCAGATTTTCCAGACTGTGGACAGTGTGACCTTGGTTTAGAGGAAACAGCTTCACCCACCTTATACCATTGTCCCTGGGTCCACCATTTTAATTGATGATGCATAGATTCTTTTGGTTAATGTGCAGATTGTAATGAGTAAATAGGTTGTGAATCTGATTAGCTAGGTATAAGATAGTAAGTGAAGACCAGCCTCAGCTTCTCCCACCTCGCCTTCACTTGACCTTCTGCTAAAACTGCATTTTGTATACAATAAATATACATAATTTCAGCAGTTTTAGACTAGTGTATTACATGTGAGCAGTTTTAATGTTTGTGTGCAAATTATCTAACATTATATATTTTTTATATATTCTACCTTATTCAGGGTATTTAAAGTTTTCTTTTTTAAGTTTATATTTATTGCATCATCATTTCAGAAGTTTCAGACTAGTGTGTTACATATGAGCTGTTTTAATGTTTGTGTGCAAATTATCTAACATTATATATTTTTTATATATTCTACCTTATTCAGGGTATTTAAAGTTTTCTTTTTTAAGTTTATATTTATTGCATCATCATTTCAGAAGTTTCAGACTAGTGTGTTACATATGAGCAGTTTTAATGTTTGTGTGCAAATTATCTAACATTATATATTTTTTATATATTCTACCTTATTCAGGGTATTTAAAGTTTTCTTTTATAAGTTTATATTTATTGCATCATCATTTCAGAAGTTTCATACTAGTGTGTTACATATGAGCTGTTTTAATGTTTGTGTGCAAATTATCTAACATTATATATTTTTTATATATTCTACCTTATTCAGGGTATTTAAAGTTTTCTTTTTAAGTTTATATTTATTGCATCATCATTTCAGAAGTTTCAGACTAGTGTGTTACATATGAGCAGTTTTAATGTTTGTGTGCAAATTATCTAACATTATATATTTTTTATATATTCTACCTTATTCAGGGTATTTAAAGTTTTCTTTTTTAAGTTTATATTTATTGCATCATCATTTCAGAAGTTTCAGACTAGTGTGTTACATATGAGCAGTTTTAATGTTTGTGTGCAAATTATCTAACATTATATATTTTTTATATATTCTACCTTATTCAGGGTATTTAAAGTTTCTTTTTAAGTTTATATTTATTGCATCATCATTTCAGAAGTTTCAGACTAGTGTGTTACATATGAGCAGTTTTAATGTTTGTGTGCAAATTATCTAACATTATATATTTTTTATATATTCTACCTTATTCAGGGTATTTAAAGTTTTCTTTTTTAAGTTTATATTTATTGCATCATCATTTCAGAAGTTTCAGACTAGTGTGTTACATATGAGCTGTTTTAATGTTTGTGTGCAAATTATCTAACATTATATATTTTTTATATATTCTACCTTATTCAGGGTATTTAAAGTTTTCTTTTTAAGTTTATATTTATTGCATCATCATTTCAGAAGTTTCAGACTAGTGTGTTACATATGAGCAGTTTTAATGTTTGTGTGCAAATTATCTAACATTATATATTTTTTATATATTCTACCTTATTCAGGGTATTTAAAGTTTTCTTTTTTAAGTTTATATTTATTGCATCATCATTTCAGAAGTTTCAGACTAGTGTGTTACATATGAGCTGTTTTAATGTTTGTGTGCAAATTATCTAACATTATATATTTTTTATATATTCTACCTTATTCAGGGTATTTAAAGTTTTCTTTTTAAGTTTATATTTATTGCATCATCATTTCAGAAGTTTGGTGACTAGTGTGTTACATATGAGCAGTTTTAATGTTTGTGTGCAAATTATCTAACATTATATATTTTTTATATATTCTACCTTATTCAGGGTATTTAAAGTTTTCTTTTTAAGTTTATATTTATTGCATCATCATTTCAGAAGTTTCAGACTAGTGTGTTACATATGAGCAGTTTTAATGTTTGTGTGTGCAAATTATCTAACATTATATATTTTATATATTCTACCTTATTCAGGGTATTTAAAGTTTTCTTTTAAGTTTATATTTATTGCATCATCATTTCAGAAGTTTCAGACTAGTGTGTTACATATGAGCAGTTTTAATGTTTGTGTGCAAATTATCTAACATTATATATTTTTTATATATTCTACCTTATTCAGGGTATTTAAAGTTTTCTTTTTTAAGTTTATATTATATATTTATTGCATCATCATTTCAGAAGTTTCAGACTAGTGTGTTACATATGAGCAGTTTTAATGTTTGTGTGCAAATTATCTAACATTATATATTTTTTATATATTCTACCTTATTCAGGGTATTTAAAAGTTTTCTTTTTTAAGTTTATATTTATTGCATCATCATTTCAGAAGTTTCAGACTAGTGTGTTACATATGAGCTGTTTTAATGTATAGTATAGTTGTACGGTGGGGTGACCAGTATGATTTTGATGTGGTTGTGATAATGAATTAATAAAGTCCAGGTTTGTATGCACTATACTATCGTTTTTATTTTCATTGTTGACTCGGTTAATTTACAAAATTTTGTTGAGGTGAATGTTCTTCACTATGTGTCTTTTGCAGTTGAGCTTATCAAGAGTTTCATATGAATATGTCATTTAGTTTTATGCATGTGCTTGTGTAACATTGTAGCAGTTGTTGTTGACATGTGTTAGGCTATAATTTGTCCCAGTATTTGAGAGCATGGATTGTCTTTGGAATTAATTCTTGGTTTTCAGTATATTGGGCACCTCAGCATGGTGTAATGGTTAGCAAGCTCATCTCGCTAGAATTGTAATAACTGAGTAGTGAATTCGATCCTCATTGGGTACCCCCTTCTTTCAGCCATGTGTCACGTCTAAGCTATGCTTAGAAAATCACCTTCGTCTAGGTTGGGGGGTGTTAAGCACAGGGCTAACAACCCTGCCCCATAAAAAACAGTTTGTTGTGGAAACAGCAAAAATGCTGTCCTACACACCATTGAGTGTAACAAAAAAGTTATTTTTCAGTATATTCTTTTCTTGTGTAGATATTACCTCAAAATGTCTTCCTTTGGGTTGGTTGGCATTTGAGAAATCTTTGACGAGGCTGCACACGCATGTGTGTGCAGGCTGAAAACAGGGCCAAAAGGAAAGAGAACAGGGAAGAGACCATATTCACATGTTTGTTGTTTTTATATCTTTGTAACACTTATGCATTTCTGCTTTGATTTTGGCAGGAGCATTAGTGATTGGTTGGTTTCCACATGAGATCAGCTATGGTCAAGTTATAGAAAAGAAGGAAGAGATAAATGTGTAGAGAGAAAAAGAGAAAGAGAGTTTTTCAGTCATTCTATTTGTAAAGAGAAGAGGGTATATTTCAATAGGCTTACTACTATTCACAACAAATGTTTGTGTGAAAATTATCTGTCAGCAAAAATATTATATATTTTCTATATATTTTGTCTTATTCAGGATATTTGTAGTTTTCTTTTGTAAGTTTATATCCATTATATTATATCTATTATAATATATTAGTTATATATATCCATTATATTATATCTATTTATTATATTATATCCATTATATTATATCTATTATATCTATTATATTATATCCATTATATTATATCTATTATATTATATCCATTATATTATATCTAATATATCTATTATATTATATATTATATTATATCCATTATATTATATCTATTATATCTATTATATTATATCTATTATATTATATCCATTATATTATATCTATTATATTATATATTATATTATATCCATTATATTATATCCATTATATTATATCTATTATATTATATCCATTATATTATATCTATTATATTATATCCATTATATTATATCCATTATATTATATATTATATTATATCCATTATATTATATCTATTATATTATATCCATTATATTATATATCCATTATATTATATATTATATTATATCTATTATATTATATCCATTATATTATATCTATTATATTATTATATTAATATTATATTATATCTATTATATCTATTATATTATATCCATTATATTATATCCATTATATTATATCTATTATATCCATTATATTATATCCATTATATTATATCTATTATATTATATCCATTATATTATATCCATTATATTATATCTATTATATTATATCCATTATATTATATCCATTATATTATATCTATTATATTATATCCATTATATTATATATCTATTATATTATATCCATTATATTATATCTATTATATCTATTATATTATATCCATTATATTATATCCATTATATTATATCCATTATATTATATCTATTATATTATATCCATTATATTATATCTATTATATTATATCCATTATATTATATCCATTATATTATATCTATTATATTATATCTATTATATTATATCCATTATATCTATTATATTATATCCATTTATATTATATCCATTATATTATATATTATATTATATCTATTATATCTATTATATTATATACATTATATTATATCTATTATATTATATCTATTATATTATATCTATTATATATCCATTATATTATATCCATTATATTATATCTATTATATTATATATCTATTATATTATATCCATTATATCTATTATATTATATCCATTATATTATATCTAATTATATTATATCTATTATATTATATCCATTATATTATATCTATTATATCTATTATATTATATCCATTATATTATATCTATTATATTATATCCATTATATTATATTATATCCATTATATTATATCCATTATATTATATAATATATTATATCCATTATATTATATCTATTATATTATATCCATTATATTATATCTATTATATTATATACATTATATTATATCCGTTATATTATATCTATTATATTATATCCATTATATATATCTATTATATTATATCGATTATATTATATCAACATTTCAGCAGTTTCAGACTGGTATGTTAAATATAATAGCAGTTTTAATTTTTGTGTGCAAATCATCTGTCAGTGAAATATTTTATATTTTCTGAATATTATTTCTTATTCTGGGAATTTTCTGTATTCTTTTGTAAGTATATATTTATTACATCATCATTTCAGCAGTTTGAGACTAGTGTGTTAAATATTGGTTGGTTGGTTATTTTGTTTTTATGACATATCAACCTCGGCAGGTCATTTAATGCCAACTAAATTTTTATTTATTTATTGCTGGTAATACCTTCTTTTTTCTTTCAATAATTTTTTGTTGACATCCACTGCACTACAACACACATCCGTCACTATACACTTACAGCAGCTGGTATTCCCAAGTGTTCACCCATCTAAGTACTGACCAGGCTCAACGTTGCTTAACTTCGGTGATCGAGCGAGAGCCGGTGTATTCAACGTGATATGGCCGTAAGACTCGTGTTAAATATAATAGCAGTTTTAATGTTTCTGTGCAAATCATCTGTCAGTGAAATATTTTATATTTTCTGAATATTATTTCTTATTCTGGGAATTTTCTGTATTCTTTTGTAAGTATATATTTATTACATCATACAAATTTAATACAATCCTGCTTATTGCTTTTATAAGACACTGTACAGTGGTGCATAGTTTTAAAGTGGTGTGTGAATTTTAATGTTGTTTACTGTCTTTCGTTTTTAGTTTCTTTTATCTTCTTGGCTTCTCCTGATTTAGCTATTATTCTTCAGCATTATTTTTCTCCGAATTCTAGTTCTCATCCCAAATAAATGGAAAACAATAAAGTTCTCTTGTTCTCAAATTTAAACTTTATATCTATATATATATATAAATATAAATTTGCCCTTATATCTCTCTCTCTCTCGATATATATATATATATATATATATATATATATATAAATTTGCCTGTATCAGGTTTTGAATTTTTTGACCACTCCTTTTTTTCTGTTTTCTCTTTCATAACATTGTTTTTTGTTAATGTTTATTTTCTTTGAATTAAATCCTTTTTAGTGCAAACAGGCACACCATTTTTATTATTAGTTGGAGCTTCTTCAATGGCTGTATAAAATTTATTTGCAATAAAACACAACCATACAAATATTTGTAATGAATATCAGCTTAAAGTTTTACTTAATTATACATTTTCTTGTAGTCAGAAAATTTTACTTTAGCTATTAAAATCAATGTTTTTTAGCAAAAAGCAAGAAGAAAAATAAATTACTATTCACAAAGTGTAATTTCATAAGTTAATGAGTTAGCAAATCTTGATCTGTAACAGATAACAATAACATCAAGTACAGAACCATAAATTGGCTATGTCCTATCATAAAAATATTTTGAGTTCTAAGTCAGATACATTCATAAATTTATTTAAAATATTGAACAAATTACAAATTATGACTTTACAGCCCTCCTTCTGTAATAAGGAATGGCTTTTAGGCCTGAATGTAATTTGTATATGATATTTATATATACATATATTGGTATATTATTTATATATATGTATATCTTGACTTTATTAAACGTTCCCCTATTTTATTTGCTGTGTGCACTTATTTTAAGTCCTTGATCAAGTAAAAAAGAGTGTAGAATGAAAACCAATCATTTTTTTTTTTTTCAATTCACAGTATTATTTCTGTTTACTCTTTACTCATTATTTTTTAAAAAAACTGTTTTAATGGCTATAATTAATTAAAGGTGTTCAGTTGGAAGAAAGCTTCATGTAAAGTGTAAATTTTAAAAGAATTAACATTTACATCTGATGTTGACAACCAAACATAGATGTCTGTTCTTTTAATTTTTCCATTTTCTTGAAGTAGTTATAGAATGTCTTTCTTCCTATGGAATGTACAGTTCATTCATACTATCATAAATCTAAACTTATTTATAAATGGAACTTTGTGTGTGTGTGTGTGTGTGTGTGTGTGTGTGTGTGTGTGTGTGTGTGTGTGTGTGTCCATTACCTATAGACTCCAAAATGGCTGAACCGATTTTCTTGAAAATTTACACAGTTGTACTATAAGCATCTGCGAGTGTTCTTAGCTAGGTTTTGTGTTGAGGTACCCCCAATAAATATCGAAAATCGATAATCGAAAAAATCGGGTTATAGAAGGAGTGGTTCGATTTTAATCAAATTTGATACACTCATAGACAAAGACATCAGAAACGATATTCAGAAGTTTCAAGGTTGCAGTTCTTACAATAGTGCAGAAAATCGATAATATATGTATATAAAAGACGATGTTTGTGTGTATGTTTATCTGCCTGTATGTTTGTATTTTTTTCAGCCCTTTTATTTTGTTTTTGCTTTGGGTTTGGCTCTAAGTAGGTATAATTGTAGTTCTTAGTCTCAGCCATGATACAATTTACTCAGAGGACTTATTTAGCCTTCAAAATTCAGTTTACGACGGAAAAAACTTATTTGATATCGATACCAGGAAATCAAAATTTGACTTACATCCATTCATTTTTCTTTCAGTCTACGGTTTTGCTTTAACTGGAAACAACTATTGCTTTTTATTCTTTCGTGCCAACGTCCAAAGAGTCTGAGCTCCATGACCATGGATTAGTTTTAAAGCTTTCATTACACCTGAGCAACGCCAGGCTATACTGCTAGTGCATAATATGCAAGTATAGATGAGTTAGACAAATTGATATAACTAATAGATTGAGATAGAAGTAGGAAAAGAATAGATAAATCAAAATTGATGTTGTGCCAGTTAGTTCAAATTACCTCTTGAGTTGAACTTACTTGATATATCTGCTGAAGACTTTCTCAGCCAGTGTTGGAGGCTGTGCTAAAATTTTATTGTTTATCTCACAAGCCCAAGGTGAAAATGTAAGAATATTTTTCTTAGTTTCTCTAAAACTTGAAGCTATAGTGAGATGGTTCATGTTTATTAATTCAGCTTTGTGTCATACATGACCAAACTCCCTACAGCTTAGGATTTTTATTCGTTTTCATCATCAGAAGGTTGCCAGCAGGTCAGAAGGTGTGAAATAGTGGAAGAATAAAAATATACTTTTTGCGTGTTAAAATAGAAATTTATTAACGAAAAGGATAACAGTTATTGTTAATGTTCAATGAGAAAGTTAAGGGTGTCAAGAGTTGTAGAAATGGTCATAGTAGTAATTTGTTGAAAAGAGTTTATGCGTACTTATGTATGTATGCATGAGCGTTTGTTTCGTAGGAATGTATTTGAATGGAGAAGAAGAAGTAAAAGAAATCAGCACACGAGAAAGAAGGAGAAGAGAACAACCACCAGGGGAGACTTGATGTTTCTGCCTTGTTACATTTTAGCTTGATGTCTCTGCTGCTTCCATGTGACTGTCTGACTGACTGAGCTTTTTATAGGCATTTAGATGTTTTGCACTGGATCACTAAGTCTTTTTGGTTTTCCAAATTGCTCCCATTGGTCAAAAAACCAACTTAACATCTACTCACGAAATCCGGTTTTGACTTTTCTTTAAGCACATGGTCAATGCTTTTTCCATTTAGCAAAACCGGGATTTCACACGTCATTGTGAATTTCTGTAAAAGTGATGAAAAAGGTTACTTAATTTTCTATTCACCACAAACTCAAACATAGCACTCCTGACTGTCATTGTTTCAAAAGCTCAATGGGAGTGCCTGCCATGAACTACACATGCTTGGCAAAAGATGACCTGGTGCTTTATCATCAGGCCACTTCATGTGGCTTAGCAGTCGAAGTCCTTTATGCACAAATTCACCATGTGTGTAAAGGGCCTAGATTGCAGAGCCACATGAACTGGTCTGATGGAGCACCAGGTTATCTTTTTCCAGGCATTCATTTCTGTGAGTTAATTTGGACTAACATTTTTATATGCACAGGACTACCACTAACACAGACTATATTTTGTTTTCTTTTTTCTCAAATATTTTATTATTGAAGTAAATTAAACAGCCCTGGTAACAAATGAACTAGGCAAGACACCTTAAATAAAGAAGTTAACCCTGGAACACTAACCATCAATTAAAGTTACACCACTACTAATCATGGGTATATCATACCCAATTTGAAAATATCAAAGAAATATTAAATATAAATCTTTATTTGAAATATTTATCATGCAGGCACTTCAAACTTTGTACTTTGAGTTAACATTAATAAGAGCTGAAAAACATTATTTAGGTTAGAAAATCAGATACTGAAAATTGTAATCAAATTGTAATTAAAATGGTATCATTTGCGCTGGGTACTATATACCCATGGTTAGTGTTATCAGGTGAAAGAAAGTTCAGCATCAGAGTTCCAAGAGAGTTCTGATAGAATGTTTGTTAGAGTACCATCGGAATCAGTCAAGATATAATATTATAACCATTAGTGGCAAGTTGTACCAATGGCAAAAGAGAAATTGAAATTTATACCGAGTAGGAAAAAATACCTTTTTTGCTGGGGTGCACATAACAATGATGAGAAATTAAAACCATGTTGATATATTTTTTCTTTGCTGTGTGTAAAGATAAAAACAAAAAAGTTATTCTTAAATTTTTTTTTTAATCATTTCACCCCAATCAAGGCATTCCACTGCCACTATTGCACGGGGGGTTACATAGGGGAAAGTGATGAGAAAGAGTGGTTAGATATAGGAAATGTTAGAAGGAGGGTGACAGACAGGTAAGGATACCGAGGATGAGGGTTGGGTAGATGGGAAGAGTGTTTGAGAGAATGGATAAGAGTTAGTGTATTAGGAGGTGTTGATTGACCTTAAATTTAAACTCCTGGAGATTGTAGCTGTCAGGGAAGCAAGTATGTGGAAGGGAATTCCACAGGCAGGAAGTACAAGAAAAGAAGCTGTTGGGTTAGAAATTGTGGTTTCACTGTAAAAGGGTGGGACATAGTTGTTAATCTAGTATCTTGTGCAAATTCGTACCTAAGTTCATCGGAGCAGAAACCATGAAAGTATTTATAGAATAGTCACAGGGAAGCCACATCATGCCGATGAGAGAGTGACTGCAGCTGGTCTGCTAAGTCGGTATTGATCACATTACAGATTCTCCATTGTATTTTGTCAAGAACCCCAAGGAGAATAGCAGGGGCACCCGACCAGATGAAGAATTATTAATCCAAGTAGTAAAATATATGACAGCAGCAGTTCTTGGAACTCCTGAAACAACAATAAAATTTAATCAAAATAATTCAGAAGAAAATGGAAAATTCTGCAATTTCTGTTATTCCCAATGCAGTGGCAAATACCATAACTGTATTCACATACAGTTAAGATGATGGAATTACTTTTTCTGCTTATTTTAGAAGATATGGGAAAATTTACAGAGAAGAATGCAACTGTTGGGAATATGAGAAAAAACAAGACTTTTGCTGATGAAGTTAACACCAGTACATTATAAAAAATACTGTAATTTTATACTACTGAAAAAACCAGGAGAAATTTGCTTTGAGGAAACATTTGATATTTTGACTAAAATTTTTAACGAGAAAAGGTTGTTATTCAATACTCACTGGCAGTATATGAAATCTGACAAAAAAAAGATGAAGATTTTTCTTCCTCACCATTATATATTTATTCTTTTGAAATTATTTTTAATAAAGCAGAAAGTATTGAATTGTATGAAAAAAATAATTAAAAAAATAAGAATGTTACTAACACAGTTTCTTTTTCAAAATAAACCTTTAGTGGCACAACAACTTCTTATGGGTTCTTTAAAGCTGAAATTTAATTTTTTGAGAACATAAGTAATTTCTTTTACAAAAAATGTTTTGTTGGTAATGTTTGTTTCTGTTGCTGGTAATTTTTTTAAAAATATTTTGCAGGCATTTTTACTATAAAAATATATTTTTATATGATGTGGACCAGTGATGGGACTATGAAATGATAACTCAAAACACTGTGGTATGATTAACAATATATATTAAGTCAAAAATAGATACAAGAGAACAGAGTAAACATAAGCTTGGCTTACTCATGACTGACAGACAGACAGACTGTGCTGAGCTGAAACCACGAGTAGGAAGAGTCTATAGTTAAGTGGGTAACACCCCACAACATTATACTTTCATGGTGTTTTGAACCCAGTTTGGGGGTTAAATATTTGCCCAAAGCTGGAACCTTAACAGGTTCTACCACCCATAGGGCAAGGTGAACTTGGGAACAACAGCAACTAAGGTTTTGTTTTTACACCCTTCAAAACCTTACATTAAAAGGCTTTTCTGCTGGATGTAGTTTATCATATTACCCAGCATGTCCAAAATTAAGTCAGTTTATAAAAAAAGCATGAATATGTGTAAAGATTAAAAAAAAGTGCTCCAAATTGATGTTCTAAAAACCACTAAAATGAAACTAGACAGTTTAAGTTTTCCTTAGCAAAATTTGGCAGAAGATATGCTTGGTTTTGATGTGAAGACATAACCAAATTTGAATTGAAAGCAAACACAGTTTAAGTGGATAGTAATGCCCAATTTTTAACCAATGGGGATAAAAAGTAAACACACCTACGAAGAGCTTGGTTTTTCATCTGGTTACAGTCACCAGTTTGCTACATAAGAGGGGAAATTTTGACTGCAAAGACAAAGAGAAATAAACCACACCCAAGTGAGAAAACTGTAATCTGCAAAGAAACAAACAATTTGGGTGAGAAAAGCTGTGACCTTGGATGATAAAAAACTACTACTAAAACTACTACGACTACTTTCGCAGCTGAAGACAAAGAAAAAGAAAGAAAAAAAGAAGAACCCTTAAAAACTTATGAGAATTCTCTATACCAAGAATGTCTTTTCTAAACTTGTGAGAGTTTATCTCATATTTGCAAATTCCTTTTCCAAAACCTTGAATATTTTATCTAAAGGAACTAGAGAACTAGATTTGCCCAAAGTAGATCAACCCTTTCTTATTCCTTTTGACTTCAACTTTTGAACCTTCAACATTCTTATTTGTGAAGTTAGCAAACTTCTTCTACTGTCACGAAATGAATTTATATGAACAGTAACTAAAAAAGTTATTAAAATTCCTTGTTGTTAATGAAAAAAATTGTTTCTCATGAACTGTTGTTTTCTAAGAGAAAACAGATTTGAATTGCAAAGAACTGTTAATTAGCTTTGATAGTCTTATGTACACAATGGAAATTATTGTAATCTGTACAATTTGTTAAGTGAAAAAATATTTTTGGTCTCATAATAAATATTTGTTTTTTTGCAAATTTCAGAGTAAGAGTCATGTCTTTTTCATTAGTCATGTCTTTTTCATTAGTACCTTTAGCTCTAAAATGTACAATGGAACCTCGACCTATGAAATCACTTCCAGGTATAGATTCATAATGAGAAATTTCATATGTTGAAACAATTTTCCCTATTTAAAATAAAAGAAATTAAATGAATTAATTCAACCCCCCCAAAAAAATATTGATATAAAACTCGTATTTCATGCAAAACTATTTTTTAATGATTATATACAAATGATATAAAGAAATATATTAAATTTTACACTTTAAACAAAATAATACATTAAATGATAAAATAAGTGTACAGTACATTAATGTATGAAAAAATCAATCTCAATTGGTTGCATAGTATATTTTACTGGGTAGTTTATGTACCGTACCTGCATTTTATAGATTTTATTTTACTCTAATTAACCCTCTAGGGCCATTTGTATCATATTAGTGGGGGATCTGTTTATTACTTCATAACAATATAGAACTGATCCCCCACTTTATGACAAGTAGAAGCCTTAATCATATTATATTATTAACCCTCTAGGGCCATTCGTATCATATTTGATACAGTATGAAAACAAGCCTTGAAAGAAATATTTTCCTGAAAAATTTTTTAAGAGAAATATTTTATAAATTTCAAATGAAAGCAGTACTGACTGCTCAGTCAATGAATACCAAATGTTTCCTTATAGGGAAATACTGTATGAAACGAATGGCCTTAGAGGGTTAAGTAGTAATTAGTGGGGGATCTGTTTATTACTTCATAACAATATAGAACTAATCCCCCACTTTATGACAAGTAGAAGCCTTAATCATATTATATTATTAACCCTCTAGGGCCATTCGTATCATATTTGATACAGTATGAAAACAAGCCTTGAAAGAAATATTTTCCTGAAAAATTTTTTAAGAGAAATATTTTATAAATTTCAAATGAAAGCAGTAATGACTGCTCAGTCAATGAATACCAAATGTTTCCTTATAGGGAAATACTGTATGAAACGAATGGCCTTAGAGGGTTAAGTAGTAATTAGTGGGGGATCTGTTTATTACTTCATAACAATATAGAACTGATCCCCCACTTTATGACAAGTAGAAGCCTTAATCATATTATATTATTAACCCTCTAGAGCCATTCGTATCATATTTGATACAGTATGAAAACAAGCCTTGAAAGAAATATTTTCCTGAAAAATTTTTTAAGAGAAATATTTTATAAATTTCAAATGAAAGCAGTACTGACTGCTCAGTCAATGAATACCAAATGTTTCCTTATAGGGAAATACCAAATGTTTCCTTATAGGGAAATACTGTATCAAATATGATACGAATGGCCCTAGAGGGTTAAATTTTATAAATTTTCTTACTTTTTCTACTGTATTGATATCAATTTAAAATTCAATGATTATACACTGTATATTTGACTAAAACACACTTTACATTATGCAGAGATTAAATGAAGCAAAGTCAGCATTGTCACATTTTACCTACTTTTAATTGAATAAATTTTAATAAAATTTACATGTTACTGTACTGTACAGTATTCATTAGTGTACATAAATTTTTGCACATTAGTACATTTACTCTTATATAATCACAAATATATGTACACTACAAATGTTTATTCTACAAGGTAACAAAGTGAACTGAGCAGGATGGTGCAATATTGTTATGGTGAAACACACCTATTCCTCAGATAATGGACTCTCCCTCCTATATTAATAAAAGTTAACAGGAAGTTAACTCGTGAAGTTCTTGGGAAGTTCATAGAAGTTCTTAGAAGTTCTAGAGAGTTCTTTAGAGTTCTATTAAAGTTCAGTAGACCTACTAGGCAGTTGATATTAGTTGGCAGTTAGCTGAATACTAAGGAGTCAGCTTTCAGTGGAAGATTACCAAGTTCCTAATATTTTGGGTGTGTTAAGTCGATTAGCAACCGACAGCACAAATATAACTTTCAGTCTAAAAACTACTTCACAACAAATATGCAGTATAGAAATATGTGCTGTATAATAATAATAAAATACAGTACTGTATATAAAATTTATCATAATATAATAACATACAGTTTTTTGTATACTGTATATAAAACATAAAATTATAAGAATAAAAAATACATTATGAAATATATTTGCAAATACTTAGTAGAGTACAGTACAGTATACAAATACAACATTGTAATACTGTATAATACTACATCATTATATTATACTGTAAATATTAGCATGGGACAGGCTAGCCTCCCAGAGAGTAAAATACTACGCCTCCTTGGCCTTACACTCTCGGTGGACCTCAAATGGAATGACTATATTGAATCCATTGCCAAATCTGCTGCTATGAAAGTCGGCTCTCTGTGCAGGGCCCGGAAATTTTTCCCACCTGAAACTATTCTGCACATATACAAATCTACCATCCGCCCGTGTATTGAATATTGCTGCCATATCTGGTCGGGTGCCCCTGCTGCTCTCCTTGGGCTTCTTGACAAAATACAAAGGAGGATCTGTAACGTGGTTGATACTGACTTGGCAGACCGGCTGCAGCCGCTCTCACACCGGCGTGATGTAGCTTCCCTGTGCCTCTTCTACAAGTACTTTCATGGCTTCTGCTCCGATGAGCTTAGATCACTGGTGCCGCCTAAGCACGAATTTACACGAGATACTAGATTAGCAACTAGGTCCCACCCTTTTACAGTTAAACAAATAAGATGTAACCGTAAATTCTACTCCAACAGCTTCTTTTCTCGCGCTTCCTAACCTGTGGAACTCCCTTCCACAACTCTGCTTTCCCGACAGTTACAATCTCCAGGTGTTTAAATGTAGGGTCAATAGACACCTCCTATCACACTAACTCCCAACTATTCTCACAACACTCTCATCTACCCAACTCTCATTCTCGGTATCCTCACCCGCCTATCACCCACCCTCTGTTATTTCCTATATTTAATCAGCCTTTCTCCACTCTACGTAGCCCCCTGCACAGTAGTGGCCGTGATATGCCTTGCTTGGGGTGAAACGCTTATAAAAAAAAAACAATATAATACTAGAGTATTATATTATTATATCTATCTAAACTTATTTAAAATGGAACTTTGTCTGTGTGTGTGTGTGTGTGTGTGTATGTGTGTCTGTTACATATAGGCTCCAAAATGGCTGAACCGATTTTCTTGAAAATTTACACAATTATACTATAAGCGTCTGCAAGTGTTCTTAGCTAGGTTTTGTGTCGAGGTACCCTCGATAAATATCGAAAATCAAAAAATTTGGGTTTTAGAAGGAGTGGTCTGATTTTAATCAAATTTGATACACTCATAGACAAAGACATAAGAAACAATATTCAGAAGTTCAAGGTTGCAGTTCTTACAATAGTGCAGAAAATTGATAATATATATATATATATATATATATAAAAGGCAACATGTTTGTGTGTGTGTCTGTTTATCTGCCTGTATGTCTGTATTTTTTCAGCCCTTTTATTTTAGTTTTTGCTTCGGGTTTGGCTCTAAGTAGGTATGATTGTAGTTCTTAGCCTCAGCCATGATACCATTTACTCAGAGGACTTATTTCGCCTTCAAAATTCAGTTTACGACGAAAAAAACTTATTTGATATCGATACCAGGAAATCAAAATTTGACTTACATCCATTCATTTTTCTTTCAGTCTACGGTTTTGCTTTAACTGGAAACAACTATTGCTTTTTAGTCTTTCATGTCAACGTCCAAAGAGTCTGAGCTCCAGGATCATGGATTAGTTTTAAAGCTTTCATTACATCCGAGCAACATCGGGCTATACTACTAGTAAAGATATAAAATTTACTGTGACATATTTATCAGTAGATGACCTTTCCTGATACCATTGGGAGAGAAAGTGGGAAAATTGGTCAATAAATAAAACATCTGAAAGTTTTGCTTCATAAATTTGAAAAGTTGGTAAGATGTCTTCACATTGTGAATTCATTCACACTTTTGCATGCATCTGCATGCTAATTAAAGGTTTATAAACAGGCTCACCCAAAGTTAAAAACAAGGAACAAGAGTTTGAGTACATGATAATGGTTATAACAATGTTAGCCATTTCCCTACAAGGAAACATTTGGCCTTCATTGACCGAGCAGCCAGTAGTGCTTTTGGTTAAAATTTATAAAATCTTTTTATAAAATAATTTTTCTGTAATATTTTTTTTTACTTTTAAGTCAATTCCCCATAAGCATAGTTATAATTGGGTAGTGTATTAACAGAGGATAGCAAATATGACATAGAAATCAGAAATTGCTAAGGAATAGTGGAATATGTCTTCTAGAAATTAAGCATTGGATTAAAAGATAGGAAAATTTTTTGTATTTATTTCTGAGATGAGTAATTTTCAATAATCTTGGAATTATTTCTAACTTTTGTTCTCATCTTGGTTGATATAGGCGTTATAATAGACACAACGTTTCGACCAAGTACCCTCTAGTCATCATCAGGTGTCCATAGATTGGCTGATGCACAATATCTCATTGATTATTGCAAAACATCCTGTGAAATCAATTATTATTCTTGGACTTGGTAGTGAGAGTACCAAATTCTAACATGAAAGAACAATAATTGATTTCACAGGATATTTTGCAATAATCAGCGAGATATTCCACGTCTCTTTCGAGACATGATCACCCAAAGCATGTATCATGTATGGCACTTAACTGATTGCATAATGATAATGAATGATAATAAAAATAATAAAAATTGTTTTTTTCAATTTCTGAGATGAATAATTATCATAATTTATTCCTCATTTTGGTTTTAGTTATCACATCTTGGCTCTTCTACCTTCAAGGTTATTTTCAATTATCTGTCCTATTTGGTAACTTAGAAATTTCACACTGATCTCTTTCGTCAATCAACAGAGGTTCTCATTTTGCTGTCCATATGTGATATTAAATATCAGTTAATTCTTTGCTATCAGAAGGATGAATTAATTCAGAAAATTTAATTGATATAAGAGAGCAAGAGCATCAAAATGGCCCAATATGGAATTCAATCAGATTGGTAACATTCAAAACAATATTTTACTCTTTTCTATTTTAATGAAAAAAAAATGGAAAGACAAAAATGTTTTGGTTAAGAAAGGAATAAAATGTTTGCTCAGAAAATATCCAACAATTTAATATTAGTGAAAAGAAAAAGAAGCCTACCTAGGTCTATGGCACCCAATTCCCTTTAAAGTAATCCCCTTGGGTCATCATGCAAATATTTCTGTGTCAAATATTCTTTACAAAAAAAAAATGTCTGTAATGTCCTATTTTAGGATCACCATCATCTGCCTCATCATATTCTTCTTAACATTATCACTCTGTGATTTCATTTACCATAAAAAATTTATCTTACCATTGAATTTAAGTCTGTTTGAATTTCATAGTTGTGTTGTCATATCCTGCTATGACAACACAAAACATATTTGAGTAAAATTAACAATAAGGTTACTGCAATTGAGAAAGAATGCAGTGGAAAAAAAAGTAATGTTGATAATGCAATGTGCTAAAGGTTAATGACATTCACTTTTCCATGAATTCATTTTACTATTTATTTAATGAATTGTTTACTTGGATGGTTGGCAAAACATTGATTTGTTGCCATTCAATTCAAACTTTATAAAATGGTAAATAATAAAGATTTCCTTATACTTGGTTCATATATATTCTGTCATCTTTAATGAAACCTATATATATATATAATATACACAGGTTGAGGCAAAAGTTGTGTACCATAGGGTTTGAGGGATAGATCAAATAGATCCTCTTGAGTGGCCACCAATATCACCAGACCTTACATCCTTGAATTATTTTCTATGGGGCTATTTAAAATCAGTTGTTTATCAAACACACCCAAGAAATATTGAGGAACTTAAAAGAAAGAATTAAATATGAATGAAGTAAAATGACAGCAGAAACTCTTTGGTGTGTTAATGAATTATGAAAGCCCAGAATTGAAATGTGTTTTGAAAAAGAAGGCAGACATTTTGAACAGCACATATCTAAACTTATTTATAAATGGAACTTTGTCTGTGTGTGTGTGTGTGTGTATCCGTTACCTATAGACTCTGAAATGGCTGAACCGATTTCCTTGAAAATGTACACAGTTGTACTATAAGCGTCTGCAAGTGTTCTTAGCAAGGTTTTGTGTCGAGGTACACCCAATAAATATTGAAAATCGATAATCGAAAAAATCGGGTTATAGAAGGAGTGGTCCAATTTTAATCAAATTTGATACACTCATAGACAAAGACATAAGAAACAATATTCAGAAGTTTCAAGATTGCAGTTCTTACAATAGTGCAGAAAATCGATTATATATATATATATATAAAAGGCAAGATACCGGGTCTGATCAAAATCAGTTTTTCAGCCCTTTTATTTTAGTTTTTGCTTCGGGTTTGGCTCTAAGTAGGTATAATTGTAGTTCTTAGTCTCAGCCATGATACCATTTACTCAGAGGACTTATTTAGCCTTCAAAATTCAGTTTATGATGAAAAAAACTTATTTGATATCAATACCAGGAAATCAAAATTTAACTTACATCCATTCACTTTTCTTTCAGTCTACGGTTTCGCTTTAACTGGAAACAGCTATTGCTTTTTATTCTTTCATGCCAACGTCCAAAAAGTCTGAGTTCCAGGACCATGGATTACTTTTAAAGCTTTCATTACACCTGAGCAATGCTGGGCTATATTGCTAGTAACAATTAAATAACTAGTAAATAAAATTTTCATGTGCAATTTTATTTTTAATAAATTATCCTTATAATGTATAACATTTGGCTAAACTTGTGTGTGTGTGTGTATATGATTGTATTATTCCTCCAAACAGGTTAATTGGGAGGTAAAAAAATCAGACAACTGAAAGATTGTTTCATTTTTTTATTATATTTTTCCAATTTTCCGATAAGGTGTTTAGTATTGTAATCAAAATTTTGGATGAACTGTCCAAAGTTCATATTTTGTAATTTTTGAAGTGCATATGATATAATTTATAATTAATGTGTCCACATATTATATGAGTATTAAAAATATAAATAAACTAAAAAATTAACAAATAAAATAAAATAAATCGCGTTCTTTATTTGAACTGCATTCCCAATAGCTGTTACACATGACGTCATGCAAGACTATTTCAAATATCCAGCTTCCCAAAGAATACTAGGATTCAGATAAAGGAATTACAACTACCGCACAAGCACTATATCAGTTCTTGATAACAACTGTGGAAGTCAAATGTCCTTGAACAAAAATAACAAAAAATGAACTTTAGACAATTTTTCCTCAACTTCAAGCATAAGACTCAAAAACTTTATCAGAAAACTGAAAAAATATAATAAAAAAATTAAACAGACAAACCTTGTTGGTTCGTTTTAAACAAACTTGTAATATCTATAGTCACCCACATACAGGCCTGTTTCACTGTATCACAGCACATCAGTGCTGCTAAACAACCTATTGCTTCAAGCCAGGACTGAAACTCAACTGATTTATTGACAATGGATTCAAACTTTATAAAATGGTAAATAATAATAATTTTCTTATAGCTGGTTAGCATATTTTAATAATTAAGTAAATGTTTATAAATTTATGAATAAAAATTTTTTATATTTATTTCTTTATAAATTGGAAAATGATAAATATTTCACATCATTAGCTTTAATTGTATTCGTTCTTAGAATATTGTAAATATAAGATTATTGTTATAAAAAACTACGTAATTTACAACAAAAATATAAAACACTATTGTTAATGATTAATATCATTATTATTATTGTATCGGCATTAATGATGGCTTCGAACACTTTGCCAAAGATCGGTAGGAGGCTGATAGGGTGATAATTAGTGGTGTCAGAGGGTTCTCTGGTATTTTTATATATAGGAACCACAGAGGAGGATTTCCAGCAGGCAGGAAAGCAAGAAGCAGAGAGGCAATAGGTATAGAGTTTAGAGAGAACAGAGGAGAATTCAGTAGCAGATTTCTTTAGGACAATGATTGGTATTCTATCACCACCATTTGCTTTATGGGGGTCAAGTTTTGAAATGATTTTGGAGACCACTGAGGGAGTTATGTGTCTATCAGTCAGTTGGGCCTCAGTTTGGAGTGGGAAGTTGGGTACAGATACTCAAGACAAGTCCAGTGTTGAGTTGGTGGAGAATCTACAGGAAAAGCACTCAGCCTTGTCTGTTGAAGAGGTGAGGACCTCAAATTCGTTGATTAGAGGGGGGATTGAGGGCTTACTGTTGTTCAGCACGCTTTTACAAAGCCTTCAGTAGTCTTTGGAGCCAAACTTATGGGATGCTATGCACTGCTTCATTCTGGCTGCAAACATCAGCTTAGCTCATTTAAGTATCTTCTTGCACTCATTGTGAGCCTATGCAAAAAGGTGCCTGTTATGGTCCGATGCGTGACTCCGGAAAAGCCGAAAGAAGTGATTTTGGTGAGCAATGGCAACCAAACAGGCAGGGAAGAACAAGGAGGGTGAGTGGGATTTAAGTCTTAACTTCCTGGCATGGATGAAAGCATCAATGTCAGCCTTAACCCAAGAAGAGACTTCAGCCGCACAATCTTTAACGAGAAGGCTAAATACTTTATTCCAAGGGACGTCACACAGGAAATCACGGAACAAGTCCCAATCAGCTCTTTGGTAGCAGTAAGATATTCTGCTGGTCTATGGTTCTTGGATGGAGTGGGATTGGAAGGAGATGCTAACAAAAAGTACTGCATGGTCAGATTTTACGAGAGGGCAGAGGTGTTTGACATTGCAAGAGTCAGGGTTGGAGGTAAAGCAGAGATGCAGTAGTGAGTCCTGTCCATTAGGGTTATCAGAGAATATATATATAAACTTATATAATAAATGGAACTTTGTCTCTGTGTGTGTGTGTGTGTGTGTGTATGTGTATGTCTGGGTGTGTGCGTGTGTGTGTGTGTGTGTCCGTTACCTATAGACTCCGAAACGGCTGAACTGATTTTCTTGAAAATTTACACAGTTGTACTATAAGCAACTGGGCGTGTTCTTAGCTAGATTTTGTGTCGAGATAATCGAAAAAATCGGGTTATAGAAGGTGTGGCCTGATTTTAATCAAATTTGATACACTCATAGACAAAGACATAAGAAACAATATTCAGAAGTTTCAAGATTGCATTTCTTAGAATAGTGCAGAAAATCGATAATATATATATATAAAAGGCAACATGTTTGTGTGTGTCTGTTTATCTGCCTGTATGTTTGTATTTTTTTCAGCCCTTTTATTTTAGTTTTTGCTTCGGGTTTGGCTCTAAGTAGGTATAATTGTAGTTCTTAGTCTCAGCCATGATATCATTTACTCAGAGGACTTATTTAGCCTTCAAAATTCAGTTTATGATGAAAAAAACTTATTTGATATTGATACCAAGAAATCAAAATTTGACTTACATCTATTCATTTTTCTTTCAGTCTACATTTTCGCTTTAACTGGAAACAACTATTGCTTTTTAATGTTTCGTGTCAACATCCAAAGAGTCTGAGCTCCAGGACCATGGATTATTTTAAAGCTTTCATTACACCCGAGCAACGCCATGCTATACTGCTAGTATATATATAATCCCGTCAATAACAATTTTAGAATTGTCTGATGAAGTCCTTTGAGAGAAGAAAATGCATTACAAAGTTTTTCAATGAAATTCAGAGTCATATCTTTTTGAAGAGTACTAATATGAAATTCAGATTCATATATTTTCCATGGGTACTTATATGAAATTAATATTCTGACATTTCACAGGGTTTTTTAATGGTATTCAGAGTAATATCTTTTTGAAGGGTACTAATATGAAATTCAGATTCATACCTTTTCCATGGGTACTTATATGAAATTAATATTCTGATATTTCACAGGGTTTTAAATGAAATTCAGATTCATAGCTTTTCAAAGGGTACTAATATGAAATTCAGATTCATACCTTTTCCATGGGTACTTATATGAAATTAATATTCTGACATTTGCATGTTGCTTCAATAAGATTCAGATTCATAGCTTTTCAAAGGGTACTAATATGAAATTCAGATTCATAACTTTTTCATGGTGATCAACGGGCATTTGACACAAGGATATATATATGGGCATATCTTTAAAACATTGAGAACTGAAAGATATAACAACTATTAATCTATTTTAATAATATTTAGTTGCCATTATGACTACTGCCAATGAGTTAAAATGGATATATTATTGGTTTGTTTGAGTCCTTTTTTCAGTCTCCAATGGTCTTTCTTAAGCAAATTTAGAAATGGTTAACTGTATCTTGAAGTATTTCATTTTGAGGTAAAGCTGAATAAACAAGTCTTGTACACCGTTACCAGGATTGGTGGATACTGCCCCCCCATCCCTGACAGCATTGCCCAAGCCTGATTGAGGGCTCCATGCACTGTTTTATGACCCATGCTGTCTTATCAACTTTTGCTTTTTTTATTTATTTACCATTATATATATTACAAATTAAACTAAGCACAACTAAGTATTAAACAATGAAAAATTTTCCCAGAATTTGATGTCATTCTAGGGTCTATTTTTTGTCCAAACACATGAATTTCTTTTGCCCTATGTAAGATTAATTATTTTTTTATTCATAACTAGCAGTATAGCCTGGTGTTGCTAGGGTGTAATGAAAGCTTTAAAACTAATCCATGGTCCTGGAGCTCAGACTCTTTGGACGTTGGCATGAAAGACTAAAAAGCAATAGTTGTTTCCAGTTAAAGCAAAACCGTAAACTGAAAGAAAAATGAATGGATGTAAGTCAAATTTTGATTACCTGCTATCGATATCAAATAAGTTTTTTCGTTGTAAACTGAATTTTGAAGGCTAAATAAGTTCTCTGAGTAAATGGTATCATTGCTGAGACTAAGAACTACAATTATACCTACTTAGAGTCAAACCCGAAGCAAAAACTAAAATAAAAGGGCTGAAAAAAATACAAACATACAGGTAGATAAACAGACACACACACAAACATGTTTGCTTTTACATAGATTTTCTGCACTATTGTAAGAACTGCAACCTTGAAACTTCTGAATATCGTTTCTTATGTCTTTGTCTATGAGTGTATCAAATTTGATTAAAATCAGACCACTCTTTCTATAACCCGATTTTTTTTATTATCGATTTTCAATATTTATCGGGAGTACCTTGACACAAAACCTAGCTAAGAACACTTGCAGACGCTTATAGTACAACTGTGTAAATTTTCAAGAAAATCGGTTCAGCCATTTTGGAGTCTATAGGTAACGAACACACATACACGCACACACACACACACACACACACACACACACACACACACACACACACACACAGACAGACAAACAAAGTTCCATTTATAAATAAGTTTAGATAGATTTAGATTAGATTTAGATTTAGATGTTGAATGGGTCAAAATGGTTTAACATTTTAACAAGAAAAATTTCAAATTGGTGTTAAAAATTGCTACAAAAATTTAAGAAAAAAAAGAGTCTATTATGACATGGCTTTAATTTGTATTTAGATTGCATTGTATTTATTTTTAATTTTTCTAATTGAATTATTCACCTATATTATATGTCAGCACATTTTGACAATGTTTGTAAAAAAGACTAAAAATAATGTAAGCACTGATAATAAAAAGTAAATGCCAACACTAAATATCATCAACTATGAACATGGTCACAATGTTCTGACTGTTTTTGGAAAATAAAAAATATTGCCATAACTCTAGATACATACATCTATTGAACAGGTGAAGAGGCTTATCCCTTGTTTCCTGTTTCGGATGCGGTTTCCAGTTTTCTCTTTTCCAATCTTTTCACTCTCTTTTATTTTTTTTTCAATTGGAGTAGATAGACTGAACTATCGCCCGGTTCACACTCCACCCACATCTATTGAACAGGTGAAGAGGCCCATCCCTTGTTCCCTGTTTAGGATGTGGTTTCTGGCTTTCTCTTTTCAATTCTTTTTACCCTTACGTAGCCCCCTGCGCATCAGTGGCATTATCGCCTTGCTTGGGGTGATATGATTAAAAAAAAAAAATACATAAAAATCTACACATTCAATTAGAACAAAAATCATAGAATTTTTGTGCAGTACTAGACTGAATATCAGCTCAGAATGAGAAATCAGGGAGCCAAGTTCAAATTCCAGTTGAATTCGCTGCATTCAATTATGCACAAATACTCTTGAGAAAGGTATTAATTCATTTCTTTCCTCCAGCTATGTGTTAAATACCAGGACAGATTGGGTTTTATAGCCTTGGTTGGCAGCCAGTCTACTGCAGAAAGTAATGGCAACCTACAGGAAAATTTTCTGCCCTGTCAATCATGTTCTCTTTTGAGATCGCCCAAGTATATATCACGTATGGAGACAGAAGGCGAGGTCTCACCAGGTGAGCTGGCCAGGTGTAACTGTAAATACTATGCTAATTGTTTCTTTTCTTGCACTTCTTGCTTATGAAACACTTTTCCAGCATAATGTTTTCCAGCCAACTACAATTTGCAAAAATCTAAATGCAATGTCAGTTGCCATCTGCTGTCCTCCTAATTACTCTTCCTCTCTTTGCAATGTTCCTGTTTCTAACTCTTCCACATCCAGTAACCCTTTGCATCTTAGTGATTTTAATGCCTTGCTTGGGGTGAACTGGATTAAAAATAACAAAAAAAAAATTACTCACATACAACACTGACGTGCACATATACATTAGATATGCACATACAAACTGATAAACAGACAATGTGTAATGGACAATGAATCAGCTCTTCTTTTATAGAATAGATTGATAATGCTTCTATAGTGGACAAGCAGGCTTAGCAAAGAAACCTTAATCAAGGTCAAATTTTGCTGGAGGCTCATTTGTTATTTCTGGTTTGTGCTACTTACTAATGACCAAAGAAAGTTAATGCAAGATCTCTGATATAAAACAACAGAAATAACAGGAAATAAATATTATAAGGATCCAATAGATTTTGTTGTTAGTCAGACATTATTTCTTATTGGAGATACAGTAGATTAACAAATAATAATGGTAATATTAGCTTTTTCCCCATAAGGAAACATTTGGCATTCATTGACTGAGGAACCAGTACTGCTTTCAGTTGAAATTTATAAAATTTTTCACTTGAAACAATTTTTGAGGAAAACATGTTTCTCAAGTCCAGTAGCTGTTATTGCTATTTTCTGTATTGATGAGGGATTTCCTTCCTAATCTTTTACTGGTAGTAGCATGTAATGTTAATAGCTTCTGTCATTATTTTCTCTTCTACAAGGTGCTCAGTAAAAAAGAGGTAAATTTAGAAAGAAATTTATGTAGCTATCATGATTCGTATACAAACTGAACAATGATTGTAGATGTTTGAAATGTTTGCCTGAATATTCAACATAAAGTTGTAAGCATGGTAACCAGGAGGCAATAGCTTTGTGGATAGTGTCAAGAGAAATTTAATTCTAAGCCTCAGTTAAGTTCCACTTCAATGACGATGTCACAACAACAATTTTGCTAATGAGTCAGGTGTATACTTCAGATACAGCAATCCATAACATTCAGATGTGGACTTTGAGAGGGCAACTGAGATGTACCAGTATTTTCTTGAAGAAGCTTTTTTCATCATTTATCTTAGAAAGTTATTATATATAGCTAACAGTTTGTATAGTTCTGAACAGGTTTGGTACCATGTATTGCATCCAAGTGAGAGTCTTGATCTGATGTTTAAGAACATGACTAAAGTTTTCATGCTAATGTTTTTGTTTCATAGCAATTTGTGTGTAGTTGTAGTGGCTTGGATGGAGGAATAGGTGAGCCAAGTTTGAACTTCAGTCAAATTTGTTGCATTCACTTACATGCAAGTACACTTGGAAGAAGTATGAATTTATTGCTTCTTCCCCAGCTGTAGGTTAATAGCAGTACAAATTGAGCTCTATAACCTTGGGTGGTAACTGATCTTGAAGAACAACAACTCTGAATCCAAAACCTCCTACTATAGGTGAAATAGTAAGCCAGTCTGGGCTCTGTATCTATGGTTGGCAACCACTCTAGGAGAAGGACTACTCTGAATTCAAAACCATATGTAGCTCTGGTGAAGCATATACTATTATGCAGCTAAGGAAAAGATAGTAGAATTTACATTCATCCTTATACTGTAGACCAGGGGTTTTCAAACTGTGGTACCGCGGACCACATGGGGTCCACAAGGATAAGATGGGGGTCTGTAGATTAACTCATCACGTGAAATTCAAAGTATAAATTTTCAGTGTCTGGATGTTTATTTTTACTTATTAATGTTATCAAATGACAAAAGCTTGCATTATCGCCCATTATATGTCAACATTATTTATACAAAAAAAATTATTTTACACATGCAAGAACTTGATGTTCAAATTTACTTTTTTTTTCAGGGTGCAAGTGTCACCCATGGATAAATTTTTAATAAAGGGGTCCGTCAGTCAAAAAGTTTGAAAACCCCTGCTGTAGACCACCATCTATTTCTTATTACTGTAAATGATATTAAATCACATTAGATTAAAAATAAAATCCATCAGTTCCTTAGAAATTACTTTATTTACATTTCAGATATGAAAATAAAAAAGTCAACAGATATAGACCTTCAAGTAGATATGGGCTTTCAAGAAGATCTGAATAAGAAGATGTGCATTCTTTAAATGAATAGGCTATTTATCAGATCCAGGAAAATAGACACTAAGGCTATTTTGCTGGTCCCAGTACAATATTCATTGATATTCAGAACACTTGCTTTTTCCTTTCGGTATTTTCTTTGTAATCTCTTGTTTGACTTACTATTTATAACCTCACATTGTTGTTGACTCTTTAATAGAAAATGTAGCCATTTTATTAGTTCATTAAAGCCTTTCAAAGGTCTCACATCTTGCTATCACTTCAGACACCATGGCTATTTTGCATGTCCTGGTAAAATAGAAACCAAAGCTATTTTGCCAGTAAATATAAATAGTGTTTTAGAATGAAGAATATATTATATTTGAGATCATCAGCACAGTGATTGTGTGAGCTGTATCAGTAGGACTTGAACAACACAAATTCAGTAGTTTGTGACTGCTGTTTTTAGTGGCTGTATTTTAAATGTATTGGTCAGCAAACCATGTAAGTTTGGGATTTGTAGAGACTGTTATGCCTGAAGTACTGAAAATATTGAGAGATTTTTTTTAATCATTTCACCCCAAGCAAGGCATTTTACTGCCACTGTTGTGCAGGGAATTACATAGGAGAAAGTAATGAGAAAGAGGGGTTAGTTATAGAAAGTGTCAGGAGGAGGGCAATAGCTGGATGAGAATACCGATGTAATGGAGGTGGAGTGGATGAAGAAAAGAGCTTGGGAGAATGGATGCAAGTTAGTGAGATAGGAGATGTCTCTTGACCTTACATTTAACTTCCTGGAGATTGTAGCTGTCAGGGAAGCAAGTATATGGAAGGGAATTCCACAGGCGGGAAGTGTGAGAAAAGAAGCTGTTAGAGTAGATATTTCTTTTAATAATTGGTGATGAATAAATGATTTTAACTTGAGTTTTAATAATAGAGGGTAGAAAAGATTTTAGTCTTAAAAGTTGATGGTGAAAAGAAATAAACTTATGTGTTAAATCTGTGTTGTTGTTGTTTTTATCATTATCTGAGGTGGATTTATGATTGAATGCCCCAAACTAGCACTGAATATATCTTTGTTTTTTTTTTTTTTTATCAAATTCACCCCAAGTAGGGTAGTAAAGCTACTAAAGTACAAGAGGTTACTAGGTGTGAAAGAATTAGAAAACAGAAAACATTATGAAGGACCAGGAACAATAGAAGACTAATCAGGAAGACAGTGCTGCAGCCTACTGCTCCCACTTGTTATGATTTTTAACAAAAGGGCAACCTCGACCTCACACGCAAAAATCAGTAGCTAGGAGATATTGCTGACAACTGAACCCTTATCATCAGTGTCACTTTTATCAAAATTGGCTCTTCTTGGCCTGGGGAGTACGATCATAATGAAGTATCTGTTCTCAGATATTCACTGACTAGCTTCATACTCAGTTACTGTGTATGTAGGGACTGGGTAATCTTTGACCAGTGGCCTAAGCATATGCACTCAGGTTCCCCACATTAAAAAACTGACCTTGTGTCACAACTTGCTCGAGTTGGGGTGGAGGGTAAATCTTGGATCATAATGTAGTATCTGTTCTCAGAGACGCCCTTTTCCACTTTCTGGCCACTTCCAGCGAGCAATCCTGTTACACACAGTTGATTCCTTGAGCACATTTAATTGAGCTAGTCCCACTTTAGGTTTGACTCTGCTTCAGAGGTGTAATGATCTAGTCCACTTTAGATTCTGTTACCTTTTATTATGCATCCCTGGAGTGTAAAAAATCTTTGTTTCTCTTTTTGTTGAATAATGTTGTAGTTGTTGATCACATTGTTGTTAACTGTTTAATCATAATTTATAAAACCAGATGAATTGAAAAAGAAAAACAGAGGATTTTATTTCACTGTCATTGTTCTTTTTTTTTTTTTTTTTATCTAAAGCTACATCATTTCTGTTCATTGACAATGATAGAACCTTGACATTACAAATTTTTATAAATAGCATTCAAAAATCATACTGCAAAATGAAATTAACATAAAACTAAAAAACAACAAAGTGGACATCAAAGCCAACTGATCTGTTGGATACAATGAGCCTAAGAGAAAAAAATGTTCCCTTTTGGCTTAAAGAAAAGGAAACAATTATTTAATAAAGAAACAACTAAAATTATTATTTAGATATTTAACTGGAAATGGTATAAAAGCTTTAAAATATATCTTAACAAGAAAAGTATTGGTATAAAATGAAATCTGGTTTTATATTTAAAGAATATTCAATAGCATGACATGGTGATAGATGGTCACAGTGATATGTTCAAAGAAATATTACCATTTTACACATGTTCAAATGAAAAGAGAGCACATATTGTATTTATCATGCAATAGAATCACTGGTCAAATTTATCTCCCAGAAAACTATTTTCTATTTCATTGTCATTCAACAAAGCCAAGGCTAGTTTATGTCTTTTTGAGGCCCCTAAGCTAATGAAATTAAGACCCCTCTTCACCTCCAATGAAACCATTCTCTAATTTATCTGTACCTGTCTTGATTGTTTTACTCATGATAAATTTTAATGTCATTTACAAAGATTGAAGTAAATTCAAATTCTTTAAATAAACTAGAATTGCTATTTTTTGTTTGTCAATAAACATATTCAAGAAATACAACTATTTTACTATGTAGGAGGGAATTATATTTACAAGCCGACTTGGCGTAACTTGGTTCATGAAATAAAGCCGGAAATAAAGTAAAATGAACTTGTTTATTTTCGTTAAAAAAAAAATAAGAATTATTTTTTATACAAAAATGTATTTGTCCGTAAAGCTGTAAAAAAGAAGAAAGAAAGGAAATGGGAATGTGAGAGGGAAAGGAAGGACAATGTGTTGCAAGCAAGATGAGAGAAAGAGAGGGTGAAAGAATGTTCACTGATACATGATACTGCCTGTTGTGTGAACTGCTGAATTCTCTGTGTGTGTGTGTGCTCCAAGCTGTCCATGTGCCCTTTTGGTGTGTTTCAAGCTGGCTGCTCTTCTCTCTGGCATTGAAAGTTTCTGCTTCCCTTTTATCTTGATGGTGAAGATCCGGGAGATCAAAAAGTGTGTTTCTTCTGTCGAGCCCTGATTGGTTGAAAATTCATATTTTTTACCACGTGGTGTGCTTTCCACTATGTCCGAGCCTTTGGGTGTGCCGTCCTTGTTTTTGACCCCAAAGGGTATGGCAAGGGGTGAATGCACATGCAATTGTATTTTTTGAATTAATTTTTATTTTGTGTGTGTGTGTGTATGTGTGTGTGTGTGTTGAGTTTGGAAAATAAAAATAAGAAGCAGCACAACTATTTATTGCAAACCACATTAGCACATATTTCAACACAAGTGTAGTGAAAACAACAGATTTTTTATACCCAGTATTATAACAATAAAACACTGAAAATAAATATGAATTTGTCATATTAATATAATTTCAGTTTATGAATCTATTTAGAAATTATAACATCTAGAAAATTAAAATCGTAGCTTTATAAAAATTTAAAAAATATTAAACATTCTGAACTAAAATCAAAAATGCTACCCACTTGAAATGCAATGACACAAATTACTAAAGCATTAGTTTCTTTGCATTGCTTCCTGCAAAGTTAAATATGAATTTGTCATATTGACATCATTTCAGTTTATGAAACTATTTAGAAGTTATAACATCTAGGAAATTAAAATCATTGCTTTATAAAGGCTTGAAGGGTCCTAGGCTGCAGCCTACCCTAGCATATAGGATAATCCAGCCCTAGGCAGCAGCCTGCACTAGCCTAAATGATAATCTGGCCCTGAATAAAGCCAATTGCTTACTTTGTACAGTTAAAATCTGTCCAAGATCCACCAATTTAAAGAGCTTAACTTTGTGTCAAAGAACTAGAAAGACATTAGCATTATGCAAAAGAAATTTAAAGACACTTTTCAGGGCAAAAGTACTTTAAAAGCATTAATATTGCACAAAAGAACTTTATAGACACTTATCTTGAGCAAAAGTACTCTGAAAACACTAATATTGTTGTTGTAAAGTAGTTTTTACACTGAAAGTTATAATCGTGCTATGCCGGTTGCTAATCGACAACGCACCCTAAATGGTAGGAACTTGGTAATCTTCTGCTGAAAAGCTGACTCCTTAGTATTTGGCTAACTGCCGACTAATATCAACTGCCTAGTAATTCTACTGAATTTTAATAGAACTCTAAAGGACTCTCTAGAACTTTTAAGAACTCCTATGAACTTCCCAAGAACTTCTCGAATTAACTTCCTGTTAATTCTTATTAATATAGGAGGGAGAGTCCATTATCTGAGGAATAGGTTTGTTTCACCATAACAATTGTGCAGATAGATTTTATAGATACTTATTTTGAGCAAAGGTACTCTAAAAGCATTAATATTTAACAAAAGAGTTTTAGAGAATTTTAAAACTTTTCAAAAGTACTCTTAAGGCATTTATATCGAGCAAAAGAACTTTAAATATGCTAACATAAGGCGATGCTGGGAACTTTTACATCAAACTCTAATTTTACACCTGACTGTTACAAGGATGCATTTATATATAAAAATAATGCAGTGAATCACCCAATGACAACTAAACTCACTAAAGTATTAATAGTCTTGTTATGAGGATGCGTTTATATATAAAAAATAATATTAATAATGTATAAAAAGTTATAGTAAGGAATTCTATTGAGTCCTACTTGTTATTACAAAAAAGTTTTAATTCGTGAAGTAGTTAAATAGAGAAATTAGGAATAGAACATTTTGGAAGATTGTAGAATATTCGAATAAAATCTAAAGAATTGAAGAAGATTCTAGAAATATATAAATTAGGTGTTAGCCCCTATAAAAATAGGTTTTGGGCAGTGAGTAGTAAGTTGTTACCAGGGTTTGCTGACGCTATCAACTCCAGTTTTGATTCAAGGATTTATATCCAGCTGAAAGAATCTCTAAGAAAGTGGCCGACCAACTAAAACCTGAAAGAGAACCTCATGGAACTATATGAATAAATACATATTTTTGACTCTTTCATTGACCAAACAAATAATTATTCTTTATGTACTCATTTAAGGATTTCCAAAAAGTATAGTGCCAACTAACTGGGTAAAGATATTTGACACCTTACCTTCCCCTTCTCTTCTCGTAACACTCGCCATTAGTAAACTATGTTTCTTGTTTTTGAATGCATCCAAAATTGTATATTTGTAAATATTTTATTTGGTGTATTTTTGTAAATTAAATATTTGACTGTGATTTATCTCTGAGTTTTGGTCAATCATTTTTTTTTCTTTTGTTACACTTAACATGTAACACTGACCAAATAATAAAAATATTGTAAAAGGAAATTTATTTTAAAGAAAGTTTTCAATATTTAAATTGAGAATAAAAACAGACATTTAAAATTACAAAACAGGGATTAGCAGGCCACACAAGTAGACTAATTAATTTCCTGAGACTGATTGATGCCGACATCATTTAACCAGATGCCATGTTATAGAAAGATGTTTTTGCATACAAGTGTTGAAATCTATTGACAGTGAGTTCATTTATCATAAGATGTTATTATGCTTGTTTGCTAAGTTGTTATCTTACAAAGGAAACACTGCTAACTGGAATGTATATTATTATTTCATTATTACTATTATTTAACTTATTATTGAGCCATTTGAGAATAAAGAATTATTGCTATTATCATTTAATTACTAACTTCATATTACTATTGTTGCTTTTTTAAATATTGAAATATTTAACTAATATTCACATGACTAAAAGTTTGAGCGCATTAGCTTTATTCAACTGATGATCACATCAAATTATTTGCAACTAAGATCTGCTCAGCACAGTTGCAGTATAAATCACAGGTTAGCTCTGTGAGTGTTGAAGAAATGCTTATGTGCCAGAGCAAGAATCAGCAATAGGGATTAATTATCCAACCTAGTAAAAAGACATATTTGGAAACAAACTGAAGCCACTACTTATTTAGTACATATCAAGAATGACTGTATAAGTGTTACACAGTCAAAAGATGACTACTCCTGCTACTACTTCTCTTCAGCTGATAGCCAGGGTGTTGGCTGTTGAGTGACATTGGTAATATTTGATTTGGTGAGTCAAGTCAAAGTAATTTTGAATGACACATGGTAGAAAACAGGAGTCACAATTCAAGTAAGTTTTTTTTTAAAGAATCAATCAGATATAAAGAGATTGACATGAAATATATTGTTCAGGTTTATGTAGACAGACAAAAGTTTTATGAATAAACATTAACAAGATAGTTTCAGATGCACAGTGGCATAAACTTAGTAATAGTGGTTAGCAATTCATTTCTGAACCCACCCATCTGCTAGGACAGCTAGCCAATCCCTGTTGCAGATGCCTACTCAGACACATTTGTGTTTGTTTAACACCCATAGAGCAAACTTCTCAATTATACTGCAACTATGCTGAGTGGACTTTAGTTACAGTTTCTGGAAAGGAGCACATTATTTGGTGTGATCAGCAGTTGAATAAGGCTAATATGCTCAGGGTTGTGGAGTCAGAACAGAAAACCTTCAACTCTGACTGCTATATTTTTGGCACCTCTAACTGTTCTATTTTTGATACCTTCAACTTCAACTGCTTTATTTTTGACACCTCCAACTTCAACTGCTTTATTTTTGACACCTCCAACTTCAACTGCTTTATTTTTGACACCTCCAACTTCAACTGCTTTATTTTTGACACCTCCAACTTCAACTGCTTTATTTTTGACACCTCCAACTTCAACTGCTTTATTTTTGACACCTCCAACTTCAACTGCTCTGTTTTTTTGTCACCTCCAACTTCAACAGCTCTATTTTTGGCACCTCTGATTCCATTTACCCTATTTTTAGCACCTCCAACTCAAACTGCTTCATTTTTGGCACCTTTAACTCAAACTACTCTATTTTTGGTGCCTCCAACGCTGATTGCTCCATTTTTGGTACCCTTGACTCTGACTGCTCAATTTTGGCACCTCTGATGACAACTAATCTATTTTTGGCACCTCTGACTGACTCCTCATTATGTAATTAAGTGATTAAAACCTACATATCTCTAAGAATATCTATACACTCCTAACTTGAGTAGGCCTATATCATTATAACTGATTTATATCAAAGAATAAAGACAAACCTTGTTTCATGTTCTTCTCTCCTATCTGCTCCACTCTCATGCAACCCTCTTCACACCTGTATTCTCATCCTTTTCTTACTCATTCTCTGACTCCCCTGTAACCTGTTCCTCTTTCTTATCACTCATCTCTTCTGTAATCCCCTGTGCACCAGTGGCAGTTCTGCCTTGCTTGGGGTGAAATCATAAAAAAAAATATTGTGGTTTTTATATCATACCTACACATTCTTTAATATTTTCTAACAGAATTAGAAACAAAATCTTTGAAAGGATATAAAAGAAATAACAATAAAAAATAAAAATGCTATAATGTAAAACTTTTTACGTGCATAGATTGTATATAAAAAATAAAAATACTCTCAACTATGGCCAAATAAATTGTGAATTCAACTGGAGTCAGAGTCGGTATAGTTTAACTGACTCTGACTCCGAATCCACAACCCTAAATATACTCAAATCTTTAATCTTGTCAACAATAGTAATATGAAGTTAGTAATGAAATAATAATAGCAAAAATGCTTCATTCTCAAAAACCATGATAATAATGTCAGATAAAAATCCTTTCAGAAACTTCTGTTACTTACATTTAGGGTACAAAATCAAAGTAAGCAGATTTAGACTTGTAAAAGTCTCAATGAGAAAACATGCTTTCCTTAAATAAGTAATTCCAACCTTGCCCTGCTCTTTATGGCTGAACTAGCAGGTTTGATACCTGTTAGAAGCACAATTTTTATTTACTAGTTCTTAATCTTGTCCGGTTGTTATTAATTTCATAATTTAATAAAATAAAACACAGGGATAGCAACTCATACGTGTGTAGACACTAAAAATAATGTTTATAGTAATAAGAAATAATGTCAGATACAAAATTCTTTCAAAAATTACAATAATTTTTTTTTCATAATCATTTCATTCCCCAGCAAGGCAGTATTGCTATTTGTGCATGAGAGGATAAGAGAAAGATGAGAATCATGAAGATAAAAGTGGCAATTGATGTTGCACTTAAACTTCTGGAGAATGTAGCCCTCAGGGAAGCAAGTATACAGAAGGGAGTTCCATAGGCAAGAAGTCTGAGAAAAGAAACTGACAGAGTACAATTGACAGTTACAGTTGACTTTTTTGACTGTGAAAGGGTTGGATATAGTTGCCAATGTAGTAGCTCAAGTAAATTTGTGTAGACAGTGTAAAGATCTGATGGAACAACAAGCTAGTAATCAACTAGAATAGAAGTTGACTCTAACAGTATTTATTCATGTAAAATACATGAATTGTGGCACAAAGCCGGAAAGGGGAAAGGGTAGAGGGTGGTCTTCAGTTAACTATCCTATATCTAGCTAAACACTATCACGACCCATTCACTCATTACAATTTGCTCAATCACCAAAAGTACCCATCCATCACCTCCCAATCCTTCATACACCACAATACCACATATTTACGAGGGGCACCTAAAAAAAGAGGGAAATAACCCATGCCAATAAAAATGTGTTTATATACAATACATAATTTAAAAGATTTAATGAAGAATGAAATGATGGGAGGGGGATGAACCCAAAAACAAACTGAAAATACAACAAATTTTGAACTAAAATAATAAACAATGTTAGTAAGACCCGCCCATCCCAGAAAAGAGTGGCCACTGTATTCCGCCAAATGGCGAAATCAAGAAGCACACTCACTAAGAAAGTGGGGAGGGGATTAAAAAATTAATGGAATGGGACAATAAAAGGCTGAACCAGCCGAGATAAAAGGAGACCAAAATGAACTGGGGAGGTTGGGAATCTCGACTTGGATCATAACAAAAGAGAAAGCTGGGTACAAGCTAGGAACACATTTATTCACTTTAACTAGGTACACAAAAGAGAGCTACCTTAACCAGGGGAGGGTTCCACAGGAATCCACCCCGATGTAACCAGCAGATCTAAAAGAGAAAATCAAGACTAGCCCCGTTCACACGAACCAGGCTCGCCACATTTACCCACCTTTTGCTGAAATCCGTTGAAGTCAAACGTTTCCAATCAGTTCTAATCCTTATTTTGAGCATCAGCTCAAAATAGCGGATCAGATCCTGATGTGAAAGACGCTGACCTCACAAGACTTCCTCCGTTCGCGTCGTCCAAATCACCATTCGAGCCGTGGCTAGCAGCGACAGAAACACCATACACTTCATCCCAGAAAACGGGGGCGACACATTGTCACAGGCGAATGCACGATCAATGAGCACAAGCTCACGAGGCGTGATACGAGCAGTCAACTCGCCGACCCGGTCCCATAGAGGGCAAACCCGCGAACAATGGTAGAAGGCGTGCAAAGCCGTTTCTTCCAAGCCAAGGCCGCAGCGTTCACAATCTGGCAAATCCGCCAGGCCCCATATGAAGGCCTTGTCATTGAGAGGCAACCGATTCCGAGCCAGGTGAGCGAAAACTCAGAGTTGCTGAGATAATCACTATCCGGCGCCCAAGACCAGAACGAGCGAAACTCATCCTCCGACAAGCGGAGCACATCACATAATGAATCCTTCACGACGCCCTCCACTAACCCACGATAGAAGACTCTCCTAGGCTGTGAAAGGTCACTGGACTGTGGAATGGCCACCAAGGCCGCTAGACATTCGAGGAAAAAACTCAATCGCCCTCGAGGCTTACAGCACCACCTCGAGATGGGGGGAGTGACAGTAAGGCTAGGGAACATGTCCCTCACTATCCCCTTCAGTAATGAGTCTTCCAAAATCGCTTGCCTGAGAAAAACCAACCTTGACGCAACCTTGTGGCCTGTCAAGTATGGCATTCCCAGACCCCCATGACACGGACGTTGGTAACAGACACATTTGTCGACGTAGTGTTTGTGTGCTCTCCACAGAATGGAGATTAGCAAACGCTCGATTGCCTCCCTACGCCATCTACAAAGCGGAAGTACTGACAACGGGTAAAGGATAATGGGAAAGATGTATGTAGCACACGCCTCGGCCAAACCCTTTAAGGACAACCTCCTTCGACGCCAAGTCTTGGCCGACTCGCCGACCTTTGCCAGTACTTCAGACCAATTTTTCTCCAACTGTAGATTGGGCCCGAAACACACTCCAAGAATGCAGACTGGGCCGTCCGTCCAGTCGAAAGGCTCCGGGAGGGTAACACCCTTCCAGGAGCCTAACCGCAAGCCGGACGACTTGTTGCGGTTAATCTTGGCCCCTGTCACCTGTTTGTACCGTTCAAGCGCCTTCTGTACCACCTCGATGTCACTCCGAGAGGACACGAAAGTAGTGACGTCATCGGCGTACGTGGAAACCCTGGCTCGAGCACCACCAGGGACAGCGATTCCACGTAGGGCCGGACTACACGCCCTGTCCCTTAGCGGGCGAAGGAGGGGCTCCAACGCCAAAGCATAAAGTAGGGGCGACAAAGGACAACCCTGTCGGACCAACCTAGACAGCGCCAGAACGCCCGACAACTTTTCGTTCACCTGTACCACAGCCGTGGGGGATTGATACAGGAGGCTAATCCAGCGGCGGAAGTTGGTTTTGAATCCAGCTGCCTGCAGGACAGCCACCAGGTAACAATGGTCAACCCTATCAAATGCCTTAGAATGATCTAAATGGATCAGCACGGCTTCTTTGTCGTCTTTTATCCCCTCTATGATCGTGCGTATCAGATGCAGGTTGCTCTGAATTGTTCGACCCTTCACAGCACAAGTCTGCTCAGGTCCCAACAGAGACTCGGCAACTAATTGCAAATGATTTTGCAAGATCTTGGCCAAAATCTTGGCCATAACTCTGTGTTTAGCAGAGTTATGGGCCAGTAACCCTCTAACTCCCTCCCCACATCCTTGCCTTTTCTTAACAGCGTGATCACACCCCTGGTGAACCAGTTGGGGATGGACCCCTGCCGGAACCAGTTGTTGAACACGACAGTCAACATCAGGACAAAGATGTGCGACAGCGTCAAGTACATTTCATAGGGCAAACCATCGAGAGCCGGCGATTTGCCTCTGCCGACCTTCTTCAAAGCTGCGTAGACTTCACCCTCCGTAATCTCTCCCTCGCAGCTAGCTGCATCAGCTGGCAAAAGCCGGGGGAAGTCAGCCAAATAGCTGCGAAACTCCTCATCACGGAGACCAGGCTCCTTGGTAAACAGGATCTCGAAATGCCGCCGAAACACCTCGCACATGTTGTCAGTCGACCGAAGAGTATGTCCCTCTGGGTTGCGAACCTCTTGAATGTACCGCTCGCCGCCTAAGCGAATCTCTTCCTTGCGCATGTCTGCGCCCATGTTCACAGCTTCGGAAGACATCTCGCTTAACCTATTTCTAATTACCTGGCCCATGTAACGATCGTTATTCGACCGCTCCACAGCCTCCTTAGCTACGGCTATATCTAGGGGATCCCCACCAGCCACCGCCCAGGAGTAATTAGCTCTAAGTGTCTTCATCTTGTCAGCCTTATCTAGTTTGAGCCGTTTGCTGAACTTGGTGGTGAAAGACCTAATCCTATTCTTAAGGTTCTCCCACCACTTATTCCCAATGACTCCCCCAGTTAACGCCCGCTGTACTGTTAATTAGCTGGCACCGGAAGTCCCGCCTGTCCAATAAGGACATGTTGAACTTCCAGTAACCAGCCATTCTAGGCCTATTTTCTAAATCTACCCGAGCACAAACAAGTTTGTGGTCCGAGTAGCCTAACCAGTGGAACGTGGCACAATCTAAAAGATCTATGTCGGCTTCACGAACTAACATTCTATCAAGATAGCTAGCTACCTTGGTAGAAGGCCAACTATTAGCCCTCATCCACATCTTCCCACCCTTGTGATCGACCCGGTATCTATAGACAAGACCGAAATCTTCGATGAGATCGACCAGGCTATGATCACGTGCCTTCCCTCTAGCTCCCCACCCTCTATCCAACTTGGGGTCCAGGATGGCATTCCAGTCCCCCACTAAGACGAGTCGCTTTGAATCCACCAGGAAGGGCTCCAACCGCCGAAAAACAAGACGTGCTCCTCCCGGTCATTGGGCGCATAAACTGCAACCAGTCGAAACGCATTGCTTTTCACTGCAATATCGGCTACGATCAGCCGGTCCTCGGCACCGACATGGACAAAATCCACCTTCGCGTCCAGGGTACACTTAACCAGCAAAGAAACTCCTCTGGCCAGCCAGTTCCCATATGCTGAATAGACGACAAAGTCGTTAGACAGCACACAGGCATCAGCCTTGCAAACAAAGTGAGTCTCTTGGATCGCGGCGACATCCACACCGAAGGACAAGAGGTCCCGAAGCAGACGGGCAGCCTTACTCCGATCCCTAAGGCCCTTCGCATTCAAGCTGGCTAACTTAATTGACATCTTTTAAACCTGAAACGAGAAAAAATTACTCCTGGTCACATACAGGACGGAAATCTATGGCAGTAGGGACCCCGACGGATTGTCCCAGGCTACCAGTACCAATATCGGACGTAATTCGTCCGTCCCGGACAATGCCGCCGACGTCTGTGGGAAAAGTTAGCTTTATGGCCCTATAAAGAGAGGGGTGGAGTATAACAGGGACCCTCCCCGCACAATATTTTGACAATTTATGCAAGTTTTCAGTGCCAATCTGGGCCATAGTGATTTTCGGGAATGCGGCGATTGCCCCCTCTATCATGTCCCAGACCTTTAAATGACCTCCCGTGTTCCTTACTAATGTGAGAACTCCGGGGGCATCGGGGAAATTTGCTGGGTCCTCAGTCGACTTTCCACTGACTGAGGTCAGTTTGAAAATGAATGGATGTAAGTCAAATTTTGATTTCCTGGTATCGATATCAAATAAGTTTTTTTCGTCGTAAACTGAATTTTGAAGGCTAAACAAGTCCTCTGAGTAAATGGTGTCATGGCTGAGACTAAGAACTACAATTATATCTACTTAGAGCCAAACCTGAAGCAAAAACTAAAATAAAAGGGGCTGAAAAAAATACAGACATACAGGCAGATAAACAGATACACACACAAACATCTTGCCTTTTATATATATATATATATTATCGATTTTCTGCACTATTATAATAACTGCAACCTTGAAACTTCTGAATATCGTTTCTTATGTCTTTATCTGTAAGTGTATCAAATTTGATTAAAATCAGACCACTCCTTCTATAATCTGATTTTTTCGATTATCGATTTTTGATATTTATCGGGTGTACCTCGACACAAAACCTAGCTAAGAACACTCGTAGATGCTTATAGTACAACTGTGTAAATTTTCAAGAAAATCGGTTCAGCCGTTTTGGAGTCTATAGGTAACGGACACACACACACACACACACAGACAGACACAGACACAGACACTGACACACACACACACACAGACACACATACACAGACACACACACACACACAGACAGACACACACACACACACACACTGACACACACACACACACACACTGACACACACAGAGACAGACACAGACACACACGCACAGACACACACTGACACACACACACAGACACACAGACACACAGACACACACACACAGACAGACACACACTGACACACACACACGGACACACTGACAGACACAGACACACACACACACAGACAGACACACACACACACACTGACACACACACACAGACACACAGACACACACACACTGACACACACACAGACACAGACACACACACACTGACACACACACACACAGACACACACACACTGACACACACACACTGACACACACACACACACACATACAGACAGACACAGACACACACAGACACACACACACACACACACACACACACACACACACACTGACACACACACACACACAGAGACAAAGTTCCATTTATAAATAAGTTTAGATTTAGATTTAGATCCCTGTAACTTGTGCATAAGGCGAACATGCTAAACTCTGTCAAATGCTTTCAAGATATCCAGGGCAACAGCTCAAGCTTTGCCATTCTTATCAAGAGCTTGGTCTATCTATTTAGTGATGACTGTTAGCATATCAGCAGTAGACCTACTGAAGTTGAATATCTGTCAGAGAATCGGTTGTGGGATGTGTGATGATTAACCACTTCAGCATTGATAATAGCCTCAAACATATTGCCAAAGGTCATAAGATGCTGATAGGGTGATAATTTAGAGGGGTTAGAGGGCTCTCCAGTGTTTTTAAAGACAAGAACTACAGAAGAAGACTTCCAAGAAGTAGGAAAGTAAGAAGAAGCAAGACAATAGTTGTAGGGTTTGGAGAGGATGAGGGAGAGTTCTTTAGGATGATGACTGGATTATCATCACCACTGTTTACCTTATGAAAGTCAAGCTTATGTTCGAGACCAGAAAGGGGGTTATGTATATGTCATTCAGATAAGCCTCAGATCTAGGTGGAAAGTTGGGCGTAAGGACTCCAGATGAGTTAAATGTGAAGTTTAATTTGTGAGCAAAGCACTCAACTTTGTCTTCTGTGGCTTTGAGGACCTCAAATTTATTGAATAAAAGAAGGATCAAAGGTTTGGTTTTGTTTAACACACTTTTGAAAAGCTGCCAGTAGTCTTTGGAGCCAAACTTGTGGGATGCTATTGTGGCTTCATTCTATCAGCGAACAACAGCTTAGCATCATTTAAGATCTGCTTACATTTATTATGAGCAGAGACAAAAAGGCCCTATTGTAGTCAGACATATTGCTGGAAGAAGATTCCGGTGGGCAATGGCGGTCGAGTGAGCAGGAGAGAACCAAAAGGAGGAATGAGGTTTAAGTTAAAACTTAAAGACATTACAAAAGAAAATCGTGGAATGACTGTCTGCTCTTCGATAGCAGTAAGATATTCTGCTGGTAGAAGGTTCCTGGGGGAAGGAGTGGAAAATTATATTATATTAACAGAAACCACAAATACAGATTTGCAAGTGGGCAAAGCTGCATGGCATGGCAAGAGTCAGTGATAGAAGTGAAGCAGAAATCTAGAAGAGAAGCATGTCCCTCAGAGATACTGGGAAAATGCATGGGGAAATCTACCATTTGCGTGAGACATTGAGTAATTGATATGTTCAGGATATGGATGCCAGCTAAATCGGTGACAGATTTTTCAGCCACTTTTCTTGGTGGGCATATTAGCAAATGGGTAAGTTTGAGTTTGAATTTTGTTTAATGGCATATCAACCTCTGTGGGTCATTTACTGCCAAAAAGGAGGGGTTTTAAGGTATTTTTTATAATGTTCGGTTATAGTGAAAAGGTTGATTTGGTCAGATTTTAATGAAAATTTTGTTTTTATTTTAGAAAACTGAAAATATTCAGTATTGATTACATTAGAGATCTTTCTTTTTGATTTTATTAAAATCTTGAGATTGAGTTTGAGTTTTGGTTCATGGCATATCAACACCTCTGTGTGTCATTTAATGACAAAATGGTGGAGTTTTAAGGTGTTTGGTTGTAGTGAAAAGGTTGATTTAGTCAAATTTTAATGAAAATTTTGTTTTTATTCTATATTTTAGAAAACTGAAAATGTCTTAGAGTTTTTTTTATTCAAAAATGTTTTGTTGAGAATAATTTTTTTCTTTCAAAAATTTGTTATGGTAATTTTTTTTCCTTCAAAAATGTATTATTGGTAATATTTTTCCTTCAAAAACATATATTTTCTATAAAAGTTGATTTTTACGTATATATTTCTATAAAAGTGTATTTTTATACTTTCATAGTGTTTTGACCCCAGTTTGGGGGTTAACTATTTGTCCACAGTTGGGACCCTAAAAACAGGTAAGAGGAAATGACCTTGTTCATATTATCTGAAATACTGTCAAGCAAGGAACAATCAGAAGATGAAGGGTAGAAAAAGAAAAGAAAAAGAAGAATGGTAGAAAAAGAAAAGTTAGCTGAGTTTAGTAGGGAGAGACGGAGACACATGTAGGAATGGCCTGGAGATTCAAGAGAAATCACCCTAGCTAGAGGGAGATGCTTGCTGACACAAACACTAATTCCATGCATATGAACACTGGGGTCATTCCTAAAGAGGGAAGGTAACCAGGAGTTGGGAAGTCAGAGGAAAAGATTGTGGAGTTAAGAGTGGTTTTGTAGAGAGCTAAGATGTCTGGAGACCTTTCAAGTTGGTATGTACACCGCAGATATTAGAGAAAAAAAATATTGAGGGGCTTAAAGAATTTTTGTTTGACTGGTTTAGTTTTGTGTCTTTGTTCGTGAATGTTCATTTTTGGGTTACTTTGGTAAGGAGAGGTCTCAAGTATTGGAAGCAGACAGCTATTGAGCACGACATGTGTAGGAAGAGAACTGGCACAGACTGTGGGAAAAGTTTGCAGAGACACCTATCCATGCACGTCATTGCAATGCAAGAACCCTAATATTATACAACTGTTGATCAGAGTAGCTGCTCTAGATGCTGTGTCAATCTGAAGCAGCAGGCAGGAAACTGCCAACCAGGTACCCTCAGTACGAAGAGACATTACCACTTTCCACACACATCAGAGAAAATTCACAAGAGCACCACTATTAATGCCTGAGGAAAGGAAAAGTGCCAGGAACCCTTTCCTAAACAGGAAACAAGGAATGAGCATCTACTTCTCTTCGGGAAGGGGGAGGAGTATGAACCAGGTGATATGAGGGCCTATCTATTCCAATTAAAAAAAAAATTACTAAGTGTTAACTCAGTATAAGTCAGGAGATTATAAAAACTGGTAGAGTACCTCTGAGGAAACAAAGAAAACAAAGCAGCTGCTCAATATTAGTGAGATACTGAAAAGTTTCATTCTTCAAGCAGTTCAAGAACTATTTTTAACTCATCTTAGGTTAAGGGGTACGATGGTAAGGACAGAAGTTAACATGGCTAACCCCATAGTTAGCACATCACTCAATAAATCTCGGACCTAATTAATAAAACAACAACATTTAGGCAAAATTTGACTTTATTCATTAACATAGTCTTCTTCTAGGGTGGTACACTGATTCCAATGCTTCTCTAACAATTTGATGCCTTTTTTGTAGAACGATTTGTCTTTGGCCTCAGAATATGCCTCAGTTTCTGATATCACTTCTTCATTAAAGCCAAATCTCTTTTGAGGTCTGCAAACAGTCAGTAGTCACCGAGGGCCAGATCTGGAGAATAGGGTGGATGCAGAAGCAATTCGCAGTGCAATTCACGTTTTGCTATTGTTGTGAGCAACTTGTGACATGATGTATGCTGTCTTGGTGAAAGAACACTTTTTTCTTCATTTGTAGCTGCTTTTTTTTAATTTCTTCCTTCAAATGCACCAATAATTCTATATAATATTCGCTATTGATGGTTCTTTCTTTCTCATGGTAATCAATGAACAAAATACCTTGGGTAACCTAAAATATGGAGGCCAAAATCTTTCTTGCTGATGTTTGCTGATGTTTGCATCTTTGGTAGTTTTTGGACAGCTTTCATCTGCTGCTGTTCACTCAGCTGACAAAAAGTAAGGGTCTTACATGTATGGAGATACTCCTGTGTCTGGAGAAGCCATGTTTAGGACTCCAGAGTCAAACTGATTTGATTCATCTACAATGTCTCAGGCTAGGACATACTCCAGTAATGGGAAATTGCAAGTCTTAGATTTTTACAAATTGTGGCTTGCAAGCTGGAGTTTCTTTCTATATCTGGGAAAGATATATTTCCAAAGAGAAATAGCACCATGGACTTGTAAACTGTAGCAGGACTAGCAAACATGTGTGTCTTGACACCAATAAGCTTCCTGACTGAATTTGATTGACGCTTTCATCACTGTGTTCAATAATGTCATTAAGCAGCCATCACATTTTGTCTCCACCAATGTCTTTACATGAACTTGATATTTATATTGATATCCACATAACTATGTGAAAACAAATTTGATTAAATAAAAACTTGGTAAATATAATATACATCTGAAAAGGGACATTGAATACATTAGCCAATTTTTTTCTATTTCAGCCAGAAATGGGTAATGTAGTTCAAATGATTCAAAAAGTAAGATGATTTGACAGAAAACAAATTACTTGTGTATTACATTCACACCTAATATGCTTTAAGCTATTTTCAATGAGATTTAAAAACAGGTTTTAAGAATTCTAAAAACATTCTTTTTTGCTGCTATTGTTACCACATTTTAGCCAATCCATTTCATATTTAACTTCTGTAATTGTGAGTAGAGTCATTGTCATTCCAAGAGTTGTTCAGACTATTGAACTCATTCTTTGTATTGCTTTTGTTGTTACCACAATGTTTCAGTCAATCCATTCTATGTCTACCTTCTATAATTTTGAGAAGTCATTATCATTCCAAGAGTTGTTCAGACTATTGAACTCATTCTTTGTATTGCTTTTGTTGTTACCACAATGTTTCAGTCAATCCATTCTATGTCTACTTTCTTTAATTTTGATTGATCGATTAGATTTTTATGGCTCATCAATCTCCTGTAGGTTAGAGCAAGAAAATATTTTTACATTTAAAATATTTTGTATCTCATAATTATTTATTGATACAATTCCTACTAATTAACCTAGAGAGAGAGGAGGTAAATCCATACCTTTAGCAAAGCCATTTGCATATATGTGAATATAACAAACCTGAGTGGAACTGGAACTTGGCAGTCATATTTCCAAATCCAAGCCATTATCCATTACAACCACACACATCCAAGCTTACAACACCTGGTATACCCAAGAGCTCACCCATGTAGGTAGTGACTGGGCTCAACATTGCTTAAATCTGGTTATTTTGCAAGAACTATAGTCTGAACATAATATTGATGTAAGCCATAAGTTTCTATAATCTTGAAAAACATAATTATCAGTCCAAGTAATTGGAGTAGAGAGACTAAACTGTCGCCCAGTTCACACTTCACCCACATCTATTGAACAGGTGTAGAGGCTCATCCCTTGTTCCCTGTTTAGGATGTGGTTTCTGGCTTTCTCTTTTCCAATCTTTTCACTCTTTTCTTTCTTTTTTTTTTCTTTCCTCAATTGGAGTAGATAGACTAAATTATCACCCAGTTCACACTCCACTCACGTCTATTGAACAGGTGTAGAGGCTCATCCCTTGTTCCCTGTTTAGGATGTGGTTTCCGGCTTTCTCTTTTCCAATCTTTTCACTCTTTTCTTTCTTTTTTTTTCCTCAGTTGGAGTAGATAGACTAAACTATCGCCCAGTTCACACTCCACCCACATCTATTGAACAGGTGAAGAGACTCAGCCCCTGTTCCCTGTTTAGGATGTGGTTCCCAGCTTTCTCTTTTCCAATCTTTTCATTCTTACGTAGCCCCCTGCGCTTCAGTGGCATTACCGCCTTGCTTGGGGTGATATGATGAAAACAAAAAAAAAATGTTTGTTACCATAATGATTTTGTCAATCTTCTTCTAAAATCTACAAGGAAAACAGTACAAACAAAAAGAAATAGTAATAAATATATTTAGCATCTTGCCTCGAGTGGAAATAAAGTTTTCTTTGTTTCTTTGTGGAATTTTGTGATGCTGATAAAAGAGAAACATATGGTTTTTCTTTTCAAACAAAGCAAGATAATTTCTTACGATGATTGAAATGATAAAACACAGATGGGAAACGACCACATACCAAAGGTTTAATGGGAAATGAATTTTGGAGTAAGAATTAAAATTTAGCCATTTGGGCTGGACCATGCCCCTTGAGCAATGGTAAGAGAAGAGGAGAGGAGGAGACAGGTTTAATCAGATGACCATTGAGAAAAAAGGCCCCAGTAAATTTCAGAAAAGTTAGAGAAACATTCCATGCCTCGAACAATGGTAAGAAGCACTCACACAGGAGAGGGGATGAGGTTGATCAGGTGACCAAAAGAAGGATCCCTTATTGGTCATTTGGAAATGCTGAGCATACCCAAAGTGCATCACAACCACCTCTGCTGGATGTGAAGCAATATAAGCAAGAGTCAGTGGATTTTCAGACAGTTGAGTAGTGAACTGAGTAGAGTTGATTTGACAGTTAATTTGAGAGGGAGTGAGTTATGATGAGAGGCATGTTGTCACTAATTGCCTGCCTTAAAAGAACCTTGGACTTAAACCTAGTGTCAGACCAACCAACTTAGATAAAGTGTTAGATCCTATAGAATCCATGGTTTGGATTTTGCATGCAAGTGAGATAAACTCTGACCAAATACAATATCTAGCCAAACAGAACATCTGGATCATGGATGCAGCAGGTTTCAGCATCTTTCAACTCAAATCGGTTTTGTGATCAATTGAAAACAATATGGGCAGAATTTGATTCGGAACAAAGTGATTGACTATCAATCAGTTGTAGAGATTTTAGGTATTGATGTGAAGGACCAGTGGAGGAGGTTCACAAGTACACCAAGGTGTAATTTCTGCCTTGAGCATATGTATGTGTATTAGGTGAGTGTGTCTAATTCTTATCTGTTGATCACCATATATTGTCTACAATCAGCCAATGGCTCCATATTCTCCTTTCTTATTGTCAACTGCTGTTCACATAGTTTATTGTTTGAGAGCATGTCCTAAATTGCTTGCCATTTTCTTTTGATGTATTATGTAATTTTGTTTTTTTAATCTGTATATGGGAGTTTGATATTGATTATTTTCATTTTTGTTGGCTCTTTTGCCATTGATTCAGTTTCATGATTTCTCTTGATGCTTATGGAATCCAAGCCAATATTATTGTTGTTTTATTAAATGATGACATGTTTCTTGGATTTCTTGAATATAGAGATGATTTTTGTTCCTTTCTTAAATTGCTACTCAACTAGACATGGAGTCTGAGAATATTATAAACTTCCTATCTTTTGAATCTAAACTTATTTATAAATGAAACTTTGTCTGTGTGTGTGTGTGTGTGTGTGTGTGTGTGTGTGTGTGTGTGTGTGTGTCCGTTACCTATAGACTCCGAAACGGCTGAACCGATTTTCTTGAAAATTTACACAGTTGTACTATAAGCATCTGCGAGTGTTCTTAGCTAGGTTTTATGTCGAGGTACCCCCGATAAATATCAATAATCGATAATAAAAAAAATCGGGTTATAGAAGGAGTGGTCCGATTTTAATCAAATTTGATACACTCATAGACAAAGATATAAGAAACGATATTCAGAAGTTTTAAGTTTGCAGTTTTTACAATAGTGCAGAAAATCGATAATACATATAAAAGGCAAGATGTTTGTGTGTGCGTCTGTTTATCTGTCTGTATGTCCTTTATACAAATTCACAATTTTTATCTGATTCTCACCAAACTTCACACAAATATTCTTAAGGCTGAGTCTGAGCTTCAGGACCATGAATTAGTTTTAAAGCTTTCATTACACCCGAGCAACGCTGGGCTATACTGATAGTTTTCTATAATTTTAAATGCCATTTTAATGGCTTGCAGTTTAGCTGTATAGGTAAATGCATATAGGTAATTGCTACCAAAACCAATGTAAAAATCAGCAGGTTCGTTTTCTCACTAAAGTGAGCCCTGTATTCTTGACCGGCAGCCTTGTTACCCCTTGGGACAATGTGGCCAGATATTATGGTTCCTTATTAGTTTTTGCTTTGGGTTTAGCTCTAAGTAGGTATAATTGTAGTTCTTAGCCTCAGCCATGATACCATTTACTCAGAGGACAAGCCTTCAAAATTCAGTTTACAATGAAAAAACTTATTTGATATCGATACCAGGAAATCAAAATTTGATTTACATTCATTCATTTTTATTTCATTCTATTTTTTCGCTTTAACTGGAAACAACTATTGCTTTTTAGTCTTTTGTATCTGTAGCTGCTGCCAAGCACCATTTGCTACCAAACCTTAATGTAAAAATCAGCAGGTTTGTTTCTCACCAAAGTGAGCCCTGTATTCTTGACCGGCAGCCTTGTCACCCCTTGGGACAATGTGGCCAGATGTTATGGTTCCTTATATTTTAGGATAACGTAAAACAATAATGAGGTCTAAATGAGAAGTATGAGACAAAACAGTAAAGTTAGAATAAGTAAATAAAAATATAACAAATAAGCTGTTTTTACGGCAACCTTTTCTAAAATATAGGATTTTTGGTCTCTGCGTAAGAAATAGAAACCCCCCCTTAACAGTTTTTTGGATTGAGACCTTCTAAGAGGGCAGACATAAAGTTGTTATCTCCAGTGGCAGCACATTCGTTCGGTACTGTTAGGGAATAATTCACACGAGGTGCTAATGAGGTAATTAACATTTTTCCATTCAATGTTCAGCAAACCCTAAACAAATTTTATAGTTCATGGAATTTAATCCTTCTGAAGTTTTTATTGCTTTTTAGACCCTTTCTTAATTTGTAAAAATGTATTGCTTTGGCGATTCTAACGATTCTTGCTGATTTAAACACTTGTTATAAGTTCCCTTGTTTTAGTTATAACTATTTATGTAAATTTTCATTGTTTATTCTCTTATTTTTTCAAATTTTGTAATTATCTATCCTTGTGTACATTCTTCCTCCATATGCTCATGTTATTTTTTGTCTTAATTGCAGTTTTCACAGATGCACAAGTGCTGTAAAGGAAATAAAACCTTTTACAATATATACCTGAAGATCATCAGTTCTCTCATGCATGTTTCATGTGGCAATGGTAATTACACATAGAGCTACCTTATTTATTGTGACTAGAGTTAAGTTATGAAGATCTTTGTATGTTTGTTTTCATGCTTCATTAATTCAAAGTCAAAGTGAAAGAATGACTGTTGGTTTATTTAAATTGAACTGAATATATTGAGGTTCATGTGTTTTTTTGGTATGCAAATTTTTAGAGTTGGATTGTAGTTTTAAGACACATTAAAGAAATAATTTTTCTTTCTCAATAATATAGGTAGTATATTGGCTTCTATGTAGAGACTTTGCATAGGTGAAGTTCCGTAAGGCTCCAAGACTTAATCTCAGACTTTGTATGGTTTGCTGTTTTTTAAGATAGGATTGGTGTATGCTAATGTAATTAATGCATCCGTAGTCTAATTTTGATCTGATGTGTGTCCTGTATATTTTCTGAGAATTACTTTTTAGTTATTCAGTTTTGATATTACCCCTCTAATGCTCTATTAGTGTCTTACCACTTTTCAACAAAGTTTTCAAAGCCCTTATCAATGCTGAAGTAGTTAACCATCTCACATCTCACAACCTACTCTCTGACAAACAAGATGGCTTCCGCTTTTCCAGGTCTACCACTGATGTGCTAACAGCCATCACAGAATATGTATACCAGTCAGTCAGTTAAGTGCCATACGTGAAACACGCTTTGGGCGATCATGTCTCGCAAGCGACATGACTGACTGGGCAGAAGATTATCCCGCAGTAGGTTGCCAGCCAAGGCTATAGAACCCAATCTGTCCTGTTATTTAACCTATAACTGGAGGGAAGAGATGGATTAATACCTTTCTCAAGGGTATTTGTGCGTAAGTGAATGCAATGAATTCAACTGGAATTCGAACTCGGCTCTCCGATTTCTTGTTCCGAGCCGATATCAACTGGAACACCACGCTCTTGATAAAAACAGTGAAGCTCAAGATGTTATCTTTGATATTGTGAAAGCATTTATCAGGTTTTGGGATATGGGCCTTCTGCGCAAGCGTCAGGCCTCTGGTATTTTTGGGTGATAGTTTGATTTAATCCAATTATTCCTATCAATGTGCATTGTGGGTATCAACTCAGAATGACAAATTGGGAAGCTGAGTTCAAATTCCAGTTGAATTACTTGCATTCACGTACGCACAAATACCCTTGGGAAAGGTATTAATCCATCTCTTCCCTCTGGTTATAAATAATAGGACATGATTGTCCAAAGCGTGTATCATGTATAGTTGTACTTTAAGCATCTGTGAGTGTTCTTAGCTATGTTTTGTGTCGAGGTACCTCTGATAAATATCAAAAATCGATAATCAAAAAAATCGAGTTATAGAAGGAGTGGTCCGATTTTAATCAAATTTGATACACTCATAGACAAAGACATAAGAAACGATATTCAGAAGTCTTAAGTTTGCAGTTCTTACAATAGTGCAGAAAATCGATTATATATATAAAAGGCAAGATATTTGTGTGTGTGTCTGTTTATCTGCCTGTATGTCTGTATTTTTTCAGCCCTTTTATTTTAGTTTTTGCTTTGGGTTTGGCTCTAAGCAGGTATAATTGTAGTTCTTAGTCTCAGCCATGATATCATTTACTCAGAGGACTTATTTAGCCTTCAAAATTCAGTTTACGACGAAAAAATGTTATTTGATATCGATACCAGGAAATCAAAATTTGATTTACATCCATTCATTTTTCTTTCAGTCTACGGTTTCACTTTAACTGGAAAACAACTATTACTTTTTAGTCTTTCGTGCCAATGTCCAAAGAGTCTGAGCTCCAGGACCATGGATTAGATTTAAAGCTTTCATTACACCCGAGCAACGCTGGGCTATACTGCTAGTCCATCTATAAATCTTCCATTCATTCATGCATCGAATACTGTTGCCATATCTGGTCAGATGCTACTGTTATACATTTCAAGGTTCTCAACAAAATCCAAAGAAGGATCTGCAATGTAATCAATCCTCACTTGGCATCTCAACTTCAGTTACTTTCTCACCAATGTAATGTTACTTCTCTTTGTCTTTTCTATGAATATTTCTATGGCAACTGCACTGATAGCCTTTTTTTCCTGGTGTGCCAACCACATTAATTTATGTGTGCTCCCAGATTGGCATCTAGGTTTCACCCTTTTACCAGTAAAACAGTTAGATGTAACCATCTCTTCTACTTTAACAGTTTCTTTCTTCACACTTCCCATCTGTGGAACTCCCTTCTGTTTACTTGCTGCTCTGATAGCTACAACCTCCAAAAGTTTAAATGCAATGTCAATAGCCATCTTCCATTTCCCTGAATTCCATCTTTTTATCCCTTCTTCACAACCACATTTCTTCCATCTGTGTCTCTCTGTAAAACCCTGCACACTAGTGGTGGTCCCACCTTGCTTAGGATGTTATGATTAAAAAAAAACATTACTTTTAAAAGCTTCAAAATCTTTTGACATTTTTGTTTAAGGTAATCAATATGTGCCTTGAAGTTAAGTTTGCTATCTCATATGATTCCACGATATTTTATTTGTTGGACTATGTGAAGTAAGTATCCATTTAATTTTAATTCTAGATCAAGGTGGTAAGCTTATTTTTTTAGAAATGTATACTAACAGATTTTATTTTGTAGAAATGGAATCCATTTTCATTTGTCCATTTTGTTTAAACATATCTGTCTATATTTTTCAAGGAGGGTATGTATTAATGGTTTTATTAATACTAATTATTTTGAGAATAAATAATGTAACTGATAAAATGCTATTTTGAGGTACTCCTGCCTTCTGCTTCTGTGTAAATGATGTTGTATTTCCATTTTGTACTTTGAACGTTCAGTTTGATAGAAAGTTTGGGATGAATATAGCCATTCTTTCTTTGATTCCAACCTTTTAAGATACCATACTTTCATATAATGTCATAAGCTTTTTCAAGATCAAAGAATTCTGACACCACATCATGATCTTGAACAAAACTATCACAAATAAAGTTTTCCAGCCATACAAGTTGATCATTGGTTCCTTGGTTTTCCAAAATCCACTTTGATAGCTAGATAAGAGATTGTTTCTCTTCAAGTACCACATTAGTTGAGCATTTACCATTCTCTCTATTGCCTTGCAAATGCAACTTGTTAGTGCAATGGGTCAGTAGTTTGTTGAGATAGAATGGTCTTTAGCAGGTTTAAGAATTGTAATTAAGACAAACTCAAGTCATTATTTTGGAAATTTGAACCCCATGTATCATTGAAGATGTAGAGAAGTATTAAAAGAAATTATTCTGGCAGGTGTTTTAAAAATTGGTAATTAATTTCATATGGACCAGTTACAGAGTTTTTACTTTGATTTTTGGAGTCTTTTAGTTTTGCTCTATATTGTATTCTTTATTGTTTGGAGGGAAATGTAAGTTTTTCTTGTTCCATAATGATTTTATATTTTTGAAATTTAGGAGTGTAGTGATTTGTTAAGGAGTTTCTTTGAAATTCTGTTGCTGTTAGGTTAGATATTTCACTTTTTCCAGTGCATTTATCTCTATTTCTTTTGGTTAAGTGAACTATTACAGTTTGTGATGTTAATCTTCCTTATTATTTTCCATGTTTTATTTATTGAGGTTTTATTGCCTAGTCAGGAAATGTAGTTTTGTCAAGATTCTATACAAGGAAAATTTGTGCAGTATTTGTGTAGTATTTGTCTTGCTATTTGTGTTAGTATGTTTGTAACAGAGACTATTGCTTCTGGATCATTGAGAATTTCTATGTTGATTTGGGATTAGCAGAGTTCATTGAACCATTTAGTTTTGTGTAGTTGCTATTTTGGATTCCTTTCTTCTGGCATAGGCTTGCTTGTATTTAGGAAAATAGATGAATGTTTCCACCACATTTTTCATCATGAACTTTCCATTAAAAGCCCATAGTAATTGATGGGGAGCATATGATTAGGTCAATAGCTGATGTTGATCCAGTACCTGGGTGTAAGTATATGTGCATTTGGTTATTAAAGATACATAGATCAGATGACTACAGTAGATATTCTATAAGTTTACCAGGTTTGATTAGGGTTCCTACAGCCCCACAATTTGCTGTATGCATTAAAATCTGCCATAAGTAGAAAGGGAGTGGGAAGTTGGCCTTTCTATTTTAGACTTATTCAGTCTGTTTGGGAGGAATATAAATTGAACATATGGTTATTGTTTGATGAATTGAAGCTTTTACTACCATGGTAAGGTGTTGTTTGATTTGCTTATAATTTGGTTTAACACCACTACAGTTTCATTCCATGATGCTTGTGTTCTGTTTATTCATTTGAATGGTAATTATTTTATTTTAGTGAGTAGATCTTAAGGATTACTTAAGGATTACTATGTTTTGGGTTTTTTTTTAATCTATTTCCATACTTTCTATACAGTTTGTTTTCCTTGTCTGTGAACTTGTTCTTTATCGAGTATGTTCTTGATTATTTGGGAATTTAATTTTTTTTTTATTATCTTTACATGGGTTGCAGTCCTGTTTATTCACTTTTAATTCTGTTTTTTGAATTTTGGGTTTTGTTTTGTAGTTTGATTGGTTTTCATTCTGTCAATTTTCTGTTTGAGTAATTTTTCATTTGATAAGTTTAGAGTGTTTTGACAATGAGAAGTTGTCAGTGAATTTTGTATTGGACTTAAATTGTTTGTGGGCTTATGGCCATATCACATTGAATACACCGGTTCTCGCTCGATCACCGAAGTTAAGCATTGTTGAGCCTGGTCAGTACTTAGATGGGTGACTGCTTGGGAATACCAGGTGCTGTAAGCATTTAGTGACAGATGTGCGTCGTGGATATCAGCTCGGAAAGAGAAATCGGTGAGCCGAGTTCGAATTCCAGTTGAATACCCTGCATTCACTTAAGCACTAGTACACTTGGGAAAGGTATTAATCCATCCCTTCCCTCCAGTTATGAGTTAAATAACAGGGTAGGACTTGGGAACCCTGCCCTTAAAAACAAAATCCCAATGAATCTTGGTACTCGAAAAGAAAAAAGTATTACTAGACACAAAACTGATATAAAAACAACAATTAATTTGTAGGTAAAAAAAGGTATTACCAGCAATAAATAAATAAAATTTAGTTGGCAATAAATGACCTGCCAAGGTTGATATGCAATAAAAACAAAACAACCAACCAACATTGTGGATAGTTTTATTGCAGTGGTAAGGGCTGGAGAATGTGCGTTGTGGTGCATTGGATATCGGCTCGGAACGAGAAATTGGGGAGCTGAGTTCGAATTCCAGTTGAATCCATTGTATTCACTTACGCGCAACTACCCTTGGGAAAGGTATTAATCCATCTCTTCCTTCCAGTTAAGGGTTAAATAGCAGGACAGATTGGGTTCTATAGCCTTGGTCGGCAACCAGTCTACTGCAGAAAGCAATGCCAACCTACTGCAGGATAATCTTCTGCCCAGTCAGTCATGTCTCTTTTGAGACATGATCGCCCAAGCGTGTATCATGTATGGCACTTAACTGACTGACTGAAGGGCTGTTTAAAATTGGTTTTAATGTTCTCAATGTTTGATATTAGAGTTTTATAGACATAGCTTGATGCTGTTTGGATAATTTTTGCATGTGATGATTATCTTTGAGGATGTTGCAATTTTCTTATTTTTAATCAGTTTTTATATATATATATGTAGACATTGTAAATTATTCACATTAGAAAATGGATAAAATCTAAATTAAATAACATGCTCACCGATGAATTAGGTAAAAATAGAAATGAAAATAAAAATAAAGCCAAAGATAGAATAAGTTAGTTGTCCATTTTTTTTTCAATAACCCCCCCCCCCTTTTGTATCAGGATAGTAAACTTTGCAGCAAATTGATAGATGTAGCGAAAAAATAGCAGTTTGGGGTTTACTCAAAGGAAAGCAGACAAGAGGGGAATAGGGTCAAGGAAAAAGAAAAAAGAGGAGGAAAAAAGTTGGTTAGCACGTAAATTCCTCGAGGGCAAACCCCTAAGTGAATCTCCATTCTGATTAGCCGAACACACACACACACAAAAAAACACCCATATACATTCACAGTAAACCAAAAGTATTTGTCATTTAAATGTAAATCGTCTGCACAACCACACCAACATTGCCTGAAGATGAGAATTAATCTCGAAACATAGAAATTTCCATTTAGCAATGAAAAATTGACATAACCATATATATATATATATATAGGTAAAGCAACAAGTTTGTTACCTAACAATGATAAAAGCATTTATTTTACAAACAAATATCTTTCAATATAATCACTTTCCTTATCAACAAACTTAATTCAGTGGTGAATAACACAATTCAAATATTATACAGTGACAATTTCAGATCAAAATTCAGCTAGTATCTACTGTTAACAATGTTAGACAATGGATGTATTGTACTACTCCTATGCGTAAACATGTATACAAATACAGAGAGGTAAAGTTATGTCTATATTATTTTTCAGTGATATATACTCTCCACTATCTCTTCCAATGAATTTAATAATAATAGGATCTTTTGGGATTTACCTCCAAGATTTTTATGGATTTATATATATATATATATATATATATATATATATATATATATATATCACTTTTTTTCTTTCTTTTTTTTTCAATTGGAGTAGATAGACTAAACTATCGCCCGGTTCACACTCCACCCACGTCTATTGAACAGGTGAAGAGGTTCATCCCTTGTTTCCTGTTTAGGATGTGGATTCTGGTTTTCTCTTTTCCAATCTTTTCACTCTTACGTAGCCCCCTGCACATCATTGTGATACATCGGGGTGATATGATTAAAAAAAAAATATATATATATATATATATATATATATTGTCATCCGCAGACAGATCTGTTTCGCTGTATCACAGCTCATCAGTGCGGTTAGACTCCGATCGCTTTTTCACCCAGGATTGAAACCCGACCGAATTGGCGTCATTCGGCGACTCTACCCCTGGGCTGTGGATGTTCGGTGGAAGAAGGCAGACATTTTAGCGCATATCATTATACGTGCCCAATAGCTAGAGTGCTCTAATTCATTTTACTGAATGAGTGATGCATATATGCCAGAGTAGCTACTGTTTATCAAAGTCTACTATTCTTCCAGAGTGCTCAATCAGGGTATGTGAATTAGTTAGTTTTTGGTCATAATTAAATTTGACTAATACACAGTTATATTAAAAAATGTTCAATACAATTATATTGTAGAACTTTTGAATATTTTTCATTTGGAAATGAGTTATTTCACCACCTAGGTTTCTACCTTTTGGTGTCTTTAGGCGATTTACAATAAATAAATTATTGTAAATTGCCTGAAGACACCAAAAGATAGAAACCTAGGTTGCGAAATAACTTGTTTCCAAAGGAAAAACAAACAAAAAAAAAAACAAATATATATATATATATATATATATATATATATATAAAGAGAGAGAATTAATATAAGTAAGACCACTAAAAGTCAGCAGTTTTGGCTTCAAACAGTCTTCCAACTTAATATATATATATTATTGCAGCTTGCAAATAGACTAAAACATATTTATTGCATTTATTCCTGATTAATATCCTAATGTGAGCTACTTATCTCTTTCAGTACATAATGCTCTTGTTTATAAGCTGATATAATTAAAGCTTTGTATTTATGGAATTAGGCCACTGGTTTAATGACTAATAATTTCTTCTGAAAATTAAATGGCAAAAACTTCTGTTTGTTCTTCTATCAAAACTGAAAACAAATTTGTTAGTGTCCTATATTTAAAAACTTTTATCTCTCAAGCAATTTTGGAACCAGACTTGTATTAGCCATATACTTCATTTCTATAGCCAACATTATAAGGGTGAAATTTTATTTATGTTAAATGGTAAGGATATATGATTAAAAAAAAAAGTATTAAAAACACTTTTTCATTCATGTAATATCCTGTGTTTTCTTTTCTTTTTGTTATAAAAATATATCTAAACTTATTTATAAATGGAACTTTGTCTGTATGTGTGTGTCCATTACCTATAGACTCCGAAATGGCTGAACTGATTTTCTTGAAAATTTACAAAGTTGTATTATAAGCGTCTGTGAGTATTCTTAGCTAGGTTTTGTGTCAAGGAACTCCCGATAAATATTAAAAATCGATAATCGAAAAAATCGGGTTATAGAAGGAGTGGTTTGATTTAATCAAATTTGATACACTCATAGACAAAGACATAAGAAATGATATTCAGAAGTTTCAAGGTTGTAGTTCTTACTATAGTGCAGAAAATCAGTAATAGACAAGATTTTGGGTGTGTATCTGTTTACCTGCCTGTATGTCTGTATTTTTATCAGCACTTTTATTTTAGTTTTTGCTTCGGGTTTGGCTCTAAGTAGGTATAATTGTAGTTCTTAGTCTCAGCCATGATATCATTTACTCAGAGGATTTATTTAGCATTCAAAATTCAGTTTATGACAAAAAAAACTTATTTGATATCAATACCAGGAAATTAAAATTTGACTTACATCCATTCATTTTTCTTTCAGTCTACGGTTTTGCTTTAACTGGAAAACAGTCTTTCGTTCCAACATCTAAAGAGTCTGAGCTCCAGGACCATGGATTAGTTTTAAAGCTTTCATTACACCCTAGCAACGCCGGGCTATACTGCTAGTCTCTTCATAAATATACAGACCAGCACCATAACAAAACTTTTTCATCATCAAAATATCAATTTCAGATCACTTCTTTACTTTTAAGCTTCACCTCTTGTTATTTATATGACTTTTATTTGTAAACACATACACACACACACACACACACACACACACACACACACACACACACACACACACATGCATACACACAGACATATATTATTATACTCTCATTATGATTAAGCTCTCAGGAGGGGAAAATTTTAAAAACAGTTAACACTTCTGTGATTTAAATGTTACTCTTCAGCAATGAATTGAGTTCTTCCGGTGACTGGTGTGTGTATACACCACTTATATATAACACACTAAAATTCCCCCTCTCTCATTCTATGCGCCTATGGCTTAAGGAGTATAGACTCCGACTGACACCAAATTGGTTGAGTTTCGATCCTGGCTAGAAGCAAGTAGATGTCTAGCCACACTGATGAGCTCTGATACAGCAAAACAAACTTGTATATATATATAATCAGATCCAGTTATTCCATGATGCATTAGATTCATAGGGTTACCACATGTACTGCAGCCACAGTAGAAATGGCATTTCTTTGTGTACCACAGCCTGATGGAGCCCAACCCTCTCCAGGCTGGTTTGAATTCAGAGTTTTTTTCTTCTCCTAGACTGGTTGTCACCCAAGGTTATAGAACCCATTCTCTCCTGCTATTTTGGCTATATTTTGGGAGAGAAGAGATAGATTCATACCTTTCTCAAGGGTATTAGAATGTATGCGAATAAAATGAATCTGACTGGGATTTTAACTTGGCTTTTCGATTCCTCATTCCAAACCAATATCCATTATTCCACCGTGCCTCCATATCATGTTTGGAATGACTCTCTAAAATTGATAATTAAGTTTCATATCTTTCTTAGTTCAGTTAAATCCTGCTAAGTATTTTTCTACTTTTATGTGCCTTGTCCATTCAGAGCATGAGCGATCATGGCCCTCCACATCTTCCTGTTATTTTTCCCAAACCCTGTTCTGCTATCCATTTGCTGAAGCTCGTTAAATATGTCACATTCTTTTCCCCTGTCCCTCCATCTGGCCTGTGAGTATCAGATTTTCCAAGACCTCCTTCCTCATTAAGTGTTCCAGAAATTTCAACTACCTCTTCCTGATGTTAAGTAGAAGATTTCTTTTTGTTTCCATTCTCTCCAAAACCTTGTTGTTGCTCACTTGCTTGGTGCATATTTAAATTTCTGTACATGCTTGATTTTAGCATCCTCGACCTGTAAATTGCATTTTAGGCAAATCTTTTTACTGATGACCATGCATTTTGTTTTCTTGGAGTTTATGCTTAGTTCTTTTTTCTTGCGCTCCTTTACTACATTCTGAAGAATGTTTGTAGTTTCATTTCTGTAGCTGCTATCAACACTGTGTCATCTGCATATCTTATGTTGTTTGGCTACCAATGATGAATCCTGGTAGGATTTTTAGTTCTTTCAGAATTACCTCACTCTATAGGTTAAATAAATTCAAGAAGAAGACACATCCTTGTTTTACACCTCTTTCTATTTTTGTATATCTGTTTATTTTTCTGTTTATATGCAGGCATTTTGCTGCCAGTATAGATTCTTGATTACTCCAACATCTTTCCCGAATATGCTAAGGTTATAGATCTTTGAGGTGTCAGTCAGTCAGTTAAGTGTCATACGTGATACACGCTTGGGCGATCATGTCTCGAAAGAGACATGACTGACTGGGCAGAAGATTATCCCGCAGTAGGTTGCCATTGCTTTCTGTGGTAGACTGGTTGCCGACCAAGGCTATAGAACCTAATCTGTCCTGTTATTTAACCTATAACTGGAGGGAATAGACGGATTAATACCTTTCCCAAGGGTATTTGCGCATAAGTGAATGCATGGAATTCAACTGGAATTCGAACTCAGATCTCCGATTTCTCATTCCGAGTTGGTATCCACTGCGCCACAACGCACATCCGCACTTTGTCAAAAGCTTTTGCACAGTATATAAAACACAGGTACACATTTTTCTGCATTTGTATTGCTCTTTCTGATAACATTCTCAGCATAAATGTCGTGTTACTTGTTTTTGTCTAATGTAATGAATATGCATGCACCTTGGTTCCCCCTCACAGTAATATGATTGGCTGGTGTCAGCCATAAATACAGACTAAGGCAGGGACACCTAGGACTATGCTTATTGGAATGTCTATTGACTATGCCTATTGCATAAGCCTACGCCTAAGTATAATGCATATGACTATGATGAGTACCTGTCCATTACGGCTACTTGCTAGATTGTCCTACCCGGTTACATTACCAAAACCATTTAGCTACTTCGAATAATATATATATCCCTTTCCAGGACATATCATTGTCCTATCTCTGGTCTGATTCTGCTGTGTGCTCTATTCATCAGAATATATATATATATATATATATATATATATATATATATATAAATTTACTCAAGCCGCAAGATTAGCAACCAGGTCCCACCCTTTTACTGTGAAACCAATAAATTGTAAATGCAAATTCTACTTCATCAGCTTCTTTTCTTACACTTCCTGCCTGTGGAATTCCCTTCCATTTTCTTGCTTTCCCAACAACTATAATCTCCAATAATTTAAATGTAAAATCAATAGTCATCTTCTATCTCACTAACCTGCATCCTCTCTCTCATGCTCCTTTCTCCGTCCACTCCACCTCATCAGTATTCTCATCCTTCTCTTACCCACTTCTTAACACCCACTATAACCTGTCACTCTTTCTCATAACTTTCCTCTGATGTACCCCCCTGCAAAACAGTGGCAATAAAATATCTTTCTTGGGGTGATATGATTATAAAAAAAATAATAAAATTCAGATGAAGTTTGTTATGCGGCTCATTAAGCTGATTGTGTGGTAGAATTTAAATTCATCTGTGCCAGATTTCTTAGGCATTACTATGAAAATAGATCAGCTTAGGTCTTCAGGTATATCACCACTGTTGCAGATTTCATTTCTTATTCCTGCAATCTTGTCTATGTTGAAATTGTCTAAGTCTGTCAGCATCTCTATTACAATTTTGTCTGGCCCTGCTGCTTTGTTTCTGTTCAATTTGAGCAGTGCAGATTCCACTCTAGTTTTTAATATTTCCAGCCCATAAGTATTTCTGTACATTGTTGGTCTCCTTTCTCTGATATATTTTTCTTTCTCTGAGTGTTCTGTCCTAGAATTTTATACAGGTTTTTGTTAAACATGTCTTTTGTTGTTAGTTCTCTTATGGTTTTATTCATAATTCCCTAATGAAACTCATTCTATTTATGCAAACTTTTTTGTTGAGCCATTCTTCTTTAGCCTGTTTGTACTTGTATATGCAATACAGAAAAATACACAATAGAATAAGGATTTTATTGTGTAGCTTTCTGTATTCTGTTCCATGGACTTGTTTTCTGACTCATTTGCATCATGTCAAGAATCTCATTTGGGAAGCGTTTATTTTTCTTTCCTTTGTTCATTTTGCCTTGGAATGATTTCATTTGCTGATGTCACTAAAGCTTCTCTTAGTGTGTCCCATTACAAGTTTCTATTTCCATTTTGTCAATTACATGACTCACACTTCTATCTTAACCTTTTTACAACATCACTTGGACTGTTTTCTTTTGTATCTTCCCTCTCTTCTCATTGTAACCCCCTGTGCACCAGTGGCAGTACTGCCTTGCTTGTGGGGAAACAATTATAAAAAAAAAAGAAATTGTCTTAGAGGCCGCTTTTTATTTTCCATCAGCATAGCTAAAAAGTGATTCATTATGCCTTCTTGGGCAAAAGTTTTCTGCTGACATGAAGTGGAAAAATTATATTGAATTAATTACTAAGTTGGTTCACTATGTCATGCAATGTAATTTTTCTCACCAGAAATCTATCTTGCATATTCATAAGTTGACCATTCTTAATTGCTTTGAATATTGTTGCTACATAAGGTTTGGTGCTCCTGCTATATATTTAGATATTCTTGATAAAATCCAAAGAAGAAACTGCAATGTTATTGGTCCTGACCTGACAACTCTGATTTAGTCACTTTCCCTCCATTGTAACATTGCTTTCCTGTGACTTTTCGATAAATGCATTCATGATGAACTTTTCTCAAGAATGTATGAATTTAAGCATAGTACGAGATTGGTAGCAAGGTCTTATTTTTTCTTGGTTATGTCTCCTGGTTTTCTTGCTTCCCAGTCAACTTCGATCTTCAAATATTTAAACACAAAGTCAGTTGTTATCTTCTGTCTTAATTCATGTTCTTTTATTTTTCTCTCTCCTTAAGAGTGTTTTTGTTTCTCATATTCTCTTGCAATCCATAGCCTCCATTGCATCTTAGTGGCTTTATTGCCTTGTTTGAGATTAAATAATTCTTCCACCCAAAAAAGATACAAATATTTAATACATTAGTATAATTTTTAGAGAGTGGGGGGGGGTATCTAAAATTTTAAATCCACCAACCCTAAGATTACCATCACTCACAAGGTAGAATAGGTAAAACAAGCTTAAATTTTAAAGAAACTTTATGCAGTAATGGGTTAATTTTGTTATTATTATTGAATATATGAAAAGACCTTTCAAGAACATAAAGTCTCGCTGGCCAGAAATGAGTTTGTAAATTAGTTTCGAAAAAGGAATGTAACCTTCAAATTTAGGAATTTTTAAAATTAATGATAATTTTTAATTTGGATGTAAAAAGAAATACACTGATAAACTTCTCGCGAGAAAGGTTAAAGATATACAGAATAACATAATTAATTCCCAGAGACTGAAAATTATAAAAATGAACCAGATATTCACCTGGGGGAGGGGGCAATATCTAATTTGTACAACAGGCAAGGTGTTGACAGTTGATTGATAAAATGGCAAAAAATCTAAGTGCCAGTCAATAGGTGAAAAGGTTACTTAACAAAAAAACTAGGTGTCCAGTATTTGACTCCAGACAGAGAGAAAATATACAGTTGGTTAATTTGTTTTAGCAAAAGCAAATTGTGAAATTTTAACAACTTGCTGAATGATGTTCACCCTGAGAAAGTCAATTCATTGCATTCAAATTTCAGTCCAGAAAGAGAAAAGTGCCTGTGAAACAATAGTTTTTTTTTTTTTTAAGTGAGATTAAGGAAAAAAGGGAGAGGCTTCCTGCACACAATGAAGACCAGTGGGCACAGGCAACCTACCAAAGAAGGAGAAGTGCTGTCCACACCACCGCAGAGTGTTAGTGGAAAATGCTAAAAAGAAGAGGAAGATGTGGGCAGAGTAATGCCTACAACCATTATCCGAGAAAGAGGTGACAACTAAATTATGAAAATAATTTTTTCTTGGGACCAAAGAGAGTGAAGATGACAGGTGAAGGAAATACCAATTCCTCAACTACCATATACCTCCACACCAGTTTCTGGTACACACCAATAAAAATGAATGCACAAAATGAATTAAGCAGATATTGGACAAAAAAATCGAACAGAAGACTTTAAGATAAAGACAGAAGAGTGTAACTCTGCAATCAGCCTTGAGACAAATTTACCAAATCAACTAGACAAACTTCTTTAAATACACATGCTAACTCTTACCAGTTAAACCAAGTGTTGCATCCAATTTGGAGGCAATTTAGGTTGACAACCCTACATGTAAACAGTATTTAGCAAAGCTACTTCATACAATACTTGCTATAAAGATAGTAATATTTTTTTCTTTTTATTATTTTGAATTTATTTTTATTACTGTATGTCTTCACTCTTTTTTGAAATACTGACAATGAATTGAATTGCTGCATACTTGCAATAAATCTAATCATAACATGTGGGTGAGACCAGGTCAAGGGTTGAAGAGATCAATCAATCGCAGTATTGAACGTTTTGAACAACTGGAGGGAAAAGAAAGCTATATGTGATTCCCGTGAACCATAGGCTGATAAAGAAGGTATCACATTAATATCTATCTATCTATCTATCTATCTCTGTTTATGTCTATCTACCTATATATCTATCTATATCTGTTTATGTCTATCTACCTATCTATCTATATATGTTTATATCTACCTATCTATATATGTTTATATCTACCTATCTATCTATGTTTATATCTACCTATCTATCTATATATATTTATATCTATCTATCTACCTATCTATATCTGTTTATATCTACCTATCTATCTATCTATCTATCTCTGTTTATATCTACCTATCTATATCTATCTATCTCTGTTTATATCTATCTATCTATCTATCTATCTCTGTTTATATCTATCTATCTATCTATCTATCTCTGTTTATATCTATCTATCTATCTATCTATCTCTGTTTATATCTATCTATCTATCTATCTCTCTGTTTATATCTATCTATCTATCTATCTATCTCTGTTTATATCTATCTATCTCTGTTTATATCTATCTATCTATCTATCTATCTCTGTTTATATCTATCTATCTATCTATCTCTGTTTATATCTATCTATCTATCTATCTATCTCTGTTTCTCTCTATCTATCTATCTATCTATCTGTTTATATCTATCTATCTATCTATCTATCTCTGTTTATATCTATCTATCTATCTATCTATCTCTGTTTATATCTATCTATCTATCTATCTCTGTTTATATCTATCTATCTATCTATCTCTGTTTATATCTATCTATCTATCTATCTATCTCTGTTTATATCTATCTATCTATCTATCTATCTATCTCTGTTTATATCTATCTATCTATCTATCTCTGTTTATATCTATCTATCTCTGTTTCTATCTATCTATCTCTGTTTCTATCTATCTATATCTGTTTATATTTACCTATCTACCTATCTATCTATATCTGTTTATATCTACCTATCTATCTATCTATCTATCTATCTATTTATATCTACCTATCTATATATCTATCTATATCTGTTTATATCTACCTATCTATCTATCTATCTACCTATCTATATCTATCTATCTATTTATCTCTGTCTATATATATCTATCTATCCATCTATATCTGTCTATCTATCTATCTATCTCTGTTTATATTTATCTATCTACCTATCTATCTCTGTTTCTATCTATCTATCTATCTATCTATCTACCTATCTGTTTATATCTATCTATCTACCTATCTCTGTTTATATCTATCTATCTACCTATCTATCTATCTCTGTTTATATCTATCTATCTACCTATCTATCTCTGTATATATCTATCTATCTATCTCTGTTTATATCTATGTATCTATCTCTGTTTATATCTATCTATCTATCTATCTCTGTTTATATCTATCTATCTCTGTTTATATCTATCTATCTATCTATCTCTGTTTATATCTATCTATCTATCTATCTATCTGTCTCTGTTTATATCTATCTATCTATCTATCTATCTATCTATCTCTGTTTATATCTATCTATCTATCTATCTATCTCTGTTTATATCTATCTATCTATCTATCTATCTCTGTTTATATCTATCTATCTATCTATCTATCTCTGTTTATATCTATCTATCTATCTATCTATCTCTGTTTATATCTATCTATCTATCTATCTCTGTTTATATCTATCTATCTCTGTTTGTTTCTATCTATCTATCTCTGTTTCTATCTATCTATCTGTTTATATTTACCTATCTACCTATCTATCTATATCTGTTTATATCTACCTATCTATATATCTATCTATATCTATTTATATCTACCTATCTATCTATCTATCTCTACCTATCTATCTATCTATCTCTGTCTATATATATCTATCTATCCATCTATATCTGTCTATCTATCTATCTATCTATCTCTGTTTATATTTATCTATCTACCTATCTATCTCTGTTTCTATCTATCTATCTATCTATCTACCTATCTGTTTATATCTATCTATCTACCTATCTCTGTTTATATCTATCTATCTACCTATCTATCTATCTATCTATCTATCTATCTACCTATCTATCTCTGTTTATATCTATCTATCTATCTCTGTTTATATCTATCTATCTATCTCTGTTTATATCTATCTATCTATCTCTGTTTATATCTATGTATCTATCTCTGTTTATATCTATCTATCTATCTATCTCTGTTTATATCTATCTATCTCTGTTTATATCTATCTATCTCTGTTTATATCTATCTATCTCTGTTTATATCTATCTATCTATCTATCTCTGTTTATATCTATCTATCTATCTATCTATCTATCTATCTATCTATCTATCTATCTCTGTTTATATCTATCTATCTATCTATCTATCTCTGTTTTATATCTATCTATCTATCTATCTATCTCTATTTATATCTATCTATCTATCTATCTATCTCTCTGTTTATATCTATCTATCTATCTATCTATCTATCTCTGTTTATATCTATCTATCTATCTATCTATCTTTCTATCTATCTATCTATCTATCTATCTATCTCTGTTTATATCTATCTATCTATCTATCTATCTCTGTTTATATCTATCTATCTATCTATCTATCTATCTATCTATCTCTGTTTATATCTATCTATCTATCTATCTCTGTTTATGTATCTATCTATCTATCTATCTCTGTTTATATCTATCTATCTATCTCTGTTTATATCTATCTATCTCTGTTTCTATCTATCTATCTCTGTTTCTATCTATATCTGTTTATATTTACCTATCTACCTATCTATCTATCTGTTTATATCTACCTATCTATATCTATCTATCTATCTATCTGTTTATATCTACCTATCTATATATCTATCTATATCTGTTTATATCTACCTATCTATATCTATCTATCTCTACCTATCTATATCTATCTATTTATCTCTGTCTATATATATCTATCTATCCATCTATATCTGTCTATATCTATCCATCTATATCTGTCTATATCTATCTATCTATCTCTGTTTATATTTATCTATCTACCTATCTATCTCTGTTTCTATCTATCTATCTATCTATCTATCTACCTATCTGTTTATATCTATCTATCTACCTATCTATCTATCTCTGTTTATATCTATCTATCTACCTATCTATCTATCTCTGTTTATATCTATCTATCTACCTATCTATCTCTGTTTATATCTATCTATCTACCTATCTATCTATCTCTGTTTATATCTATCTATCTATCTCTGTTTATATCTATCTATCTATCTCTGTTTATATCTATCTATCTATCTCTGTTTATATCTATCTATCTATCTCTGTTTATATCTATCTATCTATCTCTGTTTATATCTATCTATCTATCTCTGTTTATATCTATCTATCTATCTATCTCTGTTTATATCTATCTATCTATCTCTGTTTATATCTATCTATCTATCTCTGTTTATATCTATCTATCTATCTCTGTTTATATCTATCTATTTATCTCTGGTTATATCTATCAATCGATCTATCTATCTATGGTTATATCTATCTATCTATCTATCTATCTATGGTTATATCTATCTATCTATCTCTGTTTATATCTATCTATCTATCTATCTCTGTTTATATCTATCTATCTATCTATCTCTGTTTATATCTATCTATCTATCTATCTATCTCTGTTTATATCTATCTATCTATCTATCTCTGTTTATATCTATCTATCTATCTTTATATCTATTTCTATCTATCTATCTATCTATCTCTGTTTATTTATCTATCTATCTATCTATCTATCTCTGTTTATATCTATCTATCTATCTATCTTTTATATCTATTTCTATCTATCTATCTATCTATCTCTGTTTATATCTATCTATCTATCTATCTATCTATCTATCTTCTTTATATCTATTTCTATCTATCTATCTATCTCTGTTTATATCTATCTATCTATCTATCTATCTCTGTTTATATCTATCTATCTATCTATCTATCTATCTATCTATTTCTATCTATCTATCTGTTTATATCTATCTATCTATCTATCTTTATCTCTGTTTATATCTATCTATCTATCTATCTATCTATCTATCTATCTATCTATCTCAGTCTTTTTATCTAAATCATATCTTTATTTGAATATTAACATCTACAAAACTTAATTATAGTATTAACATCTATATTTGCCTGTTCATATCTATCTATGTTTCTTCATATGCATTTATCAGTCTGGTCATATTTTTCTCTGTTCTTATCTATGTTTAATTCAGTCTTATTCTGTTCATATCTAGCTATCTAACACTGTTCAGATGCATCTATATGTCTGTTCATATCTAAGTTGCCTTCATGCGCATTTATCAGTCTGTTAATATCAGTCTGTTCATGTCTAAGCATCTTCACATGCATCTTCTATTCATTCCATATCTGAGTGCCTTCATATGCATATGTCAGTCTGTTTATATCTATTTGTTTCCTCATTTGCATCTATCAGTCTGTTCATAACTAAATTTCTACAAATACATCTATTAGTTTGTTCATATCTATCAGTCTCTTCAAATCTATCTAAGTGCCTTCATATACATTGGTCTTTTCATATCTAAGTCTCTTCATAAGTTTCTTCATGTTCATCTACCACTCTTTTCATATTTGAGTGTCTTTATATGCATCTATTAGTCTCTTCATAAGCTTCTTCATGTGCCTCTATCAGTGTGTGCCTTATATATATATATATATATATATATCGTCATCCGCAGACAGATCTGTTTCGCTGTATTACAGCTCATCAATACGGCTTAGACTCCAGTCGCTTCCTAACCCAGGATTGACCGAATTGGCGCCAGTCAGCAATTCTACCCCTAGGCCACGAGCGTCCAGTAGAAGAAGGCAGGCTTTTTAGCGCGTATAAACACGCCCAATAGCTAGAGTGTTCCAATTCATTATTGAATGAGCGGTGCATAAATGCCGGAGTAGCTACTGTTTACAAAGTCTACCACTCTTCCAGAGTGCTCAATCAGGGTGTGAGAGCATAAATACTATAGTCATCTGCAGACAGATCTGTTTCACTGTATTACAGCTCATCATTATAGCTTAGACTCTGGTCGCTTCCTAACCCAGGATTGAAACCTGACCGAATTGGCGTCAGTCGGCGATTCTACCCCTAGGCCACAAGCGTCCAGTAGAAGAAGGCAGGTTTTTTAGCGTGTTTAAACACGCTAAAAAACACGCTAGAGTGCTCCAATTCATTATCGATATATATATATATATATATATATATATATATATATATTTATATTTATATATATAAATATATATGTGTTTTTCATATACATCTACCACTTTGTTTATATCTAAGTTTCTTTATATTCTTCTATTAGTATATCATATCTTTTTATACCATGCTCATTTATATTAACAATAATAAGAAAATCTCATATATTCTATTAATTTTCTCATATATTCTCATATATTCTCATTAATTTTCTCATTAATTTCTCATTAATTCTTTCTAACACTACAAGACATTTAGACTGTTAAATTTAAACAAATAAAAAGAGATACTTGTAAGTGATCAATATATTGATTAAATAACAAACAAGAAATGGATTTTTGTTAATATTTCTGTTTCTTCACTTCAACTTTCCCAAAATATGACCAGAAGTGAACTGTATTGATATTTCAGAAAGCAAGTGATAAAGAAAATAAAAAGTAACTTTTGACAAGGGAAAAATACAACAAATAACCAAGAAGTAAAAGTGGGGAAAAAGTAGCAATAATTTATGAGGAACGGGGTTAGAATAATTCATTGTTATTTTGGGGAAAAATATAAGAATTTAAAAAGAAATATATATATTCCAGACTGAAAATCAAAAGAACAGTAAAAAAGAAGAATCCATATTAGAAGCAATGAAGAGAGAAAATGAATTTGCCTTAACATAGGTCAAATCAATTAACTACCTTGTCTAAAAGTTATCTTGTTTTTATAAATTTCATATATTTAAAGGCAAAAATATGACTTTCATTTTATCAGATATGCTTTACTTTAAATAGGAAGTGTTACATTTATTTCTAAAACAAAAACCTAAAGTGAACTAGCATTTTTTGTTCTGTTTTGTTCTGAGGCATCAATGCACAGAAAAAAACAAAACTGTCTTTCATTTATAGAGATTTTGACCAACCGTAAAACACTGGTGATAACAAGCATTAATTTTTTTTAAAAATCAGCCAATCAATGAAAAGTACACATTTGCTTCTTTAAAACTCTCTTTCATTCTTACCAAAAAGTTCTTGGCTGGTTAATAACCATAATGTATGAGATTATCCTATCTTGTCTGTCAGTGGACTTCTTGGAATGATATTTGGTTGAATATTTTAATAATCTTGTAGCAGACATTAAACCACTTTGCTCGTCATGCATGTGTTGAAAACCTGATCAGAAGCAGCAAACTCCTTTTCAACTTGTGGTTCAGTCAGTTAGGTGCCATACGTGATACACGCTCGGGCAATCATGTCTCGAAAGAGACATGACTGACTGGGCAGAATATTATTCCGCAGTAGGCTGCCATTGCTTTCTGTGGTAGACTGGTTGCCGACCAAGGCTATAGAATCCAATCTGTCCTGTTATTTAACCCATAACAGGAAGGAATAGACGGATTAATACCTTTCCCAAGGGTATTTGCATGTGGGAGCATGTAATGCTATGGAAAAAAAGAAATATTTTCCCATCTTGTATTTTTCCCCATTATAGGCATTATTATATCCATGATATAATAAAACCTTACTTCATGAATAGAACAAAATAATTGAAAAAAAAAGGAATGACAAACATGCTTTAATCTCAAAGAGAATTTTATGTTGTCAAGTAATACACAAATATATACATATTTACATGTGTCCTATGCTGAGAAATTGTATCATATGTCTACAACAGCAAACAGTGGGTAAAAAGAGAGTGTCACTTGTAATATTTTCCAAAGGAAAAACTGAAGATAAGCATTCTTTCAATGTACCTGGTGAGGCCATGTGCTTTTTCCTGTAAGAAGTACCACTGCAGGTTAGGGATATCCTTCTTGTCCTTCTAGACTTTATATCACAACTGCTCTTTGTCACTCTCTCCCCCGATAGAACTCAGTAGCCATCATGTGTACCCATTTTTTCTTTTACTGTAATCCCTTGGACACTTAAGGTGAAATGACTACAAAAGTGAGAAAGTGATTGATAATGTATTTTCTTTAAAAACTTAATTTGTTTGTTGAACTTGGATATTTTCTTGTATTAGAGAAGAGATCTGTCTGTATGATAGCTTTTATTGGGGGGATTTTGCGGCTAATATGATGTTTGCCTTTAAACAGGAGACAGTGTAACATGTTGCATGAGACATCATTTGCCCCAGAATTCTCTCCAGAGGGGAAATGAAACACATCTTGTCAGTACAGCATCCTGTCGGTGTAGAAGTCAAATAACTTACCTTTCAACATGGCTGTCTTCTTTTGTCTCCCTGTAGGAAGGTGAACCTTCAAGAGTGTGGATATTGTGCTGAATATTTATGGAGCTCAATATACACACTGAAATTATCAGCCAATCAATGCTTACAGAATAGACTTGCCTGTAACAGAATGGAATCTCCCAGGTTATTATTTAAATTTTGGTCAGTTAGACTCAACTTCTATTCTAGTTGATTACTGGCTGGTTGTTCCATAAGATCTTTACAGTGGGTAAAGAGAGAAAGAATCAAGAGAAGATTTATGTCTTTTTCTTTTATACTGCTTTATACAATACCACCTACTGGATGTTAAGAGAAGTTCCTAGCAGTTGTTCTGGAGAGATATTGTTGTAGAGGAATATCCTGGTCCTACCCCGCAATGGGTATGGCCCGGGTCATAAAAGAACGTGAGAGAACGTTAGAGAGACATAGTGTGTTTATGACTATACTAGAGTCTGTGTCATTACATGGGAGTGACGGAAGCTTTCTTCTCAAGACGGACGCATACGTCCTATACAGAGACAATGCCTTCATAAGTGTTATTTGTGTTAACTGTTCGTTGGTGTACTGGTATTTGGTTTATTGCACTAACGTATAATAAATCTCTATTTATATATACTCAGTGTTAAGAGTTATTTCTTGCACTATTTCTTTCTCTGTTTATCCCACCCCCGGGATATGACACAGTCAAGGTTGGGTAATCCCACATCCTAATGCCAAATAGGTAGTGTTGCAGAAGGCCATAATGACAAGACATGTCTTTTTTTCCTTTCAAAAGGGGCTTTTAAGTTCCCAGGTAAACTATGTGTTGTACACAACATACTACACTATCAAAACACAAAAAAACAGCATTCCGTCAGAGGCACAACTTGTCTTTAGTAGGTCTTCTCAGTCTAGACAAGTTGTTATTAATATCATTGTTTAATATCATTGTTAATATTGTTAATATCATTGTTATTAATATCAATGTTTAATATCATTGTTAATATTGTTAATATCATTGTTATTAATATCAATGTTTAATATCATTGTTAATATTGTTAATATCATTGTTATTAATATCATTGTTTAATATCATTGTTAATATTGTTAATATCATTGTTATTTATATCATTGTTTAATATCATTGTTAATATTGTTAATATCATTGTTTAAGAAAATAAAAATAGGGATGTCAACTTAAACACATGTACCCACTGAAAATAATGTTTATATTAATAAGAAATAATATCAGATTAAAATATCTAATGTATTGGTAGAACTTGTAAATGCAATTCTTAACACAAAGACTGCCAAACAAAAACATTTGAATTGACAAAATAAAATAAAAAAACCAAGAATCAATCGACAAAGAAACCAACAAAAAAACAACAAAAACAGACAAAGTAAGAATAAACAGCAAAGTAAAGATAGACAGAAATCTACCGATATAATAATCCAAAGTGTTCAATGTTTAATTTCAAATGATTCAGACAGAACAATAACTCAGAACAACATAATACAAAGAGAACAACATAATACAAAGAGAACAACATAATACAAAGAAAGATGGTTCAAATCTTACTTAGAGTTTCTTGCAACATGATCGTCAGGCAACAAGAAAACGTTACATGGTTAAATTGTTGCCATTTTATATTTTTAATTTCATGCATGTTGTTTGTTTTTGATTTTGCTAACTGCAGAATATAGTAAGGTCAGTTGGGCACCATCTGTGAGAAAATGAGTACCATGATGCAATTTACTTCCCTAAAAATTTATAAATGACATGGCTCCAATATGAGTCTTTCAGAGAGTTTGAAAACAATGCAGTGGATTCTGAAAGAGTTAGATGATTCTGATGGTGATTATGAAGGTGCTTGGAGTGATCACTAGTGATAGTGACATTATGCCTCAGTGCCTCAGACTCAACATGGAAGCCAACAACAAGTGCTTTAAGAAGATAGTGCTACCCTGGGTCCAGCAAGAGGACTCTGCACCATGCCACACAAGCAGGAGAACCCATTAATGGCTGTCAGACAATTTCTGCAACCACATTACACCTTACATTTGGTCACCTAACACCCCAGACTTCAATCTCCTTTGATTATTATGTGTGGAGCACGGTTGAGTGAGAAACCAACAAAACTCCTTCTAACACTGAAGGCAAGAATTATAGCAGCATTCACCAAATTAATTAAAGGAGACTTCCCAGAAGAGTTGCAGGAGATTTTAAAGTCATTTGGAGGCTGTGGTTGAAGCTAATGAAAATTTTAATGAAAAAATTTACTCTTTATTATTTCAAGATATTTTTGTGCAATTTTGGTAAATATGTTAAAACAAGATGTTAAAGTTATTTTCATTTCTGCATAATTTAGATAACAATTTATTCATCACATCCTCTCTCTCTCTCTCTCTCTATATATATATATATATACATATATATTACTAGCAGTATAGCCTGGCGTTGCTTGGGTGTAATGAAAGCTTTAAAACTAATCCATGGTCCTGGAGCTCAGACTCAACTTACAAAATTTTTGTGTGAAGTTTGGTGAGAATCGGATAAAAATTGTGGATTTGTATAAAGGACATACAGACAGATAAACAGACACACACACAAACATCTTGCCTTTTATATATATATATAATCAATTTTCTGCACTATTGTAAGAACTGCAACCTTAAAACTTCTGAATATCGTTTCTTATGTCTTTGACTATGAGTGTATCAAATTTGATTAAAATCAGACAACTCTTTCTAGAACCCGATTTTTTCAATTATCGATTTTCTATATTTATCGGGGGTACCTCAACACAAAACCTAGCTAAGAACACTCGCAGATGCTTATAGTACAACTGTGTAAATTTTTAAGAAAATCAGAGTCTATAGGTAACGGATACACACACACATACACACACACAGACAAAATTCCATTTATAAATAAGTTTAGATAAGAAAGTGAAAGAACATGGAAATTAAATTGCGCTTTTCAAGCATTTACTTTCATTAAGAGTGCTTGATACAGAGTAGCGCTTAATATTGTAATTCTGTAATTACAATGGTTTATGAAAACATTATATCACTACAAAAAATTTTCATGTTTCAGAAAAGTACTGTTCTTCTTCAAGTGATATGTTAAAATAAATGGTGAAAATGATTTATATTAAAAACATAAAATGAATTCATGATTATTTAGAAAATTAGGGAGTGGTAGTTGGAGAAAATGCTTAAGGTGTGTCAATATTGTTCAATCAAAAATGAGATTTAGGTAACTATGGAGTTTTAAGATTTAGGTCGCAAAAGAAAGCAGGATTGCCTTGTATCAAGACATGTCACTTTTTAATTTTGTCTGGATAAGATATATAGTGGAGCCATAGATTTTTGAAATGGGTAGACAAATATCCAAATAATAAAGATAACAATAATACAAACTTATATAATTGTTGAAATTCTAACAATTGCCCACTGAAAAATTAGGTGTCTAACAAATTCTATTGTGCATCAATGTAATATGACATCAAATGAAAGCTCAACTATTAAAAAGTTTACATTGGACCTAGTAAGAACACATTTAAACAACGTTGGTATATGCACTTAACTTCCTTCAAAAACTCCATGTACTTATAGCAAATATAACTTTCTGCTATTTTTAGAAGTTGAAGGATATAAACAAAACCCCCAAAAGTAAAATGGAAAATTCTGTAAAAAAACTAGAATCTGTAAGTCATTTTATGACATCTGCTCTTTGTTTCTGAGTGTAGGGACAGTTGGCCATGCCTGGTACAAAGCCACTTCACAAATATAGCCAACGATCCCCACATTTAAAGGTATCAGATTGTTGAAAGAAAAAGAATTGTTTTGTTTGTAAAATAAGTGGAATTTTTTTGAATGAACAGAATAACAAATTTGTAAGAAATAAAATGTTCAAATAGAAAATGTATTTAGTTAATTAATTTGTAAGAGTTAAATGTTCAAAGAAAAAATGTATGGAGTTATGTGTTCCAGGGAAATAGTAGTAAGGAGAAGAATGTGCGCATGTAGAAAGATTAATAGGTTACTAATAAAGTCTCTGTTCATTTTCTTTTTTTATGACCAGTGAGAAAGTGAAAAGGAAGGTGAAGCAATAAATGAAAATGGTACTTATCGAAGTTAATTTTAGGAGTCAGTTGAAGTTGTTTCATTGACTGTGTGTGAGTGAAGACGAAGAAAGGAAAACAGGAAGGGGAGGAAGAATGAATGTATGGTGACGAGACATGACAGACTTGGCGTCTTGAAATTTCTTCTATACATTGTGATGAGATCCTTATTCGATCTCTACTCCCATCAGACTGTCTTTGGCTGGTCAGGAGACGTGAATAAGTCGCGAAATCTAGTTATGCGATCGGCTCGAATCGCATGCCCATTTTCTAGGTGTTGAGAAAATTTGACCGAGGTCATAGTTCAATTTGCTATTTCCTATCCAATCAGAATCCAAAATCTTAATTTTCACACAGGCTTGTGAAATTTGCCTTGGTCTGGTTTTTTCAAAAGGTTTTCAGTCATTCTGATCCGATTTTGTGGGTGTGAAATTTAACTTTTTGCATTTCAGTTAATCATTGGATGATATAGAACTTGTATCATTTATATATATATAAAAACATTATTTTTAATGGTATTTAAGTGAATAATCAGTTTTTTTTTCCTCTACAATTAAACACTACATTTTTAATATCTTAAATATTCAAGAAATCTTGTTTGGAAAATAACCATCTTCCAGCAGGATTTGAACCTGCAACTCCCATGTACCAGGGGAAATATTAGATCTGACGTATCTTACCACAGAAGATTTCATGGTAACCAAAGTTTGAATTAAGCCATATAAATACACATTTTCCTGATTTCTTAAGAATATTCATTTCCGCTCTGGGTCATATCTTAATGTAAACAAATGCATTCGAAGACAATGTAATCATATTAATTCCTTATATCAGAAATTAAGACAAAAATTAGAAGACTAGTCATTTGGTACTTATTCTAGTGTCTAAAATACAGAAATTACTGAATACAAGAGATCAAATGTTGTGACTATCATAAAGACGTGATCAAATGTTGTGACTATCACAAAGGTGAGAAATATGGTGCAATGATAATCCTTAATATTAGAAATTCAGACAGGAAATTGTGTTTATGTTTAATTTTATTCAACAAAATATTCAGATGTGTGAGTCGTGTAATGGATAGCGACTTAGAGCAAGAAATCAGAAAGATAAATGTGCATTCCATTCATGTTTCATTACATTCATTTCCCAGCTATAGGTTAAATAGTATGTAGCTATAGGGAGATGATTAATGTTTATCTGATTCAGCCTTTGTGTCATACATAACCAAACTTCCTACAACTTACAAGTTTTATTCGTTATTATCAGAAGGTTGTTTTCGTTATCAGAAGGCAGTTAGCAGATTGTAGATTGTGGAATTTGTGTGGAAGAGTGTGTGGTGATACGGAGCAAAAGCAATGGACCGGATGTTTGCACCCTCACAACCAAAAAGCAAATGACCAAAAGTTGTCAGTGCGCATCCAGGTTCGCGCAGATGTTCCGGTTGAAAAATAAAAATTAATTAAATATTAAATTTCCAGTTTGCGAGCCTATGTGAATTTTATTTATCGACCAATGGGAAGCCCAGAATCAAATACAAGTGTGAATCCCAAATGATCTGCTGCGATCCAAAAAGTTGAAATAAAAAGCTGATACAGAAAGCGCTCAGACTGGCTCGAGAGAGAGGAGTGTAATCAGTATCCCCTTGACATAAGTCAAGCAGCTTACTATCCTAGCCTCCCTTCCCTCTCCTCTTATCTTTCGCTGTCTCTAAACTACTTACTGACCTAAGGAGCGAATACATCAAAGACATTCCTTACTTACAGTGTTCCCACATTCCTAAGCATTAATTCTCTTTTCAGCATTTTATTGCCATGAACATTTTAACGTTCGTTGGACCTATACTTCAAGTATTACTTTAATTGTAAAAACCTTAATTGATATGTGTATATATAAAATGTCATTTTTCAGCTCAATTTGCTTTCTTGATTTACAAGTCATTTTATGACTTAAAGTTGGCTATCTACAACAAGGCCAAATTCCATTCAACAATACACAACTATCCCTCACTAGAACTGACTCTCCACTATAAACTGGAAAATGGATAACCCCCTATAAGTGGAAGAATGAAAATATACATTTTTCATGTTAAAATAGAAATTTATTAAAAGAAAGGAATAACAAGAATAGGTAGAAATTAATGTTCAATGAGAAGGTTAAGGGTATCAAGATTTTAGAAATGTTCATAGTAGTAATTTGTTGGAAAGAGTTTATGCATATGTATGTAAGTATGTATGAGTGTTTGTTTGGTAGGAGTGTCTTTGGATGGAGAAGAAGTAAAATGAATCAGCACACAAGAAAGAAGGAGAAAGAGAACAATTTGTAACCTGACCTTATGTCCAGGTTGTGGTTGAAGATTCTCCAGTTACATTTTAGTTATGTCTCTCTCTCTCTCTCACTGCTCCCATCTTTGACTGTCAGATTGATGCTGATCGAAATCATTTATAGTCATTGAAATTTTTCAGACTGGATCACAAAATCTTTTAAGTCTTGCAAATCGCTTCCATTGGTCAGAAAACCAATTTAACATCTAAGACTTTAATAATTTTCAAATTTGTTTACATTGAAAGATAGGATAATTTATTTAGCACAGAAAATTGTGCAGCATTCAATTATTTCAATTAACTGTGTTAGTTCAAATGATTATTTTGCAACTTATATAAATGTAAAAGGCAATAATATAATTGACAGATGGCTATAAAAAAACCTCGTTGGTATATTCATGGCTAATTTTTTTTAAGTAAAGGCCTAATTCAAAAAAGTCGAAACCAGACTCACAAAGTCTGGTTTCGACTTTTTCTGTAAGCACGAGGCCAATCCTTTTTCTACACAGCAAAACCAGAATTTCACACATCATTGTGAATTTTTGTAAAAGTGATGAAGAAAGTTGATTTTAATTCTTAATTTCCTACCCACCACAAGTAAACTGGGTTATTCATCTTCGTGTGGCAACAAGTCTAGGAGAAAGACAACTCTGTATTCAAAACTGTGTGTAGTCCTGGTGAAGCACATACTGTGCAACGAAAGACTAAAGTTTATAATGACTATGATCTCAACTGTGGTTGACACTGATTAATTTATTCATCAAACATACATTTGAACTCTTGACAAATGTTTACCTACGATATCAGATGGCATTTAAGTAATGCATAGCTTTGATTTTTCAAATAAAAATAAACACAAATTAATTAAATAAATAAAATTAAAAATGATGTTCAAATTGGAAATATAACAAGAAAAATTTACTTGTGTAAGTATAAAGAGTTGTGCTTGAAAAACAAGAGAGGTTTTAACAAAACCTATTTAAATACTTTTATAAACTAAAGACATGACCTAATATATAAACACAGCTTGAAAACATACTAATATAGAAAATTCTACAATATTCCAGCAGAAATAGTTTAACTTAACCAACATAGTAATTTGATTCATTAGCTTCTGTCAATGAATTGGCCATTACAACTAAAATTAAGGAGCTTGAAATACAACACAACTCTAAAACACTCAGAGAGCTCAAATCATTGTTACACACAACTAAACAAAGAGATTACAGTTCTCAGAGTAAACTATGAAAAAAAAACAAACTTGTAATTAAAAGGGAGATAATCATATTTGGTTCCCATACAAGTACATAGAGTTACCTTTCCTGATTTATACTTTTGAAATAAATGCATTGATATTCAGAGAACGGAAAACGATTACTTTATTACTTATTTTAGTGCTTCATTTTACTTACAATTATTGGATCTAATGCAAACAATAATTAGGCCTTTACTTAAAAAAATTAGCCATGAATATACCAACGAGGTTTTTTTTATAGCCATCTGTCAATTATATTATTGCCTTTTACATTTATATAAGTTGCAAAATAATCATTTGAACTAACACAGTTAATTGAAATAATTGAATGCTGCACAATTTTCTGTGCTAAATAAATTATCCTATCTTTCAATGTAAACAAATTTGAAAAATTCTCGAGTACACCTCGAAATTTAATCAGACATGTCTTTGTGAATGGCCAAACCTAAAAAATAAATTGTCCAAAATTTGTAAAGAACTTTTAAGATAATGTGCCAAAAAAAAAAAATAAATAAATAAATAAAAGAAGCCATATTGGCAATTATTAAAGTCTTAGAATCTAACAACCTCAACAAAAGTAATTTAGCAACATTAGTTCAACTGTAAAGTTGTAAGACCTTGTTGCCAATCTTGTAGCATGCTTCAACTCACACAGTCAAGAAGGAAAAAAACTCATCAAAACAGTTGCCATGAAAATGCTTGTAGAAAAGACAGAGTAGAGCTACATCACAATGAAGAGAAAGTCATTTTCAGGATTAATTACATTTCAGATCCTTCTTTGAATTTTTTCAAGTATCTCGAGATACATGGTAGACAAGATATGACATCAATTTTCCAGTTGTCCATGCATTGAATACTGATGATATATATGGTTTGGTGCTCATACCATACAACTTGAGATCCTTGACAAATTAAAATGCTTACAGAAAGGACAGAGGAAAACCATGTCATGATCTTGAGAAAGTGACATGACAGACCTTTTTTTTAAGATTTTATTGGGAATTTTGAGATATATAGTAGGAGCACCAAACCAAATATGACAGCAATATTCAATGATCCTTATTTCCTTACAGTAAGATCATTACTACTTAATAGTAATTTACTACTCTATAGTAAGATCATAATTGTTTTATTATAAGTTCATTATTACTTTATAACAAGCTCATTACTACTTTGTGCTAAATTCATTATTACAGTATAGTATGGTAATTCTTACTTTATAATAACTTCATTATTACTCTATAATAAGATCATTACTACTTTAATGTAAGATCAGTCCTCATTCAGTGATCTACTGTCGAAATTTTATAACATACTAAACTGAGTAGAGATGATACTAATATGAAAAATGCTCCTCTCTCACCTGCATTTCAAGATGCAAATCTAAACTTATTTATAAATGGAACTTTGTCTGTGTGTGTGTATCCGTTACCTATAGACTCTGAAATGGCTGAACTGATTTTCTTGAAAATTTACACAGTTGTACTATAAGCGTCTGCGAGTGTTCTTAGCTAGGTTTTGTGTTGAGGTACCCACGATAAATATTGAAAATTGATAATCAAAGAAATCGGGTTATAGAAGGAGTGGTTTGATTTTAATCAAATTTGATACACTCATAGACAAAGACATAAGAAACGATATTCAGAAGTTTCAAGGTTGCAGTTCTTACAATAGTGCAGAAAATCAATAATATATATAAAAGTTTTCATTACAGCCAAGCAACACCTGGCTATACAGCTAGTATATAATAGTAATGGTATTATTAGTTGTTTCCTCATAAGGAAACATTTGGTATTCATTGACCCAGCAGCTAGGACTGCTTTCAATTGAAATTTATGAAATCTTTCTCTTAAAACAATTTTTCAGGAAAATAGCTTTCTCTAATCCAGTAGCTGTTAACACTATTTTCACTATTTTGCTCAGGTGTAATGAAAGCTTTAAAACTATTCCATGGTCCTGGAGCTCAGACTCTTTGGACGTTGGCACGAAAGACTAAAAAGCAATAGTTATTTCCAGTTAAAGCAAAACCGTAGACTGAAAGAAAAATGAATGGATGTAAGTCAAATTTTGATTTCCTGGTATCGATATCAAATAAGTTTTTTTCGTTGTAAACCGAATTTTGAAGGCTAAATAAGTCCTCTGAGTAAATGGTATCATGGATGAGACTAAGAACTACAATTATACCTACTTAGAGCCAAACCTGGCGCAAAAACAAAAATAAAAGGGCTGAAAAATATACAGACATACAGGCAGATAAACACACACACAAACATCTTGCCTTTTATATATATATATATTATCAATTTTCTGCACTATTGTAAGAACTGCAACCTTGAAACTTCTGAATAAAATTTCTTATGTCTTTGTCTATGAGTGTATCAAATTTGATTAAAATCGAACCACTCCTTCTATAACCCGATTTTTTCGATTATCAATTTTTGATATATATCAGGGGTACCTCAATATAGTACAACTGTGTAAATTTTCAAGAAAATTGGTTCCGCCGTTTCGGAGTCTATAGGTAATGGACACACACATATACACACAGACAAAGTTCCATTTATAAATAAATTTAGATTAGATTAGATTAGATTTGCATGTAATATCTATTTTAACTGTTGGTGCTGCTGAATGTCTGAAAGTGATGTGGTTTTTTATTATTTGATACAGTTCTGTATTTGTGATTTTGTAGCACAAATTCACAATGTTTGAAAAGTGTGGTCTTTACCAAGACCCATACGATTCACTTGCTCAAAACTATTTTGACAATTGATTTTAGGAAGCAGTTCTGTATAGCTGATGGTTTAGATATATTTGAATGGGTTTAGAGCCATGCATAGTATCCATAGAAAAAGCACTAATTAAATATATATATGTGTACGTGCAAAAAGGAAGCTGTCTGTAGATGACTATGCTCTCGCACCCTGATTGAGCACTATAGAGGAATGGTAGACTTTGAAAAAAAAGTAGCTACTCATGCATTTATGCATCATTCATTCAGTAATGAATTCGAATATTCTCAGCTACTTGTGTATGTTTACATTGTATATAACACGTTAAAGTCTGTCTTCTTTCACGGACCACCTAGATGCAGAATTGCTGACTGATGTCAATTTGGTCAGGTTTCAATCCTAGCTAGAAGTAATTGGATGTCTAACTGTACTGGTGAGCTGTAATACAGCAAAACAGATTTGTCTGCGGATGACTATATAGGCATGATGCCGCAAGAAGTGGGACTGAAATGTTCTCAGCCTGATCAACTTCCAAAAATCTTTGGTAGCTTTTTGTTTTTTTAAAGAGCTGTTTGGTCAGGCATAATACTTTTAGAGGAGAGAGGGCTAGAATTAATCCCCAGTACTTGAAGTAACCATGAAAGGGAAAATTCTGAAAGGGCTGAACTCTTGATACACCTATGCATGAGACTTGATGCATAGATAAATGCCACTTTTAAATCAGGCTAAGAACTTTTCTGATACTGATCCTGCAGCAAATACATATTGATAAAGATAGAAAAGAGACTCCGGATTGCATGTGGACATGTTTGTCAATACCAGTTACATCTGGTTTTTCCACATTAGCAGCAGAATAGCTTGATATGTCAAGATACAAGCCTCTCTACAACTGGTCAAGATATCTCATGCTAAGAAAAGCAATAGGAAAACCAATAGTTAGTGAGTTGGCAAGACATGGCGTCTTGTAAAGTTGATCCCATGGGCACTTTGTTGGTTAAGTTGCTGTGGTTTCTGAGGCAGCATAATTTTTGTTACCTCTTGTCTCTTTCCCTTCTTTTACTCCCATAATTGCTAGTAGAGCAATTGGTGAGGTGTTTCCTCCAATCTCAACAAACTCTTCGCTTACATTGCGACAGATGCCTAGTAATGTAAAAACAAAACATGAATTATATCATTCCTTTATAAAAGTACACTGTGGAATTTTTATAGGTCTTATTAGTTTTGATTATAATTAAACATTTTAGAACACATGAAAGCAGCTTCATACTGCAAGAGAGTTGAGCAGGGTCACTTAGTTCTTATAACCGGAATGACCCACTAATCTATTTAAAAAAACAATCTCTTGACAAGCTGGTAATATTTCTTGTACCTGCATATTACTGGTCATTCAAGTGTCAATTTCCTTCAGGTCAAAGATTTTATTGCTCAGCCAGTCAACAAGGACATGAACAAGATTTTTTTCTTTTTACAATACCAATAAAGTCAAGAAAATACTAGATCACTGACTAAATGTTGCCTTATTGCAAAATGTCATTTTTTTCCTTTTAACTTCTAAGTCTTAAAAATAATATAATTCTATTGTCAGTAACTGTCCACATTAATTCCTAACTAGTGACAACACCAATTTTTTTCTCATTTAAAATAGATTTATTTGCAATGTATTCTTGCAATAAGATCATAAATAATGCATTTACAGTATACATCCAACATATTTATTCTATCAATAATTCTTGCTTTAGTTCCTGATCACTGACAATATCTTTCTTCCTATTTTTCAATATATTTATATAGTAACATAATTTACAAGTTTTTGTTTGTTTGTTTTGAGTTTTGTTTAACAGCATATCAATCTCTGTGGGTTATTTAATGCCAAAAAGGTGTGGTTTTAAGGTATTTTTTTTAATGTTTGGTTATAGTGAGAAAGTTGATTTATTCAGATTTTAATGAAAATGTTTTGTTTTTATTCTTTTTTATTTTAGAAAACTGAGAATGTCTTCTAGTTTTGTATTCAAAAATGTTTTGCTGAGTATAATTTTTTTATTTCAAAAATGTGTCATGGTAATATTTTTTCCTTCAAAAATGTATATTTTTCTATAAAAGTCTATTTTTATGTATATATTTCTATAAAAGTGTATTTTTATACTTTCATAGTGTTTTGACCGTTGATTGGGGGTTAAATATTTGTCCATAGCTGGGACCCTAACAGGTGCTACCACTCCGGGTCAGAGTAGACCTGGGAACAACAGCAATTAAGAGGTGGTTCCATGCTCCTCACAACCTCCCAATCAGAGACCTTGCTGCCAGATGCAGTTTACCATCATGCCCTGGACCCAATTTACAAGTTATTTCTCTAGCAAAATCATGAGCAATCCATTATAACAACATTACTGAAATAACAACAATAATTAAAACAACGTTATAAAAATATTATCAACATAACTATTCTAATTATAAGACATAACAACATTATATATGACATTATATCAATATTATAGACATAACATCCCTATGCTACTTATAACAAATGATGCATTATATATTAAAATAACATTATAAACATAACAATCCTATTCTATCAGTAATTCTTGTGTTCATTTATGATCGCTGACAATCACTTTCTTTGTAATTTTTAATGCATTTCTATTGTAGTCACAGAAACAGACACAACTACAAAAATACTTTGAAGTCAGTAAAGACAAGTGGCAAAAGCTGCTGGTGGTGCCAAGGATGGCAGTACGGCCTTAGTCACCAAAACTGAGTTACCTCCAATGGTAGCTGCTTTTCTCAAATGTTAGACATCTTACCTGAGATCTTTCATCTGTTTGAAAAAAAAAAAAAGAATTTTTGCTCTTATATCAGCTTTTGGTCAAACTTATTCCTATGAGCAAATTTTCTCTCATGTGAAAGCTGTGTTAAGTCATCACCACTAAAAGTTGAAGTGACCTGACATCTGGACTTTTAGCAAATTGTGTAAAACTCAAAATAACAAAGTATGTTGCTGATATTGAGCAGCTGGCTAAGACCATCCAAGGGCAAGACTACCATTAATAATAAAAACTAAAAAAATACTTTTAAAAGTCTGACACTTAATAGAAGACAATAGAAGTTAAAAGTTTAACTTCTATTGTTCCCAGCTCCACCCAAACCTGGGGTGATAGCACCTGTCAGGGTCCCAGCTATGAGCAAATAGTGAACTCACAACACAAAAATCAACAGTACATTTTTATAATAAAATAACAATGTAACACTAAAAAAATATAAATATACATTTTCATAGTAAAATTACCAATAACTGATGATCTACAAACTATATATCTAAGCAAAAATAAAAATGCTCCTTTACTCTGAAAGTATCAAATTATATATTGGTAGCTGAAAGCATAAAAATTATGTAGAAATATTTAGAATTCAGCATTAAATAACCCATAGAGATGTTGATATGCTACTAAACAAAATCAACCAACCAACAATACATATTTAAAGCAAAATTATCAACAATGCATTTTATCTGTAGTTGAAGGCATACAACTGAGTTCAAAATATTTACATTTTGGCCTGAAATAACCAATAGAGGTGAAGTATATAAGGATAATGATAAGGAAATACATGTGATTTTTTTAAAGAAAGAGGATAAAAAATTTATTTACAAATTTATACATGCCTTAGGCGATCATGTCTCAAAAGGGACATGACTGACTGGGCAGAAGATTATCACACAGTAGGTTGTCATTGTTTCTTGCAGTAGACTTGTTGCCAGCCAAGGGTATAGAACCCAATCTGTCCTATTATTTAACCCATAACTGGAGGGAAGAAATGGATTAATATCTTTCCCAAGGGTATTTGCACGTAAGTAAATGCAAGGAATTCAACTGGAATTCGAACTCTGATCTCCAATTTGTCATTCCGAATTGATATCCACTGCACCATAATGCACATGAGGGAATGTACATAACTAAATTAGGAGAAGTGTGCTTCCTCAAGGAAGACATATCCCAGTCCACTGCCATTTTCATCAACAAAGCTCAATTTAGTGTACAATTTGACTATCAGAAGAAGGTTTGAACAGTCTCACAGAAATGGGCCAGTGTTCAAACACCCGAAAAACTGAAAAACAGTACCAGAATACACCATGCCAGATGCTGTCCAGGATAAATACAAAAAAGAACTGCAGCTGCAACTGGAGATTAAATGGCTGCTGCCATAGCCAGAGAGTGAGCTCAGTCCACTCAAGGGCCCGATTCCATTGATGGCAGTAGTTCAGAACAAACAGAAGGTTTGGCCAATGCTTGATTACAGGGAATTGAATGATTTTGTAGACCTGCCCACTGCTGACACAGATTGTGCATCCATAAGTTGAAGAAATGACAGAAAGTGAACATGAAGCATAAGGGGAGCTGGTTAATGTTTCTTGGTTCGACCTTGTGTCAGACTTAACCAAACTCCCTACAGCTTACAAGTTTTATGCAGAATTATAATCAGAAGGTTTTTCATCATCAGAAGGTTGGTTGTCAGTTGGAATATGTAGAAGATTGGAATAATAAAATATACATTTTTTTGTATGCTAAAATAGTAATTTATTAAAAGGAAAGAATAACAAGAATTCATAGAAATTACTGTTCAATGAGAAAGTTAAGGATATCAAGAGTTTGTACAAATTGTTCGTAGTAGTAATTGTTGAAAGAGATAAGGAGAAAGAGGATGATGTCTGTGTTGCTTGAAGTTGAAGTTACATGTTAGATGTTTGTCTCACAGCTCCCATCTGTGACTCTCTGTCTGACTGACACTGATGAAGTCCTTTGATTGTAATCTAGATTTTTCACACTTACTGGTGAAGTCTTTTTTTATCTTGCAAGTTGCTCCCATTCAGTCAAAAATCATTTTAACACTTACTTGTGAAATCTGGGTTGACTTTTTCTTTAAGCAGATGGTCAATCCTTTTTCTATTTGGGAAAATCAGAATTTCACATGTCATTGTGAATTTTTGTAAAAGTAAAAAAGAAGGTTGATTTTAATTAATTTCTTATCCACTACAAACATGTCCCTGTTAGATTTGAGAAAAGCTTACCTAAAGATATATATTGACAAGGCATTGTGAACCTTTCAAACCATGCTGATGAAGGGCAAGATGTATTGCCTTACATGATTTCAATTTGTCTTAAATGTTGCACCTCTCATTTGGAGGGCTATCCATGACTTGCTCATTTCTCAGTACGTATCAATCAAAGATGTCATATTAGCTCACATAGATGACATATTTATCAATGTGAAGCTTTGGTTTCTATGGCATGACTGAGGGATCATCAATCCAGTTATGGAGTTAGTTGCTAAGACCCAGAGATACTGAAAGATGGGACCAAAGTATTGGGCCTGCATATCTGGAGGGAGAATAGTACTCTCTGATAGAAGTGAGGAAGTAAAGTTCCAGACCTTTCCAAAGTATGGTTTCTGTATGTAGATGACTTGTGAGACACTTTCCCATTTGTGGCTGGCTAAGAATAGCAACCACCTATAGCAAGCGACAAGTGAATGTGGTGTCTAAGAGATAGGACAACACAATTGAAAATGCCTTCATCTGTCACATGTTAATAAACAGTAACTAGAAGGCATAAAATTGACACTGTTGGTGAGGAATTGTGCATGAGTGGTCAGAAAATGAAGGTATGGGTGGATGCCAGTTCTTTGAACATAGGAGTATCATTGGATAGGAGTATCATCTGCATTGCAGAGGATACTTGTTGCATCCAGCAGGAGAAGCTAAGCATATCAATTTAGCAGAACTCGACACAATGATAAAAGGTATTAATTCGGTTCTTCTATGGTAAATGAAGATCTTGCACAGTGAACATTCATAGTTGGATATCAGACACCATGACTGAGAAGGCACATGTAAAAACCAGGGCAGCCAGTGAGATGTTAATAAGATGGTGATTGGCAACATTTGCACATTGGTCAACAAGTATACAATGACAATAGATGTGAAACTGGTTAAATCTGTACTAAATCAAGCAGACGACCTCACCAGTGTCTCCCAGAGGTGGTTACAGCTGCAAAAGGAAGGAGCTGAATCTGTATAACCAGTGTGTGCCACTATAAGGTTGAGATAGAGTCAGCTAGCTAACACCCACTGACAAAGCGGGCACCAGGGCATGAAAAAGAGACTTTATTTTGCCAGGTCTGTTAACCTTTTAGTATCAACAACAGTTGCAAAGTCAGTTGTCGAGAATTATGAAGCTTGCCAATATATTGGCCAGGCTCCAGTACACTGACAGAAAGGAAAGCCATGAATAGTGACATCTTTTTGTAATCCAGTTACTTGGTGACATGGTTGGTTGTCTGGAGTTTGGAGGTTCTATTATACATTGTGCTATGACAAACAAGTGCTTACATTCATTTGTTTTAAGTAAAAGGTAAACATTACTTTTGTAAAATCCAGTTTAATCCTTAAATTTACTGAAAAAGTGAAACATAACTTTCAGAAAAATATTGGATTTTAAAGAAAATTTTAAATTAGTTCTTTACATTTTTTGTACATAACAACAACTTTATGAGTTGATGAATGATAAAAAATATCAATGCTTTATAAATGCCTAAAAATTTTATTTATATAAGGAAATGAATTTTTCTTTTAAATCAGATTAACTTTAAGCCATTAGCTAAACTTATTTATAAATGGAACTTTGTGTATGTGGTGTGTGTGTGTGTGTATCCATTACCTATAGACTCCGAAATGGCTGAACCGATTTTCTTGAAAATTTACACAGTTGTACTATAAGTGTCTGCAAGTGTTTGTAGCTAGGTTTTGTGTCGAGGTACCCCCAATAAATATCGAAAATCAATAATCGAAAAAATCAGGTTATAGAAGGAGTGCTTCGATTTTAATCAAATTTGATACACTCATAGACAAAGACATAAGAAATGATATTCAGAAGTTTCAAGGTTGCACTTCTTACAATAGTGCAGAAAATTTCATATCGGTACCAGGAAATCAAAATTTGACTTACATCCATTCATTTTTCTTTCGGTCTACGGTTTCACTTTAACTAGAAGCAACTATTGCTTTTTAGTCTTTCATGCCAACATCCAAAGAGTCTGAGCTCCAGGACCATGGATTAGTTTTAAAGCTTTCATTACACCCGAGCAACGCCAGGCTATTCTGCTAGTCTTTCAAATAGAAGTGAAATTTAGGTTTAAAGAGGCTATTTAGATTATTTAAAATGCACTTTTCAGGATTTTTGGGGAACATCTGTGGTTGTACTTAGTAGTTACGCTATTTCTATTCAGGCTGTTATGCTCATTTTTGTTGTTGCTATTGTAACGTTTCAGTTGTATTGCCCTCTGACCTTCTTCAGGTGTAAGGTAACTTGCAAGAAATCCTAGACTGAACTTTTCATTTAATATACAGGACTAGACTGTTTTCATGCCACTACCAATATCTAGGGATATCTCAACTAGTTCTTTTTTTAGTACTGTGATAACAATAACAAAGATGGGGATAATAGTTCAAATGTAAATAGTGTCAACTCTCATTCAAGTACCTCCAATAATTCACTGAAAAAAAAGCACAGCAGGATGAACAAGGCCCCAAACACAATAAAACAAACTTTTATCATCAAAATGTTTTTGTTGTTATTAAGAGAAAAGACCAAAGTATTTTTTAGATTATTTTATTAATATTTTTAATCCTTTCTTGAGAGTTCAAAATTTTGGTTAAAAATGGTGTTTACTTGTTTCAGCAGAGGCAGCAAAGATTAGTATTATGAAATTTAGTGCCATTTTTCTGGTAAAAATACATTTAGAAATCTTTGCAAAAATTAAATAATTGTCAGATTTTAATGACACTTTTAAGACTTTGTTACAAATGAATGAAATTATTTAAGAATATATATATATTTTTTTTTTTGAAAAAATCTTGGTAGAATTTTTTTTACATCTGTTATCTCCAAACCTTAATTAATAAAGTTTCGAGAAATTAAATTCTGTCCCACTTCATTTGTATATTAGTTAAAACATGACTCTGTGGAGAATGTAAATTTTAAATCATCAAATTTTTTTTTTCAAACACTAACTTGCAAAGTTATGGAAGTGAACAGCATCAAACCAAAGGAGCAAATGGCAATAATGAATATGCTATACATAGGTTCTGTGCAGCCTTCTAGGTTTCAAGTGTACTTCAAATTTGCAGTGTAATAAAATAAATAGCCAATAGGATTGGCTCCTGCCAATGAATAAACACATACTTCAGAATCCTACACAAGTCCATAAAAGCCAAACATTTTTTTAACTCAGCAGAAGAACTGACAGCAAATCAACCTTTTCGTCCTGTCTTTTTAGCCAAAATAGCAGGAGCTCTTTTGATCTTGTCTCCCAACTCCACTTTCTCTCTTCTTGACTGGAAAACTATTAATATTCATTTTATTACAGTCAAAGAGAAAACCTTTTTAATTTTCATTTCACATAGGTAATTGCCATTATAATTTGTGTATCTTAAATTTAAATGAGTATCATCTTTTTATTTGAACTTTGTAACAATCGTTTCTTGTATGTTTTCTATTCAAACAGTGACTCATTGAATCTTTTCCCAACAAACTCATTTGTCAGATTTCAAAAGATTTGATTGCACAGAAAATCCAAGCTTACACACACCTATAACTTTTCATGAGCCAATAAAAAAAGCATATACATTTATACATTCACCAATAGAAAAGCTCTTTTCATAAAGAGTCAGCTCACTAAATTTTACCATGTGTTGACATCTGCAAAAACAAAATAAATACAATCTCTTATTTATTGGCCAATCAGAAACAAGGAAAAAAATAAAAAAATTGAGCTGATCCTATTTTCCACAAACATATAAAAATACATGAATTTTGCTTTTCTCAGCAGAGAGCAACAAGTTGTCTGACCAAACATCAAGACTAGGTGACCTGCATTTTCTTACTCTCTCAGCGTCTGTTTTGCACTCAATTCATTGATTTTCCTTCTTCATGTGCTGTCAACAAAGAAATATCATACGGAGAGTCACAGTTGTCAACCGTGCATTTCATCTAGGCAGCATGTCTTGCTGACACTTTCTCTTTCACACCACACTAATTGATTCTCCCCTTTCCTCATTGACTTGTCGGCAACAAAAAAGAAAGTGACACAGCAACATCAGGCTTTTGCTTTTTTTCACAAAAGAAAGTCGAACAGACATCATACACATCAGTGACATCATCTTGCCTTTTCTTCACAAAAGAATTTCATTGACTGAATGAAAACTGAACTCTTAAAACCCTCATTCAAAAGAAAAACTTTATGCAGAACTTCCCAACATATTTTACTTCAAAACAGCAAAACTAATGTTATTCTTCACGTGAAATAAATTTACTTATTAATACAAACGAGACCCTTTTATGCTTTGTTCAACCTTCTGATTTTTTCAAATGTAGTGGGCTAATTTATATTTGACACAAAGTCATTTTGAAAGCATATCCAGTGCTCCCTACACGTTTACTGAAAAATACAATCAAGCTAAGACATTATTTTAAATTGCTTTTATGAATAAGATATATTATTAATTTTAATATTATTATGACTATGATTGTTTTAAGAAAAAATTTTTTTCAATAAATAATGAATTTATACAAGAATTGTTTTCTTTTAAGTTTTAATTAGAATTATTTTTAAATCTTAAACTTCTGTATTAATTTGTACGGATTGGGTGATATTGTTACTAAGTAAAAACTGTATTTACTAATCATAAATTGGAAAGCTTAGTATAATTCATCAAAGATCAATATTTTAAAAAGAATTTTGAATTTTTTTTATTTCAACAAACTTATTGATTTCTGTAAATACCAATGTTCATACATGGCATTACCAATAAAAAGTCATGTTTTAAGGATTGTCTACCCTTCAGTCAGTTAAGTGCCATACATGAAACACGCTTGGGCGATCATGTCTCGAAAGAGACATGACTGACTGGGCAGAAGATTATCCCGCAGTAGGTTGCCATTGCTTTCTGCGGTAGACTGGTTGCCAGTCAAGGCTATAGAACCCAATCTGTCCTGTTATTTAACCCATAACTGGAGGGAAGAGATGGATTAATACCTTTCCCAGGGTTATTTGCATGTAAGTGAATGCAATGAATTCAACTGGAATTCGAACTCGGCTCCCTGATTTCTTGTTCCGAGCTGATATCCACTGCACCACAGCGCACTGTCTACCCTTACAGGAAAAAAAATCCTTATATAAACAAATTTTGGCTGTGGATAAGCAACTTTTATTTCTCTTCTGTTTCGCCATACTTAACTGTCTTTGCAAATTATCCACTCAAAATTTCAAAGAAAGTTTTTTTTTCCTATTTCATTAAATGTTTTACTTTATATATTGTTTTTTAGTGTGAGTCATACTTCAAATATTTTTTTTAGTTTCCATTAAGAATAACCTTGACAAACTCCAATGTTTAATAGTATTTTTGTATTCAATTTCCATTTTAAGTCTTTTTTTATGTCATTTTGAAACTGCCTTTCAAATCTTTAAAATGTCTTCTTTATTTTTAACACCTATTTCCTAAAAATAGTTTGTTTTTAGTTTTTTATGTTTAGCTTACGTTATCAGTTTATTCTTTTTGGTGAGAGCATTGCAAGGACTCAGTAAGTTTGTTGACCCGACAAACTTTTGTCGTATCAAAATGTATGAAACAGGTCAGACAATGAGGAGACAAAGATGTAAATTTTATCAAACATCAAATATTATTATGATAAAAATGACAAGCAAACATTTGGAAATCGGACACGGTCATAGGCTGGCATGTGACCTGCAGAGGTTGAGTCTCAGCTGCAAGATTGACTTCTGGCTGTGACATAGCATGTATCCACTCTCAGGAAGGTCTGCCACAGATGGGCAAGACCACAGTGAACTAGCACATGGGCTGGCATGTGTTTTGCTTTCTTAGCAGGATTTGACCGTGGTTAAACGGGATCACTGTGAGCATGTGCAAGTTACGGCAATTGGACCTGAACAGTCATCATCTCCTTTTCTGGATCGGCCATGGGTAGTGGAATCTCAGCCAGACTAGACCATTCCACTTTCAAAGCAGGATCAAACCTAAAACGGGACTGGTTGCTAATGAAGACATAATCAGCTCTGGGAATCAACCACGGGTAGTGTGATTGCAAACAAAGAATACACCTCGATGGAGAGCAGTGAGTATTTAAGTAGTGCAGTGCACAGATACTACACTTTGATCATGCCTTCTGGGACAAGAAAGGGCTTTATTTATCCAGACTTCCCCACTGAGGCAAGTGGTGACTCAGGGTGGGTTTTTTAATGTGAGCAACCGAATGTACACTTGGGCCACAAAGATTACCCAGCCCTGGGTACTAAGCTTGTCTTAGCTGGTCATTTCCCATCCAATCCTACACAACCACCACCAGGTGGTGAGTGCTGGAGACGGCTGGAGAGCAGAAAGTGAGTATCTGAGTCATGCATAGATACTACACTGATTATGTCCTCTGGGCAAAGAAAAGGGCAGTTTTTCAAAAAAGTGACACTGATTATAAGGTTTCAGATGTCACCTACAACTTCCTAGCTGCTGCTGATTTTTGGTGGTAGAAAGGGAAAGGCATGATCAGGGTCGCCCCTTTGTTTATATCCTGACCAGCAGAAGTGGCAGACAGCAACAAGAGTTATTAATGTTAATGAATGTAACCACTTGAAACGCTAACTGATTATTTAAAATTTAATATTTGCTTTATTTTATTTCCAGTCAAACTTGATTTTCTCCTTTTATAATTGTGAATAGTTTTCATCACTGAGTGTACACAATTTTTTGAACTGAAAAAAAAGAAAAATGTATAATGTATGCTCCACATGACAAAATTTACTGAACATGATAAAATGGTCAAACAATTTTTGTATATATATATATATATATATATATATATATATATATGAAATGAATTGTTTGAACATTATTTTATATCGATACTAGTATTTAAGTAGATATTCTGTTTTTAATTAAACAGTATTATATATTTATATCTACTGGCCTGATTATTTATGATAAATTTTTATTACGAAAATATCTACTTAAATATGAGTATCGATAAAAAATAATGTTCAAACAATTCATTTCAAATTGTCGGTTGTTTATAACCAAGTTTCGTTAAAATTCATTAATTTCTGTAATATATATATATATATATATATATATATATATATATATATTATAATATTGTAACTAAGTTGTTGAACTCGTAGGTTTATTTACCTTTTGTTCATGCATTTACTTTTATAAAGAGTGCTCAATACAAATGTAGAGCATTATACTGTAATGGTTGTTACAATGTTACAATGGTTGTTACAACACTATGAATTTAAAAACATTGTAACAACCATTACACTATATAATATAATATAATGATTAAAGTATAGCTTATTAATATCAATATTAATATTAAAAAACATTTTAATAATAATAAAAACTACTTAAATTTAATGTAGAACAATTTTTTTAATAATTAAAAATTACCTCCTGAGACTCATGATAACTGAGTAAAATGAAAAATCTTTCTTTCATGAAGGTTTCATTTTTTAGTTTTAAATTCAAACTAATAGACTAAATTTAATATTTCCAATAAGCAAAATACTTTGCTGTAGTTCAAAACTAATTTAAATTGACTGGAAAGAGATTTTTGTATGTGTTTTTATTTTTTATCTTTCAAAAATGAAATGATATAAATTGACATTATTTAATGAAATAATACTTTTCACTCTATAATTGATTTCAGTTAGAAAAACTAATCAATTTTCTTATCTTTATTTTACTTAAACTTTTAGATAGAGAGAACTGACAAGACTGTGGCAACAGTTTCAAACAAATTGGTCTATAAGTTGTGTATGGTTTCTCAAATAATGAATCATTACAGAAGATAGCAGAAAGACAAAAATGGTTTTTCCTTCAATTACATTAAGTTTAATTTGAAATCTTTTTGCGTTCTACAAAAAAAAATGCAGAAAATACACTCAAGAGATGTAAAATGCTGGATCATTCTCTTGCAATTTTCCCCAGAATCCATTGCAGCTACTATCTTGTATTGCCTCTTTGAATGTCACCCAGGTTTCAACTTCTACCCATTATTCCTCTGCTGCTTTTTTTTTTTCATATTAAAAAAAAGCAACTTACAAAAAAGTAAAAATAAGTCAGTCAGTTTAGTGCCATACGTGAAACACGCTTGGGCGATCATGTCTTGAAAGAGACATGATTGACTGGGCAGAAGATTATCCCGCAGTAGGTTGCCATTGCTTTCTGCAGTAGACTGGTTGCCAGCCAAGGCTATAGAACCCAATCTGTCCTGTTATTTAACCCATAACTGGAGGGAAGAGATGGATTAATACCTTTTCCAAGGGTATTTGTACGTAAGTGAATGCAATGAATTCAAATGGAATTCAAACTCGGGTTTGTAAGCAAAAGTCCAGACCTGCTAGCTTCTTCCCTAGAAGAAATAAAAGTTAACCTAAAAAAAACAAAATATAAAAAAAAAAATTGCCAAACCATAAAAACCAATACATATATTTATTAAAATTCAGCCCACACAAACCCCCAAATGAAATAAAAATACGTCTATTGAACAGGTGAAGAGGCTCATCCCTTGTTCCCTGTTTAGGATGTGGTTTCCGGCTTTCTCTTTTCCAATCTTTTCACTATTACATAGCCCCCTGCACATCAGTGGCCTTACCGCCTTGCTCGGGGTGATACAATTAAAAAAAATAAAAATAAAAATTTAAAAAAATAGGTTATGTCATCCCAACAGTGGAAAATTACATTCCTAGATCCTTTTACGATACCATAACTGCAAATGATTTAGCTATTATAAAGACAGATGTACTAGAATTCTGGTACATACAAAATGCAGCAGCACAGATCAAGAAATACAAAGGTACCATAAAATGCATACGTTGTAATGGCAACCACACTGAATAATCTCATCTTTGTGAAGCGTAGCACAAAAAGAAATAACTGAGATCAAATATACAAGAAATATAACTTTTCCTGAAGCCAAAAAATTGCTGAAAACATTGGACAAAATATTACAAGAAACTATATAAATGCAACCAAAACCCAAAAATGCAATGGCGAGAAATATGATTTCTGTGAATTAACAACATTAATCCAAAAGATGAAGAAATTAACTGAAATAATGAAAAATGATATCGATAGAGAAAAAGCAGCAATTTACACCACATCCCACAAAAAAACTAATATACTCAATCAAGTTGTGGAAGTTCGTTCCTTATAGATTAATCTTGTACCCCCAGCTTGAGGCTCCGACTTTTTCAACAAACTCCCGGCAAACATCACAGCATGGAGAACGGCCGCCGGAGAAATTGTTTGGACGGGTCCGTTGGGGTGTTACATTGCCTAAATCTACCATTTAAGATGCCTGACGATTGCAACTACAAAAAATTTCATACTGTCGAGGTTAAGAAACAAGAACTTGTCTAAATAATCCTTCACATTTTTTGGTGAGGTTCGATTTTGCATCTGATAAAAACTGTAATATATGTTCAAATTTGAAATTTATGATTAGTGTTTGTCCTGAGAATTATAAATATGAGATCTAATAATTTCAATAGATTTATTGAACAGCTGGCTCCATTTGATGCAACACTTTTGTACTGGTCCATTGAATATTGATTTATTGATTATTATTGCTCTAGTTATCTACTAACAGCTTTATGCTAGTTCTGTTGGATTACGAAAGGTGTTAAGTTCTTGTTATTCTATGTATTTATATAGCTGTATTTGAATTGTATAATTATGAACAGTAATAACGCTAGTACATTTAGCAATCCTGAATTTTTAGTTTTTAACAGTTTTCTGTTCTTCATTAACCTTTTTACTTCAACAAAATCTGAAAACCTTTTCACTTCAACAAAAACTTTTTTCTTTCATATATTTGAAGATTTTTTTTATTTTTTACCCAGATAAACATGAAAAAGGTTCAAGCTTTTTATATTTTATGTCAGTATCACTGAGCTTTCTCTTTATTCATGGTTTTGCTATTGTTGACATAAAAAGTTATCCTGACAGACAATTGTGTTTTCTCAGTTTTTGTTCTCTATAGTCCTCAAAAGATAAGCAGTATTTACATTATTTGGACTATTGTCCTCATCTTTGTTGCCATTTGTACGATGTTTCAGCTGTTGTACCTTCTTCAGGTGCTAGGAATTTTGAATCAAACCCTTTATTACAATCACTAGTGTATACGATCCTCATTCCTTGAGTAAAGCTGCAATTGGAAGTCATTCCTAGCACCTGAAGAAGGCCGGAGTGTACAATGGCTGAAACATCGTACAAATGGCAACAAAGATGAGGACAATAGTCCAAATAATGTAAATACTACCTCATCTCAGAAATATGGACAAATACTAAAGATAAACAGTTCATAAGTTTTAAAGAATAGTGGTCCTAAAGGGTAAAAGAAATGTCACAAAGTATTTTCTTTAACTGAAAAGATGAATTTTTTTTTACAAAATGAAATTTATAATTTTAATATCTTTCATGTTGTTGAATTAATTACTTCATATTGGATTCCTGCTGAAAATAGGACATGCAGCATTTTACAAATTAAGGAAGTAATTATATTGAAAATATATAAAATTTTGTGGTTTGATTAAGTGAATAGTTGAAGTTTCACTTAGCTGAACACCAAAGAAACTGAATAAATGATGAGAGAAACTTTTATGGACAAGGACTACTGCATTGTGGGTAATAAATGTTCATATAATGGATAGGCTGAGTAGAGTTGGATTTTTTTTCCTTTGTTGTTGCATTGGCTTTGGAGGACTAAGCAGGAGCAAAATGATTGCTAGAATTAAAAACCAGCAAAAAGATAAAAAAATGTTACACTTCAAGGAAATAAGGGATTAATGTTGACAGCCATAGACATCAATTTCCCTCTTGCTCACTTCTGTGACAGAAATTGTACTCTTGGTAAGTATGTGCTATTTTTCATTCTTATTCGATTTATTTAGATTACAATAAACCACAAATAGATTACAATGAAGCAGTTTCATATGTATAAAACATTCTTCGTAATTGTTGTTTTAAATATTTTTATATTAATTTGGCAACAACTTGCCTATTTTTTCACAATGTTTATGGTACTGTTGGTTTTATTTAAGTAGTATTACTTTTCATAATAATATTCAAGTAGCAGAAAGTAGCAGTGGAGAGTGACAAAAAAGGGACTACAAATAAACTTTAAGAAAACTGAGTGCATGGTCATCAGCAAAAGATACAACCCAAAATGCCAAATACAGGTGGGAGATATCAGAATCAAGCAAGTACAAAAATTTAAGTACCTAGGAAGTGTTCTAACAAGAGATGGAAAGTGCGACATGGAGATCCAAAGGCGAATTGGCATGGCAAAGGATGCGTTCCAGAAGATGAGCAAACTACTAACACACAGGAAAATTTCAATAAAAACAAAGCAAAGAGTGCTGGACTGCTACATGATGTCAATTCTTCAATACGACAGTGAATGCTGGACAATATCATTGAAAATGAGGACAAAACTGGAAGCGGACAAAATGTGGTTCTTCAGAAGGATGCTATGGATATCGTGGACTGAGCATGCAAGCAACGATGAGGTGTTGGAAAGAATGGCAACAAAAAGGAAATTGATACTAAACATCAGGAAGAGACAACTGAAGTTCCTGGGACACGCAATGAGGAAAGAGAGCCTGGAGAACCTGATACTGACTGGTCAGATAGAAGGAAAGAGACAGAGGAAGGCAGCGGATAACATATTTGCAGGGTCTGATCTTGTGGATGATGGAACGAGGGTTGCCAGGAGCAACAGGAGCAAACATACTAAGAGCCACAAGGGATAGGGAGATGTGGAGAACCATGATCACCTACGTCCTAAAGGGACAGAGCACATAGAAGAAGAAGAAGCAGCAATCTTTACATTTTTGTATCGACTTAATCCAAAATTTTTAGGCATTGAGAGTTATTTCCCTTGGCCGCTTTTTTGTAGACATCTTGCTAAAGGGGAAACAACTCTCAGAACATTAATTTCAAAGTAATGCTTCTACAAATGAAACGTTAGAAAAATATCTAATATTTTATTCGGATTTATCGTTACTTATTCATTATGGAACTGTGGCGGAAGACAAAAATATAGAAAAAATTATTTGCTCTTGTTTATCACCAAGTGGGAGCGTTCGTTTTTACGCCATCTTGAAAAAAGTTGTGATTTTGTAACTACGAAAAAAAAAGAGTGGCTTGCCTGTTGCTTGGAGAACCTTTGTCGTTGAGGATTAACTACCACTGAGAATTTTTGCCAGTTGCTCGATTGCTGAGAGTGAAGTGGAAGAGATTTGAACTACAAGCTATTTCAGCAGACAAAGAATGACAGGAAATATAAAATTAAGGACTGATATATTGAAATCCTTTTGTGGTGAAAGAGATATGGCTCCGTAAAATCAAACTCGTAGCAGTGCTTTGAGAAATCACAGATATTGTATGCCTTATACCACTCTACCTTGAAGGTGATACCCTTGCATTATACCTTGCGATGACATGAACAGTGTAATGCAGATATAGAGCTGAGAGTGAAGGAAGCATTCATGGAAAGCCCATTTTTAGCATATGCTAAATTGAGCAGTGCGATATGGAGTGGTGAATAAATTGATCTGGATGTCAACAGTATCAGCAGGATGGCAGGATTTCATAAACATGGCCTTGAAAGTATTGTGAAAATGAATTTTATAAATGGGTTTCCAAATCATGTCTCTTTAGCTCTGCAACAGCTGCCTGGTTGACACATGGAGATGGTTAAATTGATAACTTGTACCAGAATATTAGCCAGGTAGAAGGAGCACCTACAAGGGACGGTAGCCAGGTAGAAGGAGCACCTACAAGGGACGGTAGCCAGGTAGAAGGAGCACCTACAAGGGACGGTAGCCAGGTAGAAGGAGCACCTACAAGGGACGGTAGCCAGGTAGAAGGAGCACCTACAAGGAACGGTAACTGCTGTGGAGAAAAGCAGCAGACAGTCTCAAGTTGCAAAAAAGGAGAAATGATTGAAGAAACATAATTTGAAAATGCGATGTTTTAGTTGCCAGTGTCTCCATATGGTGAAAGACTGTAGAGGGGAGAGACCAGATATTACCTGCTACCAATGTGGACAAGTGGGTCACATAAGATATTTTCTTCAGGAAAATGAGCAAAAGGAGGATACCCCACTTTACCCATTAAAGGTGCTCATGGCTGCACTAGCACAGGTAAAGCTGACCATAAATAATCAAAGTGCAAAGACCCCTTGTTGACACTGGATATACTTCAACTCGTCACCAAGAATATGGTTGATACATAGAGTGGGACCAACAGCATTGGAATGATTGATGAAAGAGAGACACAAATGATGTGCAGTTGAGAGTACATGGAGCAGAATTAACAATCTAGCTAATTATACCAGACCGGATTGTATCAGTGTGGTGCTTGCTATTAATCAATGGGGGTGGGGAATTACAGTAAACAAGGATGTTCACTTTTACACTTACATGCACTCTATCCCTAATATTTTCCGGTCAGTGTTGATCCTAATGTCCACTTTAATATTGACACACGTTCTATCCCTGATATTAATTACTTTTACTGCTAAATATAAACATACCTTAAAAGTATATTATTATCATATGCTTTCTTTACGATTGAGCTCTCTAGAGAAGAAAATTTTAAAACAGTTTCTACTTCTGCAATATATGCGTTACTCTTCAGAAATGAATTGAGTTCTTTTGGTGACTGGAGTGTGTATACACTACTTATATACAACACGTAAAAATTTTCCTTCTCTGATTCCATGCACCTATGGCTTAGAGGGTAGCGACTCCGACTGACACTAAATCAGGTGAGTTTCAATCTCGGCCAGAAGCAAGTGGATGTGTCTAGCTAAACTGATGAGCTGTGATACAGCAAAACAGGCTTGTATGTTGATGACTAATATATATATATATATATATTATATATATATATATATATTTTCATATAGATAGGTGTGAGTTTGTAACCCTGGGTTTCATACTCTTGCGATCGTCAGACAAACTGATTAATTTTTTTTTAAAGAATTGGTTATATGTAGGGTTGCGTATATTCATGTATTTTTGTGGAAGTAGGGGAAAATCTGTCATCATGACATACGCAGACATATATATATATACATTTGTACACCCACTGACGTGCGCAAAGACACACACACGTGCGTGTTCACCCACTGGGGCTTGCATAAACATATATATGCAAATTGTGCGGGGCTCGGCATATATATGTGTATGTGTGCTGTTGCACACATACATACGCATTCAGTTGGTGTATTCAAATAGTGTAGGGATGTCAACATGCGGACAGTTGTCGATTTCTCGTACGTACATATGTACGTATGATGGGATCTGTGTGAAACTATGATAGGTAAGAATTGCTATTATTTTATATAAAGCTGTATTGTTATTTTTTATTTTAAAGTCGGTTATTAGCTTGTTTTTTTTTAATTTTTTGTGGTTGCATATATTTGAATGGTAGAAATTCTAATTTGTAATGCTTGTTAGTGTTTATGTGTGGTGTATTAATTTTACTACAGCAGAGACATGCGATTTACATTAATGATGATTGCAGACTAATGCTGTGATAGCAATTATATCTTATACCCCACAAAAGAACTTACTAAACATAAGATCAGAACTAATTTTCAAATGCAGACATGAAAATAAATACCTATTATCACAATTTATACCAAAAAAATTTTGCCAAATGCACACAGAGACACAAAAGACTAAACATAGAATGGTTGTTAACTCTAAAAAGCGATATGAATACACACATAGACACAATAGATCAAGCATAGAAACACTGGGCGGTGTACACACAGACAGACATGCATGATAAATAAAAACAAAATATTGAACAAGAAATATAAAATGAAAAGAAAATTACTGTAAATATCATCTATTATAAAAGAGAGAGAGTATTATTGTACTTTTAAGTTTTTGTGCTATAAATAATAATTTCAAGTCTTTCTTTGCTGTCTTTATCTTGATTCTCCTTCAACTAAGAAAAATACTTTTCATTCGTTTTTTATTTATTTTACCCAATCAGTTCTTCAGTTCTTGCTGTGATTAATATAACAAGCTATAGTCTTTATATTACAATATCACACTGACAGTAATACCTACCTACATGTGTCATGCTTTTGCTGTAATGAGTGAAATTAAATGTATTTTGTAAATACATTATATTTCTGGAGAAAATCCTTGTAATGGAAGAAAGAATAATACAACAAAGAGAGGCAGCAAGAGAATGACAGAAAAGACAAGAATGATTACGAGCAGAAGAAAGACAAGCAATCTGTAAACATAATAGAGAACGAATACAATCAAGGAGGAATGATATGAACGAAAAAGGGAGATAACTTTATATTTATGATTGTTATTGCAATATTTTGTTAAAGTTCTTAAGTTCAAATATTTAATGATGCAACAGGGGAATTTCTACAAATATTTTATTGTCATAGAATTTGCCATGTGCTTATGGAATCATTAACTGAAGAATTAAGATTCATCATAATATTAAAATAAAAAAACTGAAATTTTCACTGGTTAAAACTAGTATAAATAAAAATATAAATTAATGTTGGTGATACTTCCTCATATGCTTTGTTTTTGTTCAATACTCAAAACTCATGAGAAACCCAAATTCCCTTTGCAAGTTTTCCCAATTTTGGATGAGATGCTCATGGACAGTTAAACATGACAAATTTTTTGTGCCAAATTTCTGGGGCTTTGATGTGATTCCAAGTAATAAGGTCTAGTAAAATTGATAATAAAATAATAGTAATAATTTAAAGTGTGTATTGAATGAGAGTGTTGGGATAAAAAAAATTAACAATAACAACATGGAGTAAAAAATGAGCAACAATTGCATTTATTATTTTTTAAAAGATTAAACTTCAACAACCAGAGATAGAAATCTATTTTTCTTACTGAAAATTAGTCAGTAAGATTAATATTTTCAGAAATGTGAACAATAAATATTTCTATCAAAGTGACACTAAAAGTGTCAAGTGCAAAACACATACACATTTTATATATATATATATATATATATATATATATGTTAAATATAAGAGACAATGAATGTCTTATGTTTAATCATGAGCCATTCTAAACATCATATTTTGGCTTTAATTTCAGGTGAAAATAAAGACAAAAATTCTCATGTGAGCTGAAAGCTTAGAACTAACATAATAAAAAAATATCCAAATGTTGGAGAATTTTTGTCTTTATTTTAACCTGAAATTAAAGCCAAAATACGATGTTTAGAACAGCTCATGATTAAACATAATAGACATTCATTGTCTCTTACATTTAACAATATGTTTAGAAAATTATCTGCTGCCTCGATACACTAAATTTAAATCATATATATATATATATATATATATATATATATATATATATATATATGACAATATACATGCTAAAAAGTCTGCCTTCTACTGAATGCCCGTAACCCAGAAGTAGAATCGCTGACTGACGCCAATTCGGGTGGGTTTCAATCCTGGGTTAAAAAGCAATCAGAGTCTAACCGTACTGATGAGCAGTGATGCAGCAAAACAGATCTGTCTGCGGATGACTACATATATATATATATATATATATAGTTGTGTAAATGTTGTGAGAATGGGAAACTTATGTAGCAACTCGAGCTCTGCATCATTATCCTGTGAAGTGATTTTGCTCTGCCTGGTCAGCCCAGGCATTGAGCAGACATTTGATACTGAGATAGATGATAGATGTTTGCCTTTTGGATTTTTCTTCTTCCTTAGTTTCATTTTTTTGGGGGGTCTGTTGATCACACCAACACTTTGAAATTTTTTTTGTGTGTCTGTCTATCTAATCTATCTAAACTTATTTATAAATGGAACTTTGTGTATATGTCTGTTACCTATAGGCTCCGAAATGGCTGAACCGATTTTCTTGAAAATTTACACAGTTGTACGATAAGCGTCTGCGAGTGTTCTTAGCTAAGTTTTGTGCTGAGGTACCCCCGATAAATATTGAAAATCGATAATAAAAGAAAATTGGGTTATAGAAGGAGTGGTCCGATTTTAATAAAATTTGATACACTCATAGACAAAGACATAAGAAACGATATTCACAAGTTTCAAGGTTGCAGTTCTTACAATAGTGCAGAAAATCGATAATATATATATATATATATATATATATATATAAAAAAGGCAAGAAAGATGTTTGTGTGTGTGTCTGTTTATCTGCCTGTATGGCTCATCCCTTGTTTCCGGTTTTCTCTTTTCCAATTTTCTCACTTTTTTTTTTTTTCAATTGGAGTAGATAGACTAAACTATCGCCTGGTTCACACTCCACCCATGTCTATTGAACAAATGAAGAGGCTCATCCCTTGTTTCCTGTTTAGGATGCAGTTTCCGGCTTTCTCTTTTCCAATCTTTTTACTCTTATGTAGCCCCCTGCACATCAGTGGTGCTATTGCCTTGCTTGGGGTGATATACAAAGGCAAGAATGTCATTGTTTTATCAAAGCTTTTAAATTTGTGAATGTTCATGAAGGCTCATCAAGTGGTTGAAAGGCCAAAAAGGTGTGATAATTCAAAAGTGAGTGATTAATATTCAAGAGTTCTTTCATTTTTTTAAAAAATAATATTGTTTAAATTGTGATTAGATTGTTACGTTATGAGATGAACATATCTGCTGTACATCTTCAAAGGCATGAGTTAATGGATTTTGCTGTTTTGTTTTTCTACCTATTTGCAGTTGTGTATGTTGGCTTGGGAAAGTAGTAATTCATTCAGGAAAGGTAATATTGGACTGACCTTTCAACTATCTGATAAACACGAATGTTCCCAAATTTAAAAGCTTTGATAAACCAATGATATTCTCGCTTTTGTGTATATAAACACATGCAAAAAAAAATAAATCCTACAATGCTTTGATAGTCCTTCAGAGGACGAAATAAGTCAGCTAATAATAGGTTTTCTTTGTCTCTTTTTATTTATTGTTTACCCTATAAATGCTCTCAGAATATTTACATATAGGGTGCGATGGATAAATTGTCGCCACTTTATGTATTTAAAAATTCCTACATGTGCATTGTTTTTTCTTTTTTTTATCAACTGCACAGTATAGTAGGGTCAGATGGGCACCGTCTGTGAATAAAAGAGCACCATGGCACAATTCAACCTGCCAGAAATTTGGAAACAACATACTGTACTGCTTAGCATTCACACTGGAAACAAACATTTTAGAATATTTGGGTGATGATCCGAGGACAATGCAGAGGATTCAGAAAGAGTCGGATGAGTCTAATGGTGATTATGAAGGCACGCCAGCTCAGAAAAATCCTGTTCTAAGAACTTCCAAATTTGTTAGTGAGGGTCTCAGACTCAACACAGAGGCCTACATCAAGTGCTTTGAGAAGGTAGTGCTGCCCCAGGTCAAGAATGTGGCTGCTGGAAGACCTTATGTCTGGCAACAGGACTCTGCACCATACCACACATGCAAAAGAAATCAGTCATGGCTGTCAGACAATTTCTGTGATCACATCACCCCTTACATCTAACCACCAAACTCCCCAGTCTTGCAAGCACCTTGATTATTATGTGAGAGGCACAGTTGAGTGAGAGATCAAGCAAACTCTTTGTAATGCCAAATACAAATAAAGTTATAAATTTTTTAAAATGCACACAAACTTTATGGACACGCTGTATATCTGTTAAAATGAGATGTCAGTGTTATTTTCATTTTTGCACAAATTTTATGACAATTTATCCATTGCCCCCTGTGTATATATTTGTACATATAAAGTGCATGAGCACGTGTAAAATCTTAATTCTTTTAAATTTTTTAATCATTTGGATTCATAGAACATAAAAAAAATGTCTCTTCATGCACTTACCATATTTCTTCAAGTGCCCGGCTTAGAAACTGTATCTTTTGGAGGCACACTAATTGAAAAGTCACTCACATGTGAAGTAAACGGGACACTTACTTTATAACTTTCAATGATCCTGTTTATCTTTTACAAATGATAAAATCAAACAAATACATTTTTAAATAAACAGTGTAAAAAATTATTCAGAAAGATATACGAGCCTTTCAAAATATATTACACCAGTTCTCATTTGATCACCAAAGTTAAGCAGCCCAGTTGGTACTTAGATGTGAGGGGGTCTGTTTGGGAAGACCAGGTACTGTAAGCAACCTTTTACTTTAAATAACTCACAAAGGGTTGAGAAGTAGTGAAAAACAAATCAATCAATTCAAAATATATTACGCATATTTTGCATCTCTGGTAGAGTATTGCATGGCATCTGTTAATCTTGAGAGACCATGGATTTGTACCTGAAGACTTATGCTCTATCCAGGGCACAGGCCTGGGAAGGGATGTTTTTTTACGAGATATCCACAGTTGGCCATGCAGAATGTTTTCCCTCTTGATCCCACCAATGTGGTCCAAAGGAAAAGCCAAGGTCAATACAATTTGGCACTGGTGTCATTGCAAGAGTTGCCAGAACAAAACAGAACATGACATTAGACTGTTTTTGGGACTCCTGTAGAACACAAGACCGTCTAGATTTAAGCTGTAGATCACATACTATACCAGCACCATTTTTCTTTAACATCAGTATATATTATAATCATTCTCTTTTATTCTTTAGTCTAGAATTGTATTCTTTATTTGTCTCAACCTTCTAAGTTGATATAGATAAATCTTATACACATTTAGAAGATGAGGGCAATTATTTGAAATTAGAATCATAAGTTTTTCTATTATAGGAAAGAGTATTTATTATATAGGTACTTATAAATTGCTTCTTGATGATATGGCTTCTTTAAGAAATATGGGAAGTGTTTTATTTGTTGCAGTTTGTCAATTTTAAGAATCACTGTTTTTAAAATAAATAAAACAAAAAAACAATATAATGTAAATATGCACAGGAAACCTGTAAATTTAATCAAAAATTCCTGAAATATTTTAATCAAATATTATCAAAATTCCTTCATGTCAATAAAGAAATAAAATCAATAATTAAAAAAGTTTTAAAATATTTCAATCCAACCCACGATACAAAATGACTGCCAATTCTTATTTTATAACACAGTTTCTAAACACATTAATGTCGAAACCCAGAGACTTTTGTTTTATAAGGACAGGAGGTGGAGGGGATTCTTCAAATATAGCTGATCATAAACCTTTATCAGCAATTATTATGATCATTTTTAATTTCCTTATACAAGTTGTTAGAGCAACTAAACTTATTCTTTTTGCAACTTTCTTAGCTCAATAAGGAAAGACATTGAAAATGTTATCCATGTATAAATAGCCATGTTACACTGGCTGGCTGTTAATCATACTGTCTGTATTATTTGTTGTATAAAAAGTAGACCTTTTTAGAATATTAGCTTCTATTTCAGTATTTGATATGATTTTTTTTATTTTAATTAAAAAAAAAAATAATAATTACATATATATGGATGGATGCTAGTCTCCTCTTTCTTGTTTGGATTCTCTATTTATAGCCCCTCACTAAAAAAAAAAAAAATAAAAAAAAAAATGAAGAGATGGTAACATTATCAGCAACACAAAGAATAAGTTGAATTATCCAAACTAATTCAATAATTATTTAATCTCAGAATAACAGGTTCTGTATATATGTATAATGCAGGTATTTTATTAAAAAATAAATAAATAAACAAGAGACACAGGCGATATAAACCCAAGACACAAGGGATAACAGTGTGGAAGAATCAGAGAAAATAAAACTTTAGTTTAAGGAGAGAGGACAATAAAAGAACAAATTAAGAAGATAAAGATTGACATTGCATTTAAAGGGTTACTGAATGTGAAAGAATGAGAAAAAGAAAACTATTATTAAGGAAAAAGAGAGAGAGTACAATAAAGGAAGAGGAATTAAGATAGGTAATGATTGACATTGCATTTAAAGGGTTACTAAATGTGAAAATGAAAAAAAGAAAGCTATTATTAAGAAGATAAAACAATCAAAGAATAGCAATGAAGAAAACAGAATATAATGATTGACATTGCATTAAAAGATCAAAGATTTATAGATGAAAATTTTAAAAATCAAAGTTAACTGGAAAGCAAGAAGTTGAAAGAGACTTCCATAAACAAAAAGTGCAAGAGAAGAAACTAATAACATAGAACTAAGAGTTACATCTAGCCATTTCAACTGTAAAAAGATGAGATCAAGCTGTCAATCTAGTCAGTCAGTCAGTTAAGGGCCTTACGTGATACACGCTTGGGCGATCATGTCTTGAAAGAGACATGACTGACTGGGCAGAAGATTATCCCGCAGTAGGTTGCCATTGCTTTCTGCAGTAGACTGGCTGCCGAACAAGGTTATAGAACCCAATCTGTCCTGTTATTTAACCCATAACTGGAAGGAAGAGACAGATTAATACCTTTCCCAAGGGCATTTGCGCATAAATGAATACAATGAATTCGGCTGGAATTCGAACTCGGCTCCCCCAATTTCTCGTTCCGAGCCGATATCCACTGCACCACAACGCTAGTACTGTACTTAAATTCATCGTGTACGTACAATAAAACAATGTTCATCAGAACAATTACCATGAACATATTTATCGAAAATGTACAGGGAAGCTGTATTTGAGCTGGAAAAGTGACAGAAACAGAGATGCCAAATTAAGACTGATAACATTGCAGATTTTTTGGATTTTGTCAAGTATCTCTAAATAGCAGCACCAGACCAGATATGCCAACAATATTCAATGCATGGATGAATGGCAGATTTATAAATGTATAAGATAAACTTTGGTCAGAAAAATTGTATATAGGTTGCAAGTTGCCAGAGAATATTTTTATATTGTAAGAATTATTTTAAAGATAATAATGATTTACAAGTCCTACTAATTAACTGATAGATGGAGATAAGGGGTGGATTCATACCTTTCCCAAGAGTATATCTGAATATAACAAACCCAACTGAAATTCTAACTCGGCTTCCCAAATTCTGATTCCAAGCAATTATCCGTTATCCACATCCAAGCTTACAGCAGCTGGTATTCTCAAGCATTTACCCATCTTGATATTGACGAGGACCAGTGTTTCAATGTGATATGGTTGTAAGCCTGAATGGTAGAACAACTTTAGAAGCTATGCTACCAACTGCGAAGAAACTCACCTCAAATCATTGTTGTTTAAAAAATTAAAAAATATTGGACACTTTCTGTTGTTTTTCAAATGCTTTGTTTAAATGTTATATTTTCAATAAATTTCTCATAAAAAGTTTGCTTTTAGTTAAAAGTTCATTTATGCTTCAGATGCCAAATACCAGTTATTGGTGGGTTCTATTGCTTTAATTGGCAATAAAGGTAAAACCAGCCCGGCAAGGGTTGAGCTCTGTCAGGCCATTTTGCCCAAAAAACACTACTGCAGCATATGTGATGTCTCCTACAACTCTAAGGGGTTACAGTTCTTGTGATTGAGACCAGTTGTGTTGAAGAAAAAAAAAATCACTTGTGGTTGGCAATTTTTATTATAATACCAGCCATGAATTAGTTTGTGGTTGGCAGTCAATGTTAGTAAGTGACTATTTTTTTCTTTTTACTTTAGAGATCCATAATACTTTAAAGCCCCTTACATTTTTGTGATTAGTAATTTTCTGAATATTTTTGGAAAACTGATTAATATAGAAAAAGAGGGACCAGGCTTACAGGAGTTTTTTGTAAGGAATTGCAAAGTTTTTCAATATGAGGATTTAACTGTGTGATATGTAGTATTTTTTTTTTTTTAAGATTTTATAAGGTGCATCGCAGTTTGTGTTGTTTACAAAAATCAGCAGCAAAAAACTGATTGTAATGATAAAGCAAGGCTTTAAACTGCAAATTTGTGCTGCATGTTTTGATTTGGTAATCAATAAAAAGGTTTCCGTTAAAATTTAACGGTTAAATCATTTACATTTTTAATTGAAACCTCGTAAAATTTCTGAATTTAGAATTTAAACTAAATGAATAAAAAAACAAATAATTGAAAAAATAAAACAAAAAGAAAAAAAAATCCCTGAATTTATACTTTTTTAGAATTCCCTGAATTTAGAAAAGCTTATAGAAAATAAATTAACAATAACATGTTCTAAGCTGTCTCACGATTTTGTTTTTTGTAGAAAAGATCTGAGTTGGAAGCTTTATCAATAATTACAAAAAAATAAATCCATGACATTATTTTTTTCGCTTGTATATTTTCTGAGCAAAAGTGATGAAAAGTTTCTTCGGGAGATGTTTGCAATTGTCAATCATCAATAACAGATCATTATAGCTTTTTTCTTCATAGTCTTGAAAATGTTCTGGAAGTTTTAGTTCCCTAAACAATGCTTTAACTCTCTCTACTTTCTTAGTGTCGTTAGAACCATAGTTTTCCTGCAGAACTTTTCTTTGGTCATCATTAACCCTTTGTAATGCTTGAACAACAAGCCAGCTACATTTGTTATCCTCAATATCAGTACCGATTTTCCCACTGACCGTTGGATCGCCGAAGCAATCCAGGTAATCATCTTGAATCTGGAAATATTCACCCATTTTAAGCAGAATTTCTTCAGCCTCATCAAACACTTCTTTATTTTTAATCTCGGCCATGTGTAAGGCGAGGGCAACAGGAAGATAAAAGGAGTAAAAAGCAGTTTTCCATTTCACTATCCCGTTGTACCTATCCATTGTATAGTCTTCAAATGAGATCTTACCGTCCGGAGGAGATGTTATCAGATCCAACATCTGACCAATCGCAGTTCGAGAAGTGACCATATGAAAAAGTTCTACAATGTCCACATAATAAGGCTGATTATGAAAATATTTCTTAAGAAGGACATAAATAGACATTTCCAATATAAAGCTGTCGTTTATAGCAATGTTACCTACATTATGAACCCTATACCAACAGGGTTTACCTCTACGAGTCACTGAATTGTCCATAATATCATCGGCGACTAAAAAATATGCTTGTAGCCACTCTACACACCACCCGAGAATACGGGCCAATTTTAAGTTCTCTTGGGTGGGGTTATCCTCCATAAGACATGAATAAGCTGAGGGTACAGTAAGTCCACGATTTTTCTTTCCGAAAGGAACGTTATAATTATGTATTTCTTTCATTCGGTCGATAGCCAGGGTGATTTCTGGATTGTTTTTCCATTCTTGAATAAGATCGTCAACAAGTACTGGAAAAAGGGCATCGAATTTTTCAAGCTCCGTTAATTCCGAAGTATTTGTACCAGGAGATGGTCCCGCCTTATCCTTCTTTGAGCTGTCCATTGTTAAAGTATTTAATTTTTTTTCTTTTTCAGTTTGTTTCTCAATTCCGGTAGTAAACAAACATACGGAATTTACCGCTTTAAAGTTCTCTAGCAGTTTAGTTTTCTTTAATTTTTTTTTTTAACAATTCGATAAAAAAAATTAATGACTAATTAATATTTTCGACGTTCGTTGATGTGATAAAAACAGTAACTTTTTTTAAACAGCTCAAGACAAATTAACATAAAATACCAAATCGAAGATTACTAATTCCAGGTAAAAAGTTAAAAGACTGCTCACCTTGTTAAATTTTGTAAGACTGACCGTTATTAAGCAATCTTGCACTGTTTTTTGTATTAAGGATTGCACCGCATTGTTTTGTGCGACAAAGCATGCAGCTACGTTGACCTTTTAACAATGTGATTCTCGGAAGGTCAAACGAGACTTTAACCGTTGCCTTAACGACAAAGCCTCACTTTCGTATGACGCCTGCCTTTCAATTGCTAAAAAATGTCGTCTGCATTGGAAGTTGAAGTAGAAAAAAGTGAGTGAGAATAATAAAATTTTATTTCTATTTTTTTTTTTAAATCATTCAAGAAAATGTTATTGTTATATTTCAATTTTAAAACTGATCATGATTTTTTTTATAATAAAAAGTTTTTAAAAAATAACGCCGAACAAAAAAATTGAAAACAAAAAAAGTTGAATTATTATATATGGCTTATAAAAAAAAAAAATTTAATTTACTTTTTAAATTTAATGTGATAGATTTTTTTAAATATTTGAAGGCGTGAAAAATTCAATAATGACAAAAATGCTTAATGGAAACTAAACTTTAATAAAAAAAAAATAAATAAATAATCAAACGTATTTTTTAACCAGGTAATATGGAAAATGAAATTACTAAAATTGGCTTTTTTTTTAATTTATATTTTCAAAGACAAAGAAAGTCATCTTAAAGTTTTTAAAATTTTGTTAAAGAAAAACAACGGTATTTTGGTCATAAAATGTTATAGAGAGAATCTTCAAAAAAGTATTTAAACAAAAATTTCTAAAAATGTTACAAAAATGTTCTGATCTACAAGTTGTTAACAAAAAAAAAGAGAATTTTCTGTTATTTAGGTGGTTTAATAAAGAACTAGTTTTAATTTTTTTAATAACCCCTTTTTAATTTAATGTTTCAAATCTGTTGTTGAGTCTAGCAAAAAAAAAATTTAAAAAGCCGGGCTTCTCAGACTTTTTTCACTTATGACGCCGTTAAAAAAACTTAGGTACTTAAAGTCCTTAACCTAAACAATAACTAAAGCACAGAAACAATGGCAAAAAAAAAAATTTATTAGTTACGAAAAATGATAATTTTCAATAAAATTAATATTTTCTACGCAAATATTTTTCTGCTGAAAAAAGTCGAAAAATCACTGGAGTTAAATTTACATCGTTTTAAATAAAATATTTTCAAATACATTTTTTACGAAATGTGTTTCCAGTCGAGCGGATGATTGTTGGTTAATTTTTCTCTTAGAAAATGCATTAAAGATGAAGCTAGCTATTCTCTCTAATATTTTTATGAACTTAAAAAAAAAAAAAAGATTAATTCATAACCAACAAAAACAAAAATACTTTAGAGATCATTAAGCAGACAAACTACAAATGATCGAACATGGTTCAACTTCAATCATTTACGTCTTTTGGGTGACGGTTTTTCTATTTATCAGGAACAACTACAAACTTTGTAGTTGTTCCTGATAAATAGAGAAACCGTCTAATTCTAAATAAAGAATTTAATTACTTTGTAGTACAAAGTAATTCAATTCTTCAGGATTTCTTCCTAAGAGCCGTTGTTGATCCCTGTTTTTGTTTTGTTATGGTTTCGGTTTTAGACTTTTTTTACCTTTCTTTTTCTAGATGAAAATGTCTATTTCTCTTTGGGAACTTGTTCATTTTCTCAAAAATGAAATTTCAAAAATAGAAAGTGGTTATAAGTGGGGGTTGGATTTTTTACAGTTTAAATGCCAAGTTGAACTTTGACTTTACTTTGTGAATGTTCATTTAATGTAATGAAAAAAATAAAAACTGCATACTCATTATTTTGGTCCTTATTTTTGTGCGGGTAATTTTCAAATGTGGAAACCTAAATAAAAAAAATGTTCAATTTTACAAGTTGTTATTATTATTATATAATTAACCTTAGTTTCAAAGTGAGAGAGCTAAGGTTTTTTTGTAAAACCATGAATTGAGTTTTTCGTCAAAGAGAAAACAATATGGCTGTTTTCTTTTTTATTCCTGTACTTTAACAGTTTTTAGATAAACAAAATACCTGCTATTATTTGCATAAAAACAGACAGAAACTAATGGTTCAATTTAGCATTAAATTTATGTAAAATCAAACAAATAAACTCCCAAATTTTTCAAACAAATGTCAAAGCACATAAAAATATAGAAACTAACTAGGTCATCCATGAGATGTAAATTTATCTGTTCTTGAAGTTTCCATCTAACATGGAATGATTAGGTCTCATTCCTTGTCTCGTAGGAAAGATTTTTTTCCAGCACCCCATTGTAGTTTAGTGCTAAAGCTTAGGTGTGATTTCCCATGGCCACATTGTAATAACTATCTCGCTTGTTGCTAGTCACAAAAACTTGTCTCCCTTTGACTAACTCTTAAAAATACTAAAACTAAAAATAGATATTCACAAGAAGAGGAAACAGCCACGTGATCTGACGAAATCTGCACAATATGCTTAGGCGGTAAGGTCAATCTTTCTCTTTTTCCCTGAATATCACTATCCAGAAAGATTGTCCTTGTACATACTTAAATTTTCTCGTTCTTCATGAGAACAGCCAGAGAAATCTCCATTTTAAGACACCTACCCAATGGAAAAACTACACACAAGCCCTGTTGAAAAAGACACATACTGCCAAGCACACACACACACACAACCGGAAAAATTACTCAACAACATACAGTTTTGAATTCAGAGTTGTCCATCTCATAGACTGATTATCAACCACGGCTAAAAAACAAACTTATTCCACTATTTAATTCATAAATGTGGGGAGAAGAGATGGATCCATACCTTTGCCAAAGTTATGTGCATTAAAATAAATGCAATGAACTCAACTAGAATTCAAACGTAGCTCTCCATTCTGAGCTGCTATCAATTAAACCACCAGCACATCTAAATATGCAAGAAAAACCTCTTTTTCTATACAAATATATACTTATTTTAATCAAATAGTGGAATGGATTTTCTTGTTTATTTATAGCTTGATATTTATCAGTGCTGGTATTAAAACAATTTGAATGTTCTTAAGACTTGAGCAGTATTTTTTTTATTGTGATCAATTTTGAAAATACTAATTTTCACAAATAGTTTGTAAAAGAGTTTGTAGGGGATTTGGTAAGTGCTTGGTTGATGTGCTTCCGTATTTTACGGGTATTGCTCTCGAGATTAGTTCTCCCACAAATACAACACAATGTTTTACAATCGCACAAAAGAAATGGAATAAGTCACAACGAACATTAAATAACAAACAATTTAATATGTATAAAATAAAATTAGCATGTGGAAACAAATAAAATACAAGATGTGAAAAATTGCCTTTTGGAAAATAAAGTTTGGCAAGAAGTTAAATTTGTTTAAAGGTGTGTGTAAGTTTATATTAACGGAGTCCGTAAATAAGTCGTTCTTACTTACATTAAGTTCATCTCGGGTGGCGACAGCATGTCGCGTTGATGAAAGAAAGTTTGTCGGGTTTTTCCTTTCACGGCCATCTGTAGCTAGGTCATGAACTTTGGTGTGGAAGAATGACTTGGCCGGACAAAGTATCGCTTACATGCTGACTTAATGGCTAGCTTGGTGACTGACCTCTTTTCTTCCTAACTGTGTGTTATTTATATACCATAATAGTGGATCAAAGAATCTTCCTAACATTTAGGTGTGAAGACATTTATTGACCAATCAGATTTGTATTTTACTATTTTGTTTTGGGGCCTAAATATTTTTTGTTAATTGACTTCCGATCCTATTTTTCTAGACTGTTCTTATTCTATGTTTTTAGCTGATTGGTTGAGAAATATAAAAATGTACTTTAAATTCTAATGCTGTTTTGATCCAAAATTTCTATAATGTTTTTATGTATTTTCTTATTGCTTATTTTAATAGAAAAAAAATGTGTCTCCCATAAGTTGCCATTGTCGACTCTCTGAAGTGACTGTATTGGGAATTTAGTTTTAACACCAAGTCAAAATGTGTTCAAGTCTTTTCAAAACAATTCTAGTTTCACATGAATGTCTGACAAATTCTTCAAGAGTTTTCAATGAGAGATGTTTCACTTATTCCATTTCAATGATGAACAGTTTTTTAAACCAATCTGTTGATTATTGTCTAATTCCAGTTGGAAATACTTTTTGAAGCATACCAAATGATCAATTATGATCTGCTTGACTAATTCAAAACTCAACATATCTTCAATAATAAAATGTGTCTATTAAAATCTTTCAAATAAAGAACTCATTCTGTACTTTGTTTTCATGAGTTTAATTTTTTCATGAATTTTAAATTTCAATGTAAAAATTTTCATGTTCACTATTCTCTACTTGCAGAAACATTAAGTTCATTGCATTTCTCAAGCATAGTTAACAAATAATTTTCACAGTCAGTTTTGATTGTGAAAGCATTAAGCTAAATTTGAGTTATTTTGAAACATAAATAGTATAAATTCCATTTTAATTCTAATAATTATCTCAAAGCACGTTTCTTTGACAACCATTTTATTTTTGTAAAAAGTTGCCAGATTGGGCTACTTTTGAAAGGCCAGGAATACTACATTTTGAACTTTGCTTTTTGTGTCTATTTAAAAAAAATCCTGGCTAACTTGGGCTAATAATATTGTAGTTTGAGAGTAGAAAAGTAAAACTTAAGACTCAATCAGGTTTCTCTTAAACTTGGTCTCAATGGGAAAGTAACAAATTCCCTTATTTGTTGACTGTTTTATATGCTTGACTTTCATACTCCACTTGTCTTCCTTTTCCACTGCTTTCCATTGACAGCACATTTGCATGAATGTCATGACCATCTAATTATACAAAACTAGCAGTATAGCTCGGTGTTGCTCGGGTGTAATGAAAGCTTTAAAACTAATCCATGGTCCTGGAGCTCAGACTCTTTAAACATTGGCACGAATAGTTGTTTTCAGCTAAAGCGAAACCGTAGACTGAAAGAAAAATGAATGGATGTAAGTCAAATTTTGATTTCCTGGTATCGATATCAAATAAGTTTTTTTCGTTGTAAACCGAATTTTGAAGGCTAAATAAGTCCTCTGAGTAAATGGTATCATGGCTGAGACTAAGAACTACAATTATACATACTTAGAGCCAAACCCAAAGCAAAAACTAAAATAAAAGGGCAGAAAAAAATACAGACATACAGGCAGATAAAAAGAGACACACAAACATCTTGCCTTATATATATATATATATTATCGATTTTCTGCACTATTGTAAGAACTGCAACTTTGAAACTTCTGAATATCATTTCTTATGTCTTTGTCTATGAGTGTATCAAATTTGATTAAAATCGGACCACTCCTTCTATAACCCGTATTTTTTTATTATCGATTTTTGATATTTATCATGGGTACCTCAACACAAAACCTAGCTAGGAACACTCGCAGACGCTTATAGTACAACTGTGTAAATTTTCAAAAAAATTGGTTCAGCTGTTTTGGAGTCTATAGGTAATGGACACACACACACAGTTCCATTTATAAATAAGTTTAGATTTCGATTAGATGACTGCTTCTCTCTTGATGTTTCTTTTATGCCTACCAGCCCATGTTAACATAGAAACAGAGATTAAACGATGATGATGACTCTCACTTACTGCCCCTGGTTATGGTCATCACCACTGGTATTTAAATCCTTCAATCTACACCTCACTTTTTCAGTTTCTTATAGATCATTTTTTATATGCCCACCTTATCTCTCAGATTATCTCTATATCATAATTGCAAGACTAGCAAGGAAGACACCTATCTCTTCACTATAACTTCACTTGTTCAGGTTGAGCTTCATCCATTCACCACTCGAGAGTTGCTCTGTCACCTATAGATCTTGTTCTTATGCCACTTGATTCCTTGAGGAACATAGGGCCGAAACGACACTCCTCTAACGCACTCGGTTCTGGCTGGTCCTCTTCAGCTTGGCCCATGCCATTCCGGCAGCACTCGTCTCAGCTTCAATGCTCCTCTGCCAAGTCTGTCTTGGGCGACCCACTTTTCGCTTTCCTTGAGGGTTCCAGTCAAGAGCCTGTCTAGTAATGTTGGATGTAGGCTTCCGTAAAGTGTGGCCAATCCAGTTCCACTTTCTCTTCTTGACCTTGATCCCCACTGGGGTTTGGTTTGTTTTGGCTTGTTACTTGCTTAATATCCAGAAAGTATTGGGAGTACTCTGTCTACCAACTTATTTGATGATTGCATTCTAGTCATCTTTCCTCTTCCATATTGTTATACATCATGTCTTGGGAGGCTTTGTTCACACATTATCTTTGATTTGGACTGAAATCAGCTGCTCAATTTCTTCATTTTATGGCTTTATCCTGTAGCGTCACCACTAAAGACTGATTTTTGATGCGCTCTCACACCTGTCTAGATTGAGGTAACATTTTGTACCAAAATACCACTTTAGCCAGTAATATTTCCCTCTCTTTGCAATTGTCTTTACGGAATAGTAATGTTGCTCAACAATACCATTTCCAGTGAGCCTAATCTACCATTTGTCTAGTATTTTTTTAAAGGTTTCCAATCAAAACACACTACTTTTGTCCATAGAGACCTCTCCCATTATCTCTCATTTCAGTAACACCTTGTGAAATAACCCTGATTCCAACTGCAATTTAATTTCAGATCCTCTTCCAAATAGCTACCCATCCAGGCTTGCAACTTACAACAGACAAATACATCTTTCTCTGATAATGGCCAACCTCTTCCAATTGGTTTTAACCTGAACTCCTCCAAATTTATGTATACTGAGGGTAGGATTGATTGAGTGGTAGCTATTGCAATCTCTGACAACCTTTTGGACAGCCTCCTTAGTGGCCTTTGGTCTACATTAAGTTTGTGGACCAAAAACAGGATTCTGTCTACTCCCATTTGATGCATTTGGTACAATTAATGATGTCCTAGACTGGAAAATTCAGTTTATTCCCCCTTTGTTACCTACACTATTGCTAACCAGCTTTTCTTTAATATTAGTATTCACATATTAATACATCTGCTTTCTTTTGCTCTGAGGTAACAAAGTTGCCTTTAACTTCAGGTCAAACTTAGTCACCAGTTTTCTTTTGTCCTAATTCTCTTTCAGAAATCACTGAGAACTGTGGTCAAATCTCTGTTTTTAACCTCCATTTTAATTATGATGTTCAATTCAGCAATTTTAATTTGGTTGAAGTCATTCTTTTTTATGTAAATGTACAGCATCATTGGCTATTAAAATTTCCACTTCAATACACTGCTATAGCAATGCTGCTGACATTGAATCAGACCACTCCTTTTTCCATTAACTCCTCTGACATTGCCAGCTCTCCTGAACAGTGTCACAACCTCCATTACCATGGTAATATAGGAGGTTGTGACAGTGTCCTCTCTCCTGATTTCATCCACAATGTTTTTCATTATGGCACCCACCTCCTTGCTAAGTTCATCTTCCCAGCCTGCTCTCTCAGCCCTTCTTTTCTAATAACTGCATGCTGTCTGAAGTCATTCAACAACAGGGTAGGGTCGTGACCATTGCTATATTAATGATATAGTAATATAGGAGGCTTTGGTAGTGTCCTACCAACTTCTCACAGACTTTAAACAATTCCTGCTTGCTTAGGTTGTCTCCTAACCTCAGGGATCTCATTCCCACTTCCAATTATGTTTGCCCTTATCTCCTCTGATTCAAACCTGCACTTCTTCCTATTGATCCTAGGCTCTTCACTACCAATCCAAACTGTTTTAAATGGTTTATTAATTCATTTGTTTTGTTTGTTTGTTTGTTTGGAGGTTTAACGACCTATCAATCCTTATGGGATCATTTACGGTCAAAACCAATGATTTTGGGTAAGGTTACTTTTACAACATTTTTCTTTTCGAGTATAAGATTCATTGGGATTTGTTTTTTAGAGCAGGGTCTCTAAGTTCTACCTTTGTTATTTAACCCATAACTGGAGGGAATGGATGGGTTAATACCTTTCCCAAGGGTACCAGTGTTTAAGTGAATGCAGGGAATTCGACTGGAATTTGAACTCGGTTGATATCCACTGCACCACAAGGCACATCCGTCACTAAATGCTTACAGCATCTGGTATTCCCAAGCATTCACCCATCTAAGTACTGATCAGGCTCAACATTGCTTAACTTTGGTGATCGAGGGTTTATTAATTCATTCTCATCTATCACAATGTCATGAATGTATAAGTTGGTAGCCTCTCTTATTTTGCTGTTCTGCTTCATTATGACCATCATAATTATGTGTACCATATTCAAATCAAACCCCAGTTAGATTAGGCAGTAAGTCTGTCTCCAAACTTCTGGCTGTGTGCCACATTTAAGGTACATTTAGAAAACCACCATGGAATTTAAGGTATACACTGTTTAGGTCTACAAGAGATGTGACTACAGTCATTTGCTTTGACTTTGTCAAGGTCATAGCACAAATATCAATGACATCCCCACCTCTGTTGCACATCACATGGTTGTTGAGATCTCTAAAACCCAGCATAGATTTGACATTGTTTTTTATTGGTTGAACTACTGCCATTAACAGCAGGACTTCTTTCTTTGTTCTCTCTTTCAATCTTTTAGGATTGGTGGTTCTACCATCCATTGCCACTACCCAACTTTTTCTATCAAATCTCACACTGAAATCCTCACAGGACCTGGCACATGACCCCCATCTTTCATCTGTTTACATCCTATACTCTTTGCATTTCAAACTATAAAACAAAATGTAGAAAAACACAAATTAAACTTCAAAACAAATATATCCCAGGAAGGAATATCAGGGAAAAGAATAGCGTAAGAATAATACTTAACACTAAAGATAGATTAGAAGAGATTTATTATACAACAGTACAATAAACCAATAGACGTACAAGAACAATCAACAAATAGTAACAAGAATAATGATCAAGTAGAAAATGTCTCCGCTGATGACGTATGTGTTCATCTAGTGATGTATGCTCCCATCTAGTGATGTATGCTGATGTATGCCCACAGTCACAGTCTTTTATAGACTAGACCATATCCATTCCAAGGTAGGATAGGATGTTCCTCTACAACAACAAAGAACCTCAAAGATTTTTTGGACAGAACTAAAAAATTCTTAAAATTTCAATTCATATAATCCTGCCATAGGACCAGATGATCTCCACTGTAAGTTCTTAAAACATCTCCCAAAAGAGTCATTAAAATTGTTATTAAAAATATATAATGATATTTGGGCAAAATGCAAGCTCCCTGAACAATGATGACAAACAACTATTCTATTGATTTCCTAAACTGGGAAATAACAATTCAAATATTTGAAATTATAGACCAGTTTCTCTCACAAACTCTTTATGAAAAACTTTGGAGAGAATGGGGAAAAAGCATTTATTTTGTTACAAGGAATCCAACAAATTAATGATTGACTTACAATATGGCTTTTGCAATAATAGGAGTAGAAAGGACTATCTGGTTTGCTTGGAAAGCTTTATAAGAAAAGAGCACATGACTAATGTATTCTTTGACTTGGAAAAGTCTTATGAAACTACCTGGAAATATGGGACCATGCAAGATCTACATAAACTCAGGCTGAAAGGTTAGTCTCCCAGAATTTATAAAGAACTTTCTTTCAAATAGAAATTTTCTGGTCTGCACTAGATTTATCCAAAACCCAAGAAAGAATGTCACAAGGGATTATATTGTCAGTCACTCTATTCAGTATTAAAATAAATAACATTGCAGAAGAACTCACTCAAGATATAAGAAAATCTTTTTATGTAGAAGACTTTACTATAAGTTACTAATCCAAAAATATGCATACCATAGCAAGAATTCTGCAGTTATGCATAAATAGAATAAACGGATGGGCAATAAATAATAGTTTTAAAATTTTTTACCCCTCCCCCACCAAATATGTGCCTTTTTGTAATAAAAAGAAACTATATAATGATCCAAGATTGCCACTTGAAGGGACAGGAATTCCAATCATAGATGAGTCCATTTCATTCCAACCAGCTTTGTGTATTCCATAAACACACTTTGCATAAATTTTTTCTTAAGACTGATTCCAGTCATATTAGAATCTAATCAATCTTTGTTACTCATTTCAATGTAGAGTATTAACACCAGTTTCGAGAAGCAGTGGGTAATTTTCTTTAATTTTGCAACTAGGCTTATCATTTTTAGCCATGCAACCACATCACCTTCACCAGTAAATGACTTGACTATTCTGCTGTTCAGTCCTTGGGCTGAGCAGTGTCTACTTGAACTCAGTGTAAGTGTAGAGAGCAATAACTGATAATCTAATCTAAACTTATTTATAAATGGAACTTTGTCTGTGTGTGTATGTATGTATGTGTGTGTGTGTGTTCATTACCTATAGACCTTGAAACGGCTCAACTGATTTTCTTGAAAATTACACAGTTGTACTATAAGCGTCTGCAAGTGTTCTTAGCTAGGTTTTGTGTTGAGGTACCTCTGATAAATATCGAAAATGATAATCGAAAAAATTGGGTTATAGAAGGAGTGGTCCAATTTTAATCAAATTTGATACACTCATAGACAGACATAAGAAATGATATTCAGAAGTTTCAGGGTTGTAGTTCTTACAATAGTGCAGAAAATCGATTATATATATATATATATATATATATATATATATATCTAAAAGGCAAGATGTTTGTGTGTGTGTCTGTTTATCTGCCTGTATGCTTGTATTTTTTTCAGCCCTTTTACTTTAGTTTTTGCTTTGGGTTTGGCTCTAAGTAGATATAATTGTAGATCTTAGTCTCAGCCATGATGCCATTTACTCAGAGGACTTATTTAGCCTTCAAAATTCAGTTTACAACGAAAAAAACTTATTTGATATCGATACCAGGAAATCAAAATTTGACTTACATCCATTCATTCTTCTTTCGGTCTACGGTTTCGCTTTAACTGGAAACAACTATTGCTTTTTAGTCTTTTGTGCCAACGTCCAAAGAGTTTAAAACTAATCCATGCTCCAGGACCATGGATTAGTTTTAAAGTTTTTATTACACCTGAGCAACGCCAGGCTATACTGCTAGTACTAAATAAATACTAAGCAATATATCTCTACATATGTTCAGTGGAATACACTGAACATGTCCAGAAATATCTTATCTAGTTTATAGTACAATCTAAAATCTAGTTTAATCTAGTTTTAATACAAGCTACCCCTGTAGATTAAATAAAAGGTTCAGTTTGCAATTCCTTTTAAGTTACCTGGATAAACAAGCGCTTGAGGGCACAATGGCTGAAACATTTTGATAACAGCAACAAAGATAATGGTAATCATTCAACATAAACAGTGTAAAATAATCTGTCAAGTTCTGTTTCACTTAAATAGTGTAAAATAATTTTTGTTTTGTCCACTGACCTTTTAATTTTTTTCTAATTCCTTTCTGTCATGTCATGTGGTAGACCAATTACCTCACAGGCAATCTCAATTATTTTCACAAGAAGATATCTTGCAAGAAGATTAGTGCTTATTGAAGCTTGGCAATTACCTTAAGGTGCCTAGAACTATGCTACATTGGTTAGTACAGCGATGCCTCATTCAAAACTGCCGATACTGCAACTGATGGAACTGGCCATTTGGGTTAAATGTCACATTTATTTGTTGCATAGTTCACCATTACATATTATATTAATTGTAAGAAATGTATATCCTTTGTTTTGTTGATTTTAAATCATTCAGAAAATAGCAGTTTATTTTTCACCGTTTAAGTGAAGGATTATCAAGGTAACAGTTTACATGTAAATAATAATTCCTCATCCTAGAAATTCAGACAGAAATTTAACCATGACTTTAGTAAGTAGTGCATTCTGTAGTATGTCTGTTGTTCTGAGATTAAATAGTTATAGAATAAATTTTCTAATTAAAAAAAATTCTTTCTGAAACTCTTTTGTATGAACACATATTTAATTAATTGAAAAAATCTAAACAGAACTGTGATATGTATCAAAATACAATACAACGAATACAGACATTAACTTGATAGAAAATTTCACATCTTATATCAGTCAGTTAAGTGCCATACTTGATAAACACTTTGGGTGATCATGTCTCAAAAGAAACATGACTGGGCAGAAGATCATCCCACAGTAGGTTGCCATTGCTTTCTGCAGTAGACTGGTTGCCAGCCAAGGCTATAGAACCCAATCTGTCCTATTATTTAACCCATAACTGGAGGGAAGAGACAGATTAATATCTTTCCCAAGGGTATTTGTGCGTAAGTGAATGCCATGAATTCAACTGGAATTTGAACTTGTCTCCCCGATTTGTTGTTCTGAGTCGATATCCACTGCACCACAAAGCACATCCTCTTATTTTTTTTTTTAAATCATATCACACCGAGCAAGGTGGTAATGCCACTGATGTGCAGGGGGCTACGTAAGAGTGACAAGATTGGAGAAGAGAAAACCAGAAACCACATCCTAAGCAGGGAACAAGGGATGAGCCTCTTCACCTGTTCAATAGACATGGGTGGAGAGTGAACCGGGCGATAGTTTAGTCTATCTACTCCAATTGAAAAAAAAAAGGGAGAAGATTGGAAAAGAGAAAACCGGAAACCACATCCTAAACAGGAAACAAGGGATGAGCCTCTTCACCTGTTCAATAGACGTGGGTGGAGTGTGAACAGGGCGATAGTTTAGTCTATCTACTACAATTGAAAAAAAGAAAATGAAAAGGAGTGAAAAGATTGGAAAAGAGAAAACCGGAAACCACATCCTAAATAGGGAACAAGGGATGAGCCACTTCACCTGTTCAATAGACATGGGTCGAGTGTGAACTGGGCGATAGTTTAGTCTATCTACTCCAATTGAAAAAAAAAATGAAAAGGAGTGAAAAGATTGGAAAAAAGAAAACCGGAAACCACATCCTAAGGAGGAAACAAGGGATGAGCCTCTTCACCTTGTTCAATAGATGTGGGTGGAGTATGAACCATGCGATATACCTTAAAAAATTAAAATTTTAAAATTTTAATTTAATTTAAAAAATTACCTTAAAAATTAAAATTTTGATAAATTTAAGTTGAAATTCAATAACTATTCTTTTCCTACTCCAGATTAATTAATAATTATAATATTTAAATTATTTCTTTTATACAGCATATTCTTTTAATTCAATCTTTATTTATAATTGTTTATATTTTGTTTTTACTTTATAAACAGACAAAATGGACACTGGATAAATATAAAAATTAAAGAATAATAACTTTGAGAATTTTAGTGGAGTTGATAAAAAATAAATTGTCATTTATTTTGGGTGTTAAACTTCAAAATAGAATTCTTACACATATATGAGAATTATCAGCAACTTTATTTCACAGACAAACAGGTAAGTACCATATGTTTCAAGATATAATAGTATAGTGGGGAGGCGTTCTAGTGGAAGGTAGTTGTATATTGTTGCAGATTAATGAAATTTGGCCTTGTTGTAGATAGCCCACTATAAGTCATAAAATGGTTATAAATCAAGAAAAGCAAACTGAGTTTAGAAACAACATTTTCTGTATATACAAATCAATTACGGTTTTACAGTTAAAGTAAACATTTAAAGATGGTTCCAATGGACGTTAAAATGTTCATGGCAATAAAATGCTGAAAAGAGAGTTTTTGTTCAGATGAATGTAGGGAGCGTTGTTAATTAGGAATGTCTTTGATGTATCCGCTCCTTTGGTCGGTAAGTAGTTTTGAGACAGCAAAGGATAAGATGATAGAGAAGAGAGGTGAGCATAGTAATTCGCTTGACGTTGGTCAAGGGAGATACTGATTACACTCGTCTCTCTTGAGTCTGTTTGTGTGTGTCTGTCTGTCTGGCGATGCTTTCTGTATCGGCTTTTTATTTCGTCTTTTTGGATCGCAGCAGATCATTTGGGAATTTACATCCGTATTTGATTCTGGGATTCCTATTGGCCAATAAATAAAGTTCACGTATGCTCGCAAACTGGGATTTAATATTTAATTAATTTTTAGTTTTCAACCAGAACATCTGCATGGAGCCGGGTGCGCACCGATGAGTTTTGGTCATTTTCTTTCTGGTCGTGAGAGTGCAAACATCCGGTCCCTTGCTTTGCTCAGTATGTATCACCACAATACATATCCATGATTTGAAAAGGGATAGTTAAAGGGAAAAAATAAATTTTCTTCTCACTTGTAACCTGCTGTTCTGAAAGGGTTTGGTAACAGCTTGTAGAGGACAGATAACATATTTTGTTGTATAGAATAAAACTAAAATGTATATAGGTCAGAATTGTCCAGGTAAATGGGTTGGGAGTATCTATCACCTTAACCTATAAGCCTACTTTAAGTAGTGACTTTTTGTGGTATAATTTTAAAGGTGATTTTAAGCAACTGTAAGAAAAGAGAGCATATATAGTTAGAAATAAAGTAAATAATACATAGATACATACATCCTCTAACACCTTTCATTCTAACGTTTTTGAAAAAAATTGTCTCAGTTTTTGTACATCCATCAATGATCAACAGAATAATAATAATAATAATTATATATATATATATATATATATATTTTTTTTTTTTTTAATCATATCACCCTGAGCAAGGCGGTAAGGCCACTGGTGTGCAGGGGGCTACATAAGAGTGAATAGATTGGAAAAGAGAAAGCCGGAAACCACGTCCTAAACAGGGAACAAGGGATAAGTCTCTACACCTGTTCAATAGACATGGGTGGAGTGTGAACCGGGCGATAGTTTAGTCTATCTACTCCAATATATATATATATATGCATATATATAAATATATACATGTATACATATATATACATGTATATATAGGAAAACTCAACACATTGTCTAAAGTGATTATAAACTATAATTTATTTCAATGGGTGAATAAACCCATCTCTTCAGACCAGGATTTCATTTGGTTTAATTTCCTCAAACCATTCAAAAAAGGGGAATTGAAGTAATATGACGCAGAATAGAAATCTTTAGTGTTCTCTAGTTAGGGTCATAAAGGTTAGGGGAGAATGAGTTCATGTATTAAGTGTGTCACTATAAATCAAGCACATACATGCACACCTACACATAAACAGGTATATGTACACACACACACACACACACACATACACATACGAAAAAGAACTTTCAGATATTGGAGGGCATCTATATTAAAGCAACCCACATTCAATAAAATCACATTTCAATTTAGTCACAACACATTAAATTGCATTTAGACATATGATTCTGTTGGTAACATTTTGGTCTCTCATGTGGTGTGACGTCATAGAACTACATTACTAGTTTATGACCTGCATCTGCTATTCGATGACTGCTATTGTCACATACCAATGTTTTATGTCAACACAAATAATATCATCTTTGATGAAGTATATCTTTATGTTAATGTTCCTACAACCACTCTGAAAATGGCTGATGTGAGCTGAAAGCTTAGTACCAGCATAATAAAATATATCCAAATGTTGGAGAATTTTTGTTTCTGTTTTCACCTGAAATTAAATCCAAAATATAATGTTTAGAACGCCTCATGTTTAGTCATAATAAACATTTATTGTCTGTCATATTTAACAATATGTGTTCAGATAATTATCTGCTGCCTCAATACACTATATATATATATATATATATATATATATACACACACACATCCACCCATATATACATACAAATATCTTATGGATATATCCACTCTCGTATTCACACACTCTCCTACGAAAACCATATATACATGCATATACACAAAATTAATACAAACACATATATACACAAGTATACTAACAAATTTCACATATACACACAGAACCTACATTAAATTACATACATATGACAAAGTAGTTATACGCATATATAAGCATGTATGTCAAATACATACAATTCAACCACAATTTCCTCAATATGCAAAAATTATCAAAGAATAATTAACACAAAATGAAGTGAACCTCCAAGTATGCTCGACAAATTTAAATTACCTGTTAAATAGGATTTTAAGTTACCCCACTCTATGTTACTTGCAGGTTCACTTTCATTTTGTGTTGATTATTCTTTGGTAGTTTTAGCGTATTGAGGAAATAGTGGTTGAAATTTGCTGAAGATTGCATTTAAGTTACTGGGTGTTGATCTCAGTGTTTACCTGTATATGTACATATGCTCTATCCCTGATATTTCTCTAACACTTTCCATTCATGATTTTTTTAAAAATTGTTCTACTTTTTGTACATCCATTAAAAGAGATATTTCTTCTTGGGAAAAGAGAGTGTGGTGATATCGACCAAGCAAAAGCGAGGGGCCAGATGTTCACACTCTCACGACCAAAAAGCAAATGACCAAAAGTTGTCGGTGCGTAGCTGGCTTCGCGCAGATGGTCCGGTTGAAAATAAAAATTAATTAAATATTAAATTTCCAGTTCACAAGCCTACGTGAATTTTATTTATTGGCCAATGAGAAGCCCAGAATCAAATACAAGTGTGAATCCCAAATGATCTGCTGCAATCCAAAAAGAAGATATAAAAAGCCGATACAGAAAGAGTAGACAGAAAGACAGACTGATCGAGAGAGACGAATGTAATTAGTAGCACCCTTGACCCAAGTCAAGCGGCTTACTATGTTTGCCTTCCTTATCCCTCTCATCTTATCTTCGCTGTCTCAAAACTACTTACTGATCTAAGGAGCGAATACATCAAAGACATTCCTTACTTACAACGCTCCCACATTCCTAAGCATTAATTCTCTTTTCAACATTTTATTGCCATGAACATTTTAACATCCATTGGACCTATACTTCAAGTATTACTTTAATTGTAAAAACCTTAATTGATATGTGTATATATAAAATGTCATTTTTCAACTCAATTTGCTTTTCTTGATTTATAATCATTTTATGACTTATAGTGGACTATCTACAACAAGGCCAAATTCCATTAATCTGCAACAGTATACAACTATCCTTCACTAGAATGGACTCCCCACTATAAACTGGAAAAGAATGGATAACCTGCTATAAGAGAATGTGCCCTCTGTTATCCCAGACATTAACAAAAGTGCAATAAACATTTATTACAAAACATACTAAAACAACTAGAAAGAGCAGTAAAAGACCGCAAACCTTCACTAAAGTTATACTGATAGGATCTCAGTGATTAGCAACAGATGATTATTAAAGTGAGAAAAAATAACTGCAATGAACTTGAATGCTCTCAAGAGTGAAAATAAAAAAAAGAACTCAACTGCTCTCAAAATTAAATGAAGCAGGGGAGGTAATTCAGTATTTAAAATGACTTAGGGGAGGTAATTCATTATTTAACATTTGAAAGACAAAAAATTAATTTTATTCATAAAACCAGAAAATGACCAGGAAACTTTATCTTGTACCAGATCAAACCCAAAATCTAATCAGTTCATGCCAGTCATGATGCCAATCATCTTTAAATGTTTCATCCATATCCATCGAGCAGGTCTTGAAATATCCTGACCATAAAGAGACAAACAGATAAATGTAACTGAATACAATACCTCCACCTTCAGGCAGAGGCAATACAATATCTTACAAAATGGGCATGCACAAAAATTTTCTTTTGCATACCTTCTTAAAAAAAAGCAGGATAACATATCAAGAAATATACACCTGAGTTTAAATGATTTCAAAATAATTTTTGAAAAATGAAAAAACTTTGAAAAAGTTATACAAATTTTGGATAAGGTAGAAAACATTATTTGGAGAAAAAGGTGCAATCACAAAATAAGGCAATTTCAAACTAATGATGTCACAAGGAATTTTATAATTTTATTTTTATAGAATACAGTTTTAATAACAGGTATAGTTACTTTTTGCATATGCTTCTCAGGAAGCAGTCAAAATTTGATTTCCTTTCTGGGTCCTCAGTCTGTCTTCAGAATTGAATTTTCATGTCAGTTCATCTTGGTTGAAATCTTTGATTCTTTGAAGATTTGATCTTTGAAATTTGAAAAAATTCTTCTGCAACCAGCAGACTCTGACCCTTTCTGGGACATATCACTTCCTTCTGCAGTCTAACCATCTTATGCTTTGAATTTTGCTTACATTCTGAAGTTTATCTACAGGCCCTTCTCTTTATACAAGAAATGAACGAGGTTCAGACAGGCCTTAACTTCAAATTTATGAGGGTATAAGTCCACACATTTGATTGGATAATAAACAGAAATTATACATATTTTTTTTAATGTAAAAAAGTTAATTGAAACAGTCAAACATGATCAAAATATTTTTGGTGGTTCTTTAACAGCCAATTTTAAAAATTAGAAAGTTTTACAGAAAATTGTTTTTTTCAAAAACCATCTGGCTTTCTTTAAAATCAGTCAGTTAATTGCCATAGGTGATATACGCTTGGGTGATCATGTCTCAAAAGAGACATGACTGACAAGGCAGATTTTCCCACAGTGGGTTGCCATTACTTTCTGTGATAGATTGGTTGCAAACCAAGGCTATAGAACCCAATCTGTGCTGCTATTCAACTCATAGCTGGAGGAGGAAAGATGGATTTATATCTTTCACAAGGTTATTTGCATGTAAGTGAATGTAATAAATTCAAATGGAATTCAAATTTGGCTCTCCCAATATGCCCATATATAACACATCACTCAATAAGTCCCAGACCTAACATATAGATGAAAAAAAATCTATATGATTTTTATGAAGTACTAACCTTCAAATGGCACATGACAAAATTTGGACCCAATCAGATTATTAGTTTACAAATTACAGTTATTTAAGTGAAGCTACTGTTGCAAATTTTCAAAACAATTCAAAAACCTGAATTTCGTGTGTTGATAAAGCATAGCATTCTGATGGGAAAATATACTGTTCAAGCAAAGCAATGGTTTGATAAATGTTATTCAGGCTCAGCTCTGTTAGAAACAATGGTTAAGAAGTGGTATGTTGACTTTAAACATGGTTGTACAGACACAAATGATGCTGAATGCTCTCATTTCCCAAAATCGGCAGTTGTCCAGGAAAACACCAAAAAATCCACAAACTCGTTTTGACTGATCATAAATTGAAGTAGACTAAGATAGTAAAGGAGTTGAACATATCAGAAGGCAGTGTATTTATCATTTGGTATAAACATTTGTCAATGAGAAAGCTGTGTTCAAAGTGGGTGCCACGTTTGCTCATAGTCAATCAAAAACAACAATGCGTTGATTCAGAGCATTGTTATCAACTGTTTCAACACAAGAAGAAGGTTTTGCATAAACGTGTGACAATGGATGAAACATGGATCTGCCACTGCACTCTGGAGTCAAATCAGCAGTCAGCTGAGTTGACAGCAGCAGGTGAAAGCCGCCCAAAGCGACCAAAGATGCAAACATCAGCAGGCAAGGTTTTGGCCTTCCGTATTTTGGGTTGCACAAGGTATTTTGTTCATTGATTGCCTTGGGAAAGGAAGAACCATCAATAGCAAATATTATATAGCATTATTAATGTGTTTGAAGGAAGAAATCACTAAAAAACATACACAAATGAAGAAAAAGTGATCTTTTACTGTGTCTCAAGTTGATCACAATGATGGCAAAACTAAATGAATTGTACTTCGAATTGCTTCCACATCCACCCTATTTTCCAGGTCTGGCCCCCGATGACTACTGGCTGTTTGCATACCTAAAAAAAATGTTCTAAGGAAAGAGATTTGGCTACAAGGAAGACGTGATATCAAAAACTGAGGCATATTTTGAGGCCAAAGACAAAACGTTCTACAAAAAAAGCATTGAATTGTTACAGAAGTGTGGGAATCAGTGTATCAAACTAAAAGGAGACTATGTTGATGAATAAAGTTGAATTTTGCCTAAAAGTTGTTGTTTTATTAGTTAGGCCAGGAATTTAATGAGTGATATGTTATGTCACAGTTGTTGTGAGCCTGGTTTTTTGTTTTGCTAAGTCATGGCCCCAATGTAAAAACCAGAGGTTTTGAGGTGAGTAGCCTGGGGACTACAATACATCTCATCCATTTTGCTCTCCAACCTTCGTCAGGTGTATATCGACACAGGTAACCTCCAGGGAATTCTAAAATGAACCTTTTACTTAATCTATAAAGTTAGATTGTTCTCATTCCACTGTCCATGTTTAGGGATATCTCATCTAGTTGTTATTTTTAGTACTGATCATCATATACCTGATAAAGGTCAGAGGGTACAACAACCAAGACTCTTGTGATAAAAACAACAAAGATGAGAACAATAGTTTGCACATAAATAGTGTAAATAATTATCAGTTTGTTTTTATATTTATAATACTAAACAATTGGGTAAATATAAAATTATTGATAGCCAAAAAATTATGGATAAAATAAAAAGACTTAGCCTTATTCACTTGTGAAAAATTATGTTAAATAATGTATACAAAATAGTTGTTTAGGGTTATTGATTAAGTGTAGTATTCTTTGACTATGTCTCTGGAAGTTTTCAAATTATATGATTTTCCTGAATAATATTTCTTGTCACACCTGTTTGGTTTTAGAATTTTTCATTATTGATCAGCTATTGATAATATTGATTTTTTTTTAAATAATCTTGAATGTGCATGAATTTTTCAACAAAAATATACATTAATAACCTTGTTGTGATGGGCCTTTTTTGATTTCTGTTTAGTAAAATATAACATATACACATCATAACATCATATATAAAATATAACATATACACATCATAACATCATATATAAAATATAACATATATACATCATAACATCATATATAAAATATAACATATATACATCATAACATCATATATAAAATATAACATATATACATCATAACAACAAAGACATACATATACAGAAGGATTTGATTGTACTAGTTTGATAGATATATGAAAGTTCTTGTCATGTGGTTGTTAAATGTTTCAGTTTTTGTGTTTTTCTTGGTGAATGAATATATTGTTTGCAAGTGATAAATTTATCATTACAAGGTAATATTAAACATGAGAAAGTGATATTTGTGTAAACCCTATCTGTGGTCTTCATTCTTGGAGCAACACAGATCCATGCGCTTGCTTGGTGAGAGATCAATGAAAAGACCTCTCATTAAGAGAGCTCTATAGGGCAGTTTCCTTTTACTATGGAATCATGAGAAATTACTTTGCTTTTTTTATTTTTCATGAGATCACTACAACCTTAAGTGTTGTCTTTCTATGGAATTTACTTGCAAAAAGTAAAATTAAAATTGTAGTTACCAGTTAATAAAAATGATCATGCTCATTAGGCATTAAATTTTTAAACACTACAAGGGCTTAAGTTATTAGTCTTTTAAAAATTATTTTTTTTAGGAGAGTCTCATAATTTGCTTGAAGCATTGTGTATATTAGATGTATGGGTAGGTTTTGAAGGCTATCACAATGCGTTTAGTAAAATAAAGGAAGGCAATGAAGGTGTTGGGTATTACCTAATCATTAATATTTCGAAAAGATGACCATTCAATGAAAGGCACAGACTACGAGTGGATATGAAATTAAGCTCTCCTAACATTCTGAAGATGAGACTATGATCTCGAAATATTAATGATTAATAAATAGGTAATACCCAACACCTTCATTGCCTGCCTTTATTTTACTAAACGAATTGTGATAGCCTTCAAAACCTACTCATACACTTATTTATTTTTGTTTTTGACATGAGATGAATTCGAAGGAAGAATAGAACCATGTCTTTCTTTTGTTTTCTTAATAAGTTTTCGTAAATAATAAGTCATTTTCCCTCTTAAATGAATATGTTCGATCTTAGAAAAAAAAGCATCTTATTAATACTTTTCCCAGAGAAGTTAGAAAAAATATAGTGACTTGATATTTTGTCAGAAGAATGAAAAAAAAAAACAAATAACAGAAATTATTTTGAATACAAGTCATGCTTTGTATATTGTTAGGGTGCTCTCCACCATTTTAATGATAAATGAACTATTCCATGCACTACAAATAGCGGTAGTATCAAGACCTCGGGGTTGTTGGCAGTAATGTCACCGTAGCAATATACCAGTGCTAGAGTGATTGGAACTGTGCTAACAAGTTAGTCGGATACTTCCGGTAGTCAACCGGAAGTGATTATAATCGGACTCTACATCATACAAAGAGACGTACAATTGATACCTTGTTTCCTGTATGATTACTAACCCCACTTTGTAAATACTATTTTCTTCCGTAATACATTTATTTAATATAATTTTCTGTTGTTCGTATTTATTACTGCACAACTCAACATATATATATATATATATATATTTATGTATATATATATAGAGAGAGAGAGAGAGAAGATACAAGATTATTAGTTATAGATGTTATTTATCTTATGACAATATCATTTTCTACCATATATTGGTATACTTTGAACCCCCAATATTTGTGGAAGTTAGGGACCAGAGCTGGCTATGAATAATTAGAATCCATGAATACTTATAGCCCCTTATTAAAGTGCTTATAAGTACCTAGTTCCCCCACCAATGTGTCTTAAATTTTCATCCTAAATACTTTAGAAGCATTTCCTTCCCTTTTTAAAACATTTTTGGAAAATAGTATTGTACTGGTGAGCATACACATAGCATAAATTTTCTGTTTTTAAATTTAATTACACATAGATCTATACAACCATTGAAAATACAGTATAAAATATGTGTAACAAGACATAAAATACTGCATAAAGTTTAAAACATTTTCTCAAAACAGAACTGTGATAGTGCCCCCAAACTTAGCATAAATTTTCTTCCATACGTACAGTAATCATTTTCTATTACACATACAGAAGTACAAGTCTTGAAAATATTAAAATGCGTACAGTAATAACAGACAAAAACAAAATTACTTAATGATAATTCTGCCGTTTAGGCTCCTTGCTGGAAGTCTTAGAAAAAGCTGGGTGTTTCAGTGGCATCTTAGGGTCTATATAAAAGGAAAAACACAAAATCAAATTCACAAAGATTCATAGAACACTAGTGAACTAGTCAGCTCTACGGCTTTTGTAAAAGTGGCTGAGCATTTTGTGTATCAACCAATGGGCACCAGTCTTATGCCACTATCCAATCACATGCCAGTAGCATTGGAGTATTGAAATGAACATATACATGCACACAACTGTTGTGCCACTTTTAAGATGCTATCCGTAGATATTTTCTAGAAAAATTCTGCAAATATGTGAAATCACGTTTACTCACAGTTGATCAAAAACAACAATGTGTCGATGATACAGAGTGTTGTTTGAAACTGTTTCAATGCAACAAGAAGAAGGTTTTGCATAAATATATGACAATGGATGAAATACAGGTTCACTACTTCACTCTGGAGTCAAATTGGCAGTCAGCTGAGTTGACAGCAGCAGGTGAAAAGCCATCCAAAGTGACCAAAGACGCAAACTTCAGCAGGCAAGGTTTTGGCCTCCGTATTTTGGAATGCACATGGTATTTTGTTCATCAATTACCTTGAAAAAGAAAGAACCATCAATAGCAAATATTGTATAGCATTATTAGTGCATTTGAATGAAGAAATCACCAAAATATGGCCACAAATGAAGAAGAAGCAAGTGATCTTTCACCAAGACAATGCACTGTCACAAGTCAATTGCAATGATGGCAAAACTACATGAATTGCACGTCGAATTGCTTTCACATCCACCCTATTCTCCAGATCTGGCCCCCATCAACTACTGGTTGTTTGCAGACATCAAAAGAATGCTCCAGGGAAACAGATATGGTTCCAATGAAGAAGTAATATTGGAAACTGAGATGTATTTTGAGGTCAAAGACAAATCATTCCACAAAAAAGGCATTGAATAGTTAGAGAAGCATTGGAATCAGTATATCAGTAGTTCCTGTCACTTGACCCAAAGAATTATGAGTTCAATACCAGGCTACAGTAGTGGTGAACAAGTAACTTACAGGGTTAGAGGGAGATAACTCATGACTACCAGAAGAGGCTGTAGACAAGGAATAAGAGTGATATATCCCAGTGATTGTCATAAAGAGTTCGGTTCAAAATTCCTAGCACCTGAAGAAGGCCGGAGCGTACAACAGCCGAAACGTCATACAAATGATGAGGACAATAGTCCAAATAATGTAAATACTGTAAAAAAAAAAAAAAACCACTGCCTAATAACAAAAAAAAATATATATACTCTCATTCAGTTGAAAAAACAGACAAGTGACTTTTGGTTTGCAGGCTCCAAATTTCTATTACTGAATTGTCCTACAAGACATATAACATAGAACAGTGGTTCTGAAATAGTGTAGCATGCCTCGTATGTGTAGTGGCAGAGGATAGCAGGTGAAGCGGAATGATTGAAAGATTTAGAAACAGTTTTAAAAAATTCATATTCCAATAATAAATATGATTTCAAAATTTAAAATATTATCATGGGTTACTTGTAATTACACGCATGAGTTCCAGTATAAATAATAATAAATCCTGAGTTTATTACTGTGATATTTTTTAATTACATCAAATATTAAGAATATAGTAACTAGGGTCCACAAATTGGGAGAGAGAGTTATCAGCAATAATTGTTCTGACTTTGAAGCTGCAATTATATCCTTTTAACCCTCTCTCTGTTTTTTTTTATTTTTAAATGTACTTTTTATCACATAAAATTTGGTAAGACATGAGAAAATTTTCATTCCAAAAATGTGGCCTAGAGAAAAAATTTGGGAACCACTGTCATAGAGAATAAAAGTTTGTTTAAACAAATCAAGTTCCTCTGTGTTTGTAAGTTAAATCTCTAGATCTGATATGAAAAAACTATTTACCTATAATTGTGTAACATCAGAATTTAATATTAGATATTTTTCTCTTACTAAAGCAGACAGCGATGATAGTCACTTTACAAGCTTAAAAGAAAAAATTAGTCTGTTTCTAAGGAAATACAAGTAAGCATGAAAAATATCATGGTGTTTTCAGATTTTTTTGTTTCAGATAGATAAGTACACATATATAAACAGATATAAAATGTCATTTATATGACATTTGTAAACTGAAATTCAAACTTAATGTTTTTTTAACTATGTTTTCTTTCTTGCAAAACAGATCAACAAAAGTGGCCATAAATTCTAAATTTTCTTCTACTTTAACCATTAAGTTATGACAATGATTTACTTTTATGGTGTCATGATTAAGATTCAAGTAATTATTGCTTACATTATAAGTTTGTAAACACAGGTCTGCTTAAATATCAAATGTGAGAGATTAAATTTTACACTTGGTTTATATTTTAGTATATTGTGTCTGACACAGAGAAACAGTCTGTTAGCTAGCTGTGTTGACCTTTGCTAGTGTTAAATCCTCACTGGGTGCTCCACAGTTAAGACAAGTGTAATATTAATGAAGTGAGTATGATTACCAATATAATAATCTCATTAAATTACAGAAAAAAAAAGACATTACTATTGGGCCTTTTATATAACAATATTATGTGTACCTTTTTGTTATGACATTTGTAAGATGGATAAAATCTATCTTGAGCACAATTCAATAAATCCCCAACATATGTAGCTATAAGCTGAATTTTGATCTGAAATTTTCACTGCATAATGTTATATCTTACACAGGACTCTACTCAAGCTCATAGACCAATTATTATTTACTTAACTAGAAGTAATCTACTTATTTTAATAATTATTATTAACCTTACTTCAGTAATCCTCTAATAATTAACAACAATCAATAATTTTTACTGAATCTATGTAATTAATATTCACCAATGAATTACAAGGGGGTACTGAAAAGTTTGACTCACTTCCCAAAATCAGTATTCTGGTGTTTGGTTATTGAAGTACTGATTTTGAAAAATGGGTCAGGCTGAGAATTTTCACCACCCACTCATAAATAAGTGTACAAGAAAAAATGTTATGTTCAAAAAACAAATATTTATTTTTCAAAATGAATGTTTTTTTTTTACATTAACTTACAAACTGATTGATATACCCATGTAAGTAATTTAGTGTATATTTTAGTATGAAATAAATGGGATGTGCATTGTGGTTCAATGGATATTGGCACAGAATAGGAAATCAGTAGAGCTGAGTTCAAGTTCTAGTTAAATTCATTGCATTCACTTGCATACAAATACTATAGGGAAAGGTATTGATCCATTTCTTCTCCCTCCAGTATTGATCCATCTCTTCACTCTCAAATAACTTACCTTTCAATATGGCTGTCTCCTGCTGTCTCCCTGTAGGAACGATTTATTTCATATTCGCATACAAAATTATGGCACAAGGCCGAAAAGGGGGGAGGGGGAACAAAACTTGGGTTGGTCTTCAGATACTCTATCCTATACCTAGCTAATCAGATTCACGACCCTTACATACGTTACAATGTTTTTCACTCACCATAAAAATTTGTCCATCAACACCCATACTTATCATACACCAAAATACAACAAAACATACAGGGGACCTACAAAACGCCCCAAATGTACATAAAAATTTGTAATTTTTTACAATATTTTACAAAATTAACTTTAAAAATTTTTACATGAAATGACATGATGGGAAGGGGGTATGAAGAAAACAAAAAATCCCCAAACAAAAAACAATTTCAAATGAATAACATATACATAGTGTTAGTTGGACCCAAACACACCCTCATAAATAAAGAGGCCGCTGTATTCTGACTTAAAAGACAAAATCAAGAAGCTCTCTTTCTAAGGGGAATGGAGAAGCAGGGTACAAAAATAACGAGGGACTGGAGTATGTATAATACTGACCCAGACGAGAATGAAAAACGGGACAAAATAACAATGGACAGTGGGAATCTTGAACTGGATCATAACAAAAGCAATGGAGCCGGGAACAGGCCGGGACAAACACATTCACTCACATTAACTAGGTACACAAAAGAATTCTTACCTTAACCATGGGAGGGGTTCCAAAAGAATCCACCCCGATGTGACTAGCAGATCTAAAAGAGAAAATCAAGGCTAGCCCCGGTCACGCGAACCAGGCTCGCTGCATATATCCACCTTTCGCCAAAGTCTGTCGGAGTCAACCGTTTCCGTTCAGTTCTAATCTTCATTTTGAGCTGGTGCTCAAAATATCGGATTAGATCCTGATCCGAAAGACGGTCGCCCCGCAAGACTTCCTCCAGACGCGTCATCCAAATCACCATTCTAGCCGTGGCCAGTAGCGACAGAAACACCATCCGCTTCACTCCAGAGTACGGGGGTGACACATTGTCACAGGCGTATGCGCGATCAATGGGCACGAGTTCACGCGGCGCGATACGAGCAGTCAACTCGCCGACATGCTCCCACAACGGGCGAACGCGCGAACAATGGAAGAAGGCGTGCGCAGACGTCTCCTTGATTCCAAGGTTGCAACGCTCACAATCTGGCAAATCCGCCAGGCCCATTGCGAAACGCTTGTCATTGAGAGACAAACCATTCCGAGCCAATCGCCAGGTCAGAGAGAACTCAGAGTTGCTGAGCCAATCCGCACCTGGCGCCCAAGACCAATGAGAGCGAAACTCCTCTCTCGACATGCCGAGTTTCCTCCGCAGCTTATCCTTCACGGCGCCCTCCACTAATCCCCGATAGAAGATTCTCCTAGGCCGTGAAAGGTCACTGGACCATGGAATGGCCCGCAGGGCCTTCAGACATTCGAGCAGGAATTTCGGCCGCCCCCGAGGCCTATTGCTAAGCCTCGAGACCGGGGGAGTGATAGTGAGGCTAGGGAACATGTCCCTCACTACCCCCGCAAGCAACCGATCTTCCGACAACGCGCGCCTGAGAAATACCAACCTCGAAGCGAGCACGTGGCTCCTCAAGTGCGGCATTCCCAGACCCCCATGACACGGACGGAGGCAACAGACTCCTTTGTCGACCATGTGTTTGCGTCCTCTCCACAGACAGGAGAATAGCAAGCGCTCGAGCGCCTTCTCATGATCGTCACAAAGGGGAAGTACAGACAGCCGGTAAAGGATTCTGGGAAAGAGGTATGTGTTACACACCTCCGCCAGGCCCTTCACGGAGAGACTCCGTCGACGCCAAATCTCGACCGATGCGCCGACCTTTGCCTGTATTTCTGACCAGTTCTTCTCCAACTGTAAGTCCGGACCGAACCAAATTCCGAGGATTTTGACCGGCCCGTCCGTCCAGTCGAAGGGCCCCGGGAGGGAAACACCCTTCCAGGCACCTAACCGCAAGCCGGACGACTTGTCGCAGTTAATTCTGGCCCCTGTTACCTGTTCGTACCGTTCAAGCGCCTTCTGTACCGCCTCTATGTCACTCCGGGAGGACACAAAGGTCGTTACGTCATCGGCGTACGCGGAAACCCTGGCTCGAGCTCCTCCAGGTACCTTGATTCCACGTAGGACCGGACTGCACGCCTCGTCCCTTAGCCGGCGAAGTAGCGGCTCCAACGCCAGGACGTAAAGGAGAGGCGACAGCGGACAACCCTGTCGGACCGACCTAGACAGCGCGAAAGCGCTCGACAGCTTCCCGTTCACCTGTACCACTGCCTTGGGGGAGCGATACAGAAGGCTAATCCAGCGGCTGAAGTCGGGTTTGAATCCGTCTTCTACACCCTCTAGGATCGTGCGAATCAAGTGCAGGTTGCTCTGAATTGTTCGTCCCTTCACAGAGCAAGTCTGATCCGGTTCCAACAGAGACTCGGCAACTAGCTGCAAGCGATTCGTCAGGATCTTGGCCAAAATCTTTAACTCTGTGTTTAGCAGAGTTATGGGCCTGTAATCGTCTAATTCCCGCCCAACCTTCTTGCCTTTTCTCAACAGCGTGATCACGTCCCTGGTGATCCGACTGGGGATGGACCCCTGCTGAAACCAGTGGTTGAACACGACAGTCAAGATCGGGACAAAAAGGTGTGACAGCCTCAAGTACAATTCATAGGGCAAACCATCCAAACCTGGCGACTTGCCTCTGCCGACCTTCTTCAAAGCCGCGTAGACTTCGTCCTCCATGATCTCTCCCTCGCAGCTAGCCGCTTCAGCCGGCAAGAGCCGTGGAAAGTCAGCCAAATAGCTGCGAAACTCCTCATTGCGGAGACCAGGCTCCTTGGTAAACCGGTGTTCGAAATGCTGCCGGAACGCCTCGCACATGTCGTCAGTGGACCTCAGGAGATGCCCCTCTGGGTCGCGCACCTCTTGAAAGTACCGATCGCCGGCCCGACGAATTTCTTCCTTGCGCAGTTCTGTGCCCATGTTCACAGCTTCGGAAGACATTTTGCTTAACTTATGTCTAATTACCTGGCCCATGTAGCGCCTGCTAGTCGAACGCTCCAGGGCCTCCCTGGCTACAGCTATCTCTAGGGGATCCCCACCAGCCTCCGTCCGGGAGTAATTAGCTCTAAGTGTCTTTGCCTTCGCAGCCTTATCTAAGTTGAGCCTTTGGCTGTATTGGGTGGCGAAAGACCTAATGCTGTCCTTAAGGCTATCCCACCACTTATTCCCAATGACTCGCCCAATTAACGCCCGCTGAACTACTCTAGTCAGCTGGTCACGAAAGTCCCGCCTGTCCAGTAAGGACTGATTGAACTTCCAATAACCAGCCATCCTAGGCCTAAAGTCTAACACCACACGGGCACAAACGAGTTTGTGGTCCGTGTAGCCTAACCAGTGGAATGTTGGACATTCTAAGAAGTCTATGTCGGCCACTCTCACTAACATCCTATCCAGGTATGCAGATACCCGGGTAGAAGGCCAATTAAGCGCCCACGTCCACATGCTCCCTTCCGGATGATCGACCCGGTATCTATCGACGAGACCAAATTCGCCGATCAGATCAACCAGGCTACGATCACCACTCCTCCCGCTAGCACCCCTTCCTCTATCCCATTTGGGGGTTAGGATGGCATTCCAGTCCCCAACTAAGATTAGCCGTGTTGAACCCACCACGAAGGGCTCCAACAGCCGAAAGAAAGAGACACACTCACCTTGATTGTTGGGCGCATACACCGCAATCAACCGGAACGACTTGCTTTTCACTGCAATATCGGCCACGCTGTCTCCCTGTAGGAAGGTGAACATTCAAGAGTGTGGATATTGTGCTCAATATTTATGGAGCTAAATATACACACTGAAGTTGTCAGCCAATCAATGCTTATAGAATAGACTTTCCTGTAACAGAATGGAATCTCCCTGGTTATTATTTAAACCACCTACCAATTTGCCCTTGTGGTTTTTAGTCAGTTAGACTCAACTTCTATTCTAGTTGATTACTGGCGGGTTGTTCTAGAAGACTTTTACATGGGTTAAATAGCAGGACAGACTGAGTTCTATAGCCTTGGTTGGCAACTAGTCTGCTGCAGAAAGAAATGGCAACCTACTACAGGAAAATCTTCTGCCTAGTCAGTCATGGATCAAAAGAGACATGATCACCCAAGCATGCATCACGTATGGCATTTAACTGACTGATACACAGAAAAACTTGTTAGGATAAAGACCATAGGAGTAAAAGTATTATAACATTTATTGGAATGAGTTGTTGAAATAATATTTATCTTTTAAATAATATTTATCTTTTAAAGCTCTTTTCCCACTTCTGTCACCAAACACATTTTTATATAGAAACCCTCAAGATGTGCTACATTCTAAAATAGCATGGAGTTGTCCTATCTAAACTTATTTATAAATGGAACTTTGTCTCTGTGTGTGTATGCGTCTGTGTGTGTGTGTGTGTGTGTGTGTGTGTGTGTGTGTGTCCGTTGCCTATAGACTCTGAAACGGCTGAACCGATTTTCTTGAAAATTTACACTGTTGTACTATAATCATCTGCAAGTGTTCTTAGCTAGGTTTTGTGTCGAGGTACCCCTGATAAATATTGAAAATCGATAATTGAAAAAATCGGGTTATAGAAGGAGTTGTTCGATTTTAATCTAATTTGATACACTCATAGACAAAGACATAAGAAATGATATTCAGAAGTTTCAAGGGTGCAGTTCTTACAATAGTGCAGAAAATCTATAATATATATATATATATATATATATATATATATAATAAAGGCAAGATGTTTGTGTGTGTGTTTGTTTATCTGCCTGTGTGTCTGTATTTTTTCAGCCCTTTTATTTTAGTTTTTGCTTTGGGTTTGGCTCTAAGTAGGTATAATTGTAGTTCTTAGTCTCAGCCATGATACCATTTACTCAGAGGACTTATTTAGCCTTCAAAATTCAGTTTACGATGAAAAAAATTTATTTGATATCGATACCAGGAAATCAAAATTTGACTTACATCTATTCATTTTTCTTTCAGTCTACTAGTTAATATTAAGATGACCTAACAAATTCAGTCATTATTTTAAGTTAGACAATCAAGCACTGGTAGTCAAACTAATGCAGTTAAGTTCTTCTCATGTTGTTCAGCTGAGGAGGTGGAGAAAAACAGATTTTGACAAAGACAAGAGAAAAATCAATATGTCTGGGGATGTCAGATGATGTTATATTTCAGTTTATGGTATAAAATTTGCTTCAGCAATAATTTTTGTTCTTTTTCTGATTATCTTTTTTTTTACCATTTTATTTTGGTTGATTTTTATTTGCTGGTCTTATATTTCAGATGTATGCTTTTAAAAAGAATTCAATTGATATCATTGGCATCTTTAAGAATGTAGAAAATAAATACAAAAACTATGGTCTGATTTTTAAAACAAATAAAAGAAACAATTTTCAAAATCTGTCCAATTAGGGTTATTTTTCTCCTTGTTTTCAGCATTGATTTTAGCAACACAGTTATAAATATGAACATTCGTTCTCACCATGAAAATAGATGACTTCTTTTATATATTATAATAAAAAAAACGATCTGTTCACTGATTTTCCCTTCTCTCTGAAAAATTATTTATCTATTTTATTTTATTTCTTAATACTTTATTTATATTTGTTTTCATGACCTGTAAGACTAAACAAAACAAAACAGTTTGAAAAGTATGATCTAGAATATAAAACCAAGTTATATTTTATTGATTATTTCAAAATTTATCAATGTTTCCAGAGATGGTATGAAAAATACAACAAAGGTTTTGGAAAATTTTCTGTGTTTTTATTTGAAATTTAAATGACAACTGAATAAACGTATATCTTCAATTTTTTTTTTCAGTTGTATAAACAAAATGACAAAGTGACTGGAACACTTCCACAATGTCCATGTTATATCTCACTAATTTTGTATCTATATATCTATGTCTGGTATTTTTTCCATGTCAACTTGATGACAGCCTAGAGATATTTGATGACATTGTTTTTTCTTTTAGATATTTAATATTTCTTTTCAGAAAAGCCATTAAGTGCTTATAAGCTCCACTGTTGCAAAATAATGGTTTGTTTATTGATCTTAGGTGACATTAAAACTAACAAAGCCATAACATATTCAGTTTTGAAATTAACACATAACACAGTCTTTTTTATAAATTTGTGTCTGATCTAATTTCTTGTTTCAATGTTTAGTGATTGTTTAATGCATGTTTAAAGGTTTTAACTGCTGATATTTTTATATTATTTTTTACTGAAATAAATGTATCCTTTTATCACTATTCACTTAAAAGCCACAGCAGGTAACTCATAAGCTCAACATCAGGTTACTTACTATTTATCAAATTATCAAATTTATAAGTATTGGCAAATAAGCAAATAAGGGGAGATTAGTCTGTAATTAGTCAAACTCCAACTATATTTAAATCTGAAAATTAGCTTTACTTGTAATTATACGAATTCTTAATTTGCAGAAATTTTATGTTAAATTATTTTTCAATATGACATAAAAATTTATAAAAATTGCTTTTTGTAATAAAGTGAAGAAATTTTCATAAAGGAAGGGAAAAAAGAAATAAAAAAATAATGAATTTTGTATAAAATAATGATATCTATGTCATAAAGGTACACTTATTTTGCAAAGAAATATAGGTCCTTACGTATTATCGGGAGGACCTTTGATTTTTACTTTTTCTTTTTTTTCCCCGCTTATAACACCAAGGAACTCGAAAAATCAGGCTTTCATCACCTCAACGTCAACCACAAGTACAACTTTGTGGATTCGAACACCGGGGCTCATACGCAGACAGTGGAACGCCTATGGGGATCGACAAAGTGGCGAAACAAGAAGCACTGTGGCACTGCACGTCACCATTTGGAGTCGTATTTGGCCGAATTCATGTGGCGGAAGCATGTTGCCTGTACTGATGTCTTTGAGTCACTTTTGGAAGCAATTGCGACGTTCTGGCCTCCGGAATTACAAATGTAATTCCATTTTATTGTTTTAACCGTTTCAATAAATAATTTACTTTAATTTTTGAGTCGTTTTTTTAAAGGTCCTCCCGATAATACGTAAGCACCGAAATATATTTCTTTATAAAAATATATAATAAAAATATTTTTCTAACAAAATAAAGGCATCATTTTTTCATGAACATCCTTATCTTTTGTAGTAATTAGTAATTTTTTTAATTGTTTTCATTTTTCAATGTTGATATTTTTAGTTTTTGTAACAAATGCACAAACAAAGAATTGTGTTTAATATGATTGGAGTGAACACAAATAAATATACCACAACATTACTATCAAACTGCAAACCATTCTATTTCAATTTAGAGCATTTTAACAATATTTTTATGATCAATAACCTGTTTAATCAGACCTGCAGATACAACCCAATACATATTTCCCCACCATCAGCCTATGCAGTCTGATTGACAGCTGGAGCCCATATCCTCATGCAGGGCCGTAGCTGATGCTAAAAAAACACCGGGCACAGAGAAAATTGCCTGGATTTATTAGTTGACAATGTGATGACGTCATCAGTGTCATCCATTTCCAGAAACTATGATTTTTGCAGATTTTTTCGGCTATTCCAATGGAAATTAGGCACAGACCATGAACGAAAGCAGGAAATTGGGTTCGGACTATTTGAGTATAACCAGTTTTTTCTCCCAAAGTTAATAAATAAACAAACAGATTTTTACTGTGTTCATTCAGATGTTTTCTTCGTTTTTCTTTCTTTCTTTCTTTGATTTCTGATGAAGACATTTTTCATTGCCCGGATTTTCACTATGATTGCATGGATTGGCCTGTACCCATACCTGATGTGCCCAGTCGTCAGATACGGCCATGTCCTCATGGTATCTGGAGTAATCCAACATCATTGGCATATATGAAGTCCATGAATAGGTGTAAATGGTAACAAGGCTGCAAAATGTAATAGTCACTGGTCAATACCATGTTTAATTAGAGCAGCAGATCGAACCCATACCACATGAACACACCTCATATCATTATAGAACTACCATCATCTTGCACAGTGCCTGGTTGACAATTGGGGTCCATACCTCATGGGATCTGCACCACAACTAAATCTTATTGTTCATTCAAAACAACAGGAACTGTAAATCATTGTATTGCATTACATGTTGCCAGTCTTCCAGTCTTCAATTAACCACATCATTAACAGAAATGAGGTTGTTGTGTCACTTCGTTTTGGTATAATTAGAAGATAACACAAATTTGAATTAATGATGTTTATTTTTGGTATAAAACTTTAGGTTTTTACATCAAGTTACAACCTTTAAATTTTGTGTGGATACAGGAGCAGACTAGCTAAATTCTCTTCCCTGTGGGATGCTAGTAGTAAATGAGCCTATCTCTTCTGGACTCTAGTGGTCAACTGACTAGCATCTTCCCCTTTTCAAATCTCCTACACAAAACTACTGTCCTTAACTCCTACTTCTTACTCCTACTCCTACAAAAAAAAAAACGGTTCCTTATTTTGCCACCCAATTTTGAATTTTTGGCATCAGTGTATCTATCTTTTTCTATTTTTAGAACACTCACCATTTTATAAACCATAACAAGATACTGTATCTGGTGTTGTGATGTTAATAGGTGCATCCTGGTTGGTCTTCTGCTTCTATATTGCTAGGTCTGCTGCTAGGAAAGTTGGTTCACTCTGTTGTGCTAGACAATTTTTCTTTCCAGAATCCATACTTGTTTTGAATATTACTGTTACATCTGGTTTGGTACCCCTGCTAAATATTTAAATATCCTTGATAAAATCAAAAGAATTTGCAGTGTTATTGTCTTTGATCTGGCATCTCAGCTTCAGTCACTTTTCAACTACTGTAACGTAGCTTCCTTGTGTCTTTTAAATAAATACTTTTATGATAATTTCTCTAATGAACTTTCCTCTATGGTACCTAGACTTTATGAATTTAAGTCCAATAGTAGAATGGATGTGCGTTGTGGAGCAGTGGATGTCTGTCGACTCGGAACAAGAAATCGGGGTGCCGAGTTCAAATTCTAGTTGAATTCCTTGCATTCACATACGCACAAATACCCTTGGGAAAGGTATTGATCCATCTCTTCCCTCCAGTTATGGGTTAAATATCAGGACAGATTGGGTTCTATAGCCTTGGCTGGCAGCCAGTCTACCGCAGAAAGTAATGGCAACCTACTGCGGGATAATCTTCTGCCCAGTCAGTCATATCTGTTTCAAGACATGATCGCCCAAGTGTGTATCACGTATGGCACTTAACTGACTGAGTAGAATGGCAGCAAAATCTCATAATTTTATGCTTGAAACAACATGATGTAACTGTAAGTTCTATTCTAACAGTTACTTCTATCACACTTCTCACTTGTGGAACTCTCTTCTAACTTCTTGCTTCTCAGTTGGCTTTGGTCTTAAAGGGATTAAGTGCAGTGACAAATGTTATCTTCTGTCTTCTTGCTTCCTGTTCTTTTGTTGTTCTCTCTCATTGATAAAGGTTTTTTTTCTTATATTCTCGAGCACTCGGTAGCCCCTTTTGTCTTGGTGGCTTTGTTGCTTTGCTTGGGTTGAAGTGACAAAAAAAAACAAAAGATCCCATAGAAGCTAAACAAGGCTGCTGGAGATGTATTTGGCACCACCTGTATTGAATATGTATGTGATTTGAGTTAGTGTCATTTGGCTGTTATTGCAGACAATTCTAGCTAAATATTTCTAGTCACAATTCTGTTTTTATCTTTGAATGTTTGCTGGTTTGGATTAATTCATTGTCCTTGTTATACAATAAGTAAAACACTTCGATTCTGTCAAGAAATATTTATCTCTTCAACAATTGCTATTCTTTACAGTATATATATATATATATATATACACTGTAAAGAATAGCAATTGTTGGAGAGATAAATATTTATCTCTTCAACAATTGCTATTCTTTACAGTATATATATATATATATATATACACTGTAAAGAATAGCAATTATTGGAGAGATAAATATTTCTTGACAGAAACGAAGTGTTTTACTAATTGTATAACAATGTGAAAAATATTTCATGTTGCGCTGGATAATATCAATTAAACCCATTATTTTTATTTATTTAATATTTTTTAGTAATGACAAAATTTTGGGGATTATCCTCCTCATGTCTGTTATTTTTCCTATGCATATATATATATATAATTACATATTTTTGTTTGAAAATGCTGAATAATAATTTTAAAAAAATTTATACTTTTGGATAAATATGAAATGTTAATAGGATATTTCTGTGTGTGTAAGGGTAAAAGAACTGTAGTGATATGTAAATTAACCAGTAAACATAGTCGATATGCCCAGGCTCTAGTGTCATGTCCACTAAAATATCAAATACAATATTTATAAACCAAGCACATTTATAAACCAAGCACAATTAAGGGCTTACATCATAAGATACATCAATAAAACTATAGAATATTAATCAGAAAGATTTTATTAGTCATCATGATTTAGGTAGATACCACCAAAATATCATGTGGATGTAGTAGAAGATATACCACACAACTTATGAGGGCCAATTAAAAATAAATAATTTAATTCTGGAGCTGATTTTTGAAGACGACATTTATAAAACATGAAATCTGGCCCCAAAGATCAGATACGTACAGTTTTCGACAAGGTTCATGTCACTTTTGTTTATGATCTTCACAACCTCATTCATGTCTTCATGCTAAAAGTGATAACACTGATGCATTTCAAAGAGACTGTTTCAGACAGATAAGAAACAAACTCTATCTCTTGTATCTCTGTTATTGTGAATCCTGCACACACGTGTTGATTTTTTCACACAAACACACATATAATAACATTCCATGGTTCCTTGCATTCATATGCAAATACAATTTATATTCTATATCAGAACTTTATTACTCAAAACAAAAAGACATTACTCTCTAGTCTATAATCAACTGCTTGTATTCTTGTTATATCAAATCAATGTTTATTTGTTGAAATTACATTTTCTTTTTCTGCTGGATTTTATTCTTTTGATAAAAATTGTGTGATTATTCTAAATGGACGAATTACAAGGAGTCCCTCAATAATGCCTTATGTTATTGTAGTAAATGCCAGCACTTTGAATTTTGGCATTCCACAAAAAACCAAGTGGAAGGATTTCTAAAGTATGACTAATCTGATTAGGAGAAGGTGAAACTATGTATGAGCATTGAGTAATAACACAAAGGGCTTAAGAGTTCACAACAATGGCGTCACTGAGGGAGAACTCTTTATTTTTAGAGAATCCTGATTTCATAGATGCATGGATAAGAGCATTTGTGGCTAAAGTTAGAACTAAGAAATTAAGAGATAGCAAAGTATTATATTCTCACTGAGGGAGAACTCTTTATTTTTAGAGAATCCTGATTTCATAGATGCATGGATAAGAGCATTTGTGGCTAAAGTTAGAACTAAGAAATTAAGAGATAGCAAAGTATTATATTCTCACTGAGGGAGAACTCTTTATTTTTAGAGAATCCTGATTTTATAGATGCATGGATAAGAGCATTTGTGGCTAAAGTTAGAACTAAGAAATTAAGAGATAGCAAAGTATTATATTCTCACTGAGGGAGAACTCTTTATTTTTAGAGAATCCTGATTTCATAGATGCATGGATAAGAGCATTTGTGGCTAAAGTTAGAACTAAGAAATTAAGAGATAGCAAAGTATTATATTCTCACTGAGGGAGAACTCTTTATTTTTAGAGAATCCTGATTTCATCGATGCATGAATGATATAAACAACAAGGTAAATTCAGAGTGGAAAGATTTACACAATATGTAAGGGGTAAACAAATAACATAGTTTATAGTACGGAAAAGTACAAGTAACAGAGTGTTCATAAAATAATAAGTCAAGACAGAATGGGAGCAGAAGTCGAATCATCCCGTACTTCCTTACTTCGATATTTCTTAATCTCTTTGGCAAATCAACTTTTGGGGTGATAGGATGTTCCATTATAACACCTTCCTCTGAGCTAAATTCTTCCCTAGAATTTTGCTTTTAATATTTTTTCTTTTTTTGGGTTTGGACATAAGCGGTTAATCCTCTTCCTCTTCCTATCAGTTTTTCCCCTCACATTTTGAGTTGGCATACCTTCAGATTTTGGAGAATCAGCAATTTTTGGGGGTCGATGTTACTTTCATCAGAACTTCATTACTAATAGGGGGTTAAATCTGGAAAGTGTCATATAACACTTCCATTGGTACTTCATCATTTTCAACAGTTTCTATGTATTGGGATCTCATCTCCACTGTTATATTGGGGGAACGATATAAATAACAAGGTAAATTCAGAGTGGAAAGATTTATACAACATGTAAGAGGTAAACAAATAACAGAGTTTATTATATGGAAAAGTACAAGTAACAGAGTGTTCATAAAATAATAAGTCAAGATGGAATGGGAGAAGTCGAATTGCCCTGTACTTCCTTACTTCAATACTTCTTAATCTCTTTGGCGAATCAACTGTTAGGAGTGATAGGATGTTCCATTATAACACAAAGAAAAGAGAGAAGAAAATGTGGTACAAGAAAAAAAGAGACACTCTCAGATAAGGCAATTTTTATAATGCAAAAAGGAATCAACACTGCTGTAATAAGAAAAAAATGGGATTAGCATACGAGCCCATGCAGATCAAATAAGACCATACGATGAATATGAAGTAGAAAGTGACAAAGAAAGGTCCACGTATGTCTGAAGTAATGATAGTGCTGAAAAAAATGAAACCTACCCTTGCAGGATAAAATGTCTGATGAAGAAATCTCCATGGATATCTCAAATAATGAAATGTCTGAAGATGAGCAAAGTGAAAGGGACAATATGATTCGAAAACTGAAGAAGACCACTCAATGCATGAACATGGTTATGATAACAGGAGAAAACGAGATAGATCAAGATCTCCCAGAGAAAGAAATATCTTAAGATTCCAGGAGAGAAAAAAAAAACCCTGAAAACAAAATGGTAAAATAAACACAAGAAAAGCAAGGGGCTGAAAATCCTTTTGTTACAAGGAGATGTAGTGATATATCTTCTTTTATTGCCATATCCCTTCAGAACATAGATAACCATGGCCCTCCACATCTTCCTGTTCTTCTAGCTATTAATAAGTTTTTTTATCTTTGTTTTATTTCTACCAAAATCTGTTCTGCCATCCATTTGCTGAAGTCCCTTAAGTATGCCACAAGCTATTTCCCCTGTCCCTCTATCTCCCCTGTGAGTATCAGATTTTCCAAGCCCTCCTTCTTCATTATATATCCCAGAAATTTCAACTGCCTCTGCCTGATGTTAAGTATGTTTCCTTTTTGTTCCTATTCTCTCCAAAACCTTGTCATTGCTCACATGTTCGACCCATGGTATCATCAGCATCCTAATGTAGAACCACATTTCTGTTTCTCCAAATCTCTTCTTCATCTTTGAGGAGGTTGTCCAGCATTTGCTGCTATACAGGAGAACAGATATCATGTAACAGTTCAGTAGACTTTTCTTTGTTTCCAACAAAATTTTCTTGTCTCTTAATACTCTGCTTAACTTTTTGGAATGCATTTTTGCCCGTCCCAATATGTCTTTGAATCTCAGTGTCACATTTTCTGTCCTCTGTTAGAACACTTCCCAGGTATTTAAATTTCTGTACTGGCTTCATTTTAGTACCCCTGACCTGTAAATAGCATTTTGGGCCCCTCTTTTTGCTGACGACCATGCATTCAGTTTTTTTGTAGGTTCTGCTTACTCCTTTATTCTCATTTTCTACCATTATATTCACTAGGAAGTTTTGTATTTTTCTTTCCATGTCTTATATTGTTAAGATTGTGGCCACCAATGAGGCAGGATTTCTTGTTCTCTCAGAATTGCCTCACCGTAATGGTTAAATAAATTTGTTGTCTTACACCTGTTCCTTTTTTTTTGTATTTCTGCTGCACTCATTTCCTTTCTGTATGAAGGTGGTTTCCCTCCAGTATAGATTCTTGATTATTCTAATGTCTTTCCCAAATATGTGAATGTTATTGAACAGCTCTAACAGATCTTTGTACCATATTTTGTTGAATGCCTTTGCATAATCTATAAAACACGGGTACACACCCTTTTGCTTTTGTAATGGTCTTTCTGATAACATTCTGAGCATTATTATCATGTTCCTTGTTCTGGTGTCTTTGATGAACCCACACTGTTCTTGTCCTATTTCTGTCCCGATTCTGCTGTGCACACTGCTTACCAGAATTCGGATGATGAGTTTTCTTATATGGCTCATTAGGCTGATTGTTCAGTGAAGTTCACGTTCGTTTGTTCCTGGTTTCTTAAGCAGATCTATTTTTATAGAACTGCCTAAGTCTTCCGATATATCCCCACTATTGTAGATTTCATTTATTGTTTCTCTGATATTGTCTATGCCAAAATTGTCTAAAGTTGCTAGCATCTCAATTACAATTCTGTCTGGCCCTGCTACTTTGTTTATGTTCAATTTGGTTAGGACAGCTTCCATTTCAGTTTTTAATATTTTTGGTCCATTGGTATTTCTGTAAATTTCTGTTCTTTTTCATTGTGGTAGACAACTCCAGTATATTCTGTCCTTCATTGAAGTAGTGTTTCTTTCTCTAATATAAGCAGAACCAATTTTCTTGAAAATTTACACAGTTGTACTATAAGCGTCTGCAAGCGTTCTTAGCTAGATTTTGTGTTGAGATACCTCCGATAAATATTGAAAATCGATAAATGAAAAAATCGGGTAATAGAAGGAGTGGTCCGATTTTAATCAAATTTGATACACTCATAGTCAAAGACATAAGAAACAATATTCAGAAGTTCCAAGGTTGCAGTTCTTACAATAGTGCAGAAAATTGATAATATATATATATATATATATATATATATATATATATATATATAAAAGGCAAGATGTTTGTGTGTGTGTCTGTTTATCTGTCTGTATGTCTTTTATACAAATCCACAATTTTTATCTGATATATTCTTTAGGTTGAGTCTGGGCTCCAGGACCATGGATTAGTTTTAAGCTTTCATTACACCCGAGCAACACCAGGCTATACAGCTAGTATACAATATTTGCAATCTCTCGCAGTAGTAGGTGTTACTTCCTGAAGCCCGTGATAATGACAACAACCCCTTGTGCTAAGTGCACATTGTCTTTTATACATCCGGGCAATCAGATGTCACATGGTATGAGCCACAACACAACATATTTCAAATAATGTACAATATTTTTTTAATATTTTATAAAAAATATTTTCCAATTCTCAAGCATTTCATTATTTATATTATTGTTCACTCATGACAAGGTTCAAGGACCACTGCTGGTAGAAAGCCACTGAATGTGGTTGTTGTAAGTACATAATAGTTAAAAGAAATGCATACAGGTATATGTAGGATAGATAATGGCTGACCCTAGATTTGAAGAGAATAAGATCATAATAATCATGGAAGCATCCTCTCAGGATTTTATTTCACAAAGTAACAGTTCTCAGAAGGAAGATGTCTGAGAGGAACTTCTTTGTTACTGTTACATGTTATACGTTGTAGCAAAAGAAAAGAAATGATTTACCAAAACACAGAGCTAAATCACAAACAAATATTTAATTTACGATAAACACAAAATAAAATATATACAAAATATACAGTTTTTTGCATTTCGAACAGAAACAGAGTTTACTACTGGCAAGTGTTACAAGAAGAGAAAGGGAAGGTAAGGCATCAAGTATCTTTACCACGTTAGGGTTAGCAAAGTAGTCTAAGTGCTATGCAGAAAATCCACAAATTTATAAAGATTAACTTTTTGTTTGATCAATGAAAGAGTCAAAAATTCTATTTACCGGATTTGTTCTACGAGGTTCTCTTTTGGGTTTTTGTTGGTCGGCAACTTTTCGTAGAGATTCTTTCGACTGGATGTACAGATCTGTGAATCGAGCCAGAGTTGATAATGTCAGCAAATCCTTTTAACAACTCACTACTCTTTTCCCAAAACCTCTTTTTATATGGGCTAGCACCAAATTAGCATATTTCTTGAATCATCTGGAATTATCTAGATCTTTCTCAAATATTCTGGAATGATCTACAATCTTCCAAATGTTCTATTTCTAATTTCTCTATTTAACAACTACTTCATGAATAATAACTTTTTTGTATTAATAACTAGGACTCAGTAGAATCCCTTACTATAAGTTTTAACCTTTTTAGACATTATTAATATTTTTTTTATAAATAAATGCATCCTCGTAACAGTTATCAATGAAATATGAAGGAAATGAGAGTGTCAATCCTGTGTCAGTCGATTCTAGTTGTGAAGGTCTGAACTAGTGGAACTAAAGAATGTATCTTGTGAAAAATTTTCCATAAAAATAGCAATAGAGTAGTGAGAGGCTTGTAATGTTTTTTCTGTGGACAAGTGACTGCAGGGTGAAAAATAATTCATCACACACAAGGCTTGATAAATGTTTTTGAACACTATCATGGCTGGAAGGTGGGGAGTGATAAGACCCACCCAACCCAGATATGGCAACTCAATGATCTAAGAATGTTTATAAAAAGAAAGCCTTGGGAGATGCCTACATTCACCTTATGGGCTTCAGAGAACTGACAATAATCTTCATGGACATAGTTGATATGAAGGACTTTATAATTGAGAAGACTCTCCTAGAGATGCTATAGCTTGAGAGTTTGTGTAGCAACACCCATGCTAAACTTTATCAAATGCCTTTAAGATTTACAGCAACAATATTAACAGATTTAGAAGGTCTGTGCAGTGTATACTACTCCCTAACTAGGGGGCTCCAATCCTGATTGGGGTCCCTGGGAAGTGCTTTAGGACCCTTGCTATTGTATCAACATTTGCTTTTTATATATTACAAATTAAATTAAGCACAACTATTAAAGGATTTTGACATCATTCTGGGGTCTATTTTTCTCATCAAAATCTATGAATACATTTGCTCATGCTAAGTCTAAAAAAAAAACACTAGATAAAATTCACTATTTTTTATCCATAATGTTGAATGTGTTAAAATTGTTAAACTTTTAAAAGGAAAAATCTTAAGAATTGCAACAAGACATTAATTTATTTAAAATGGAATGATTTATTATGACAGGTATCTATTTGTATTTAGATATATCTTATTTATTTTTAATTTTTCTTGTTGAATTGTTCATCTATATTGCATATGATCCATTATTGTATATAAATAGGTGAAAGTAAAATTTGTACTTTATTTGAATACTACCTAATGAAAATTGATATGTTGTAGAGTGGGGGCTCTGTATTATAGATGGTGGATATCATAGATTCATGGGGTATATCATAAATTGGGTGGAGAGTTAATAACCAGAGTTAATATCCCAACTAATTTTTTTTAAGTTGAAACATAGTTTAAGTGAAAAATAGAGGCTTAGTCCAGAAATTCTTTGCTCTTTTGAAAATGCATCTAATTATTCAAAACCAATTTTCCTCAAATATGGATAGTGTAACAGTTGCTGTTATGAAAAATGATATTGACAAGTTGAGTTCAAGTTTCATCCTAGTTTTTTTTTTTTTCATTTAGCACTAATGCCCTTGAGGAATGGCATGGATTCATTTCTTTGTCCCTCAGCTATGGGTTAAATAGCATCCTAGTTTGTTATATTCACTTCACATTAATGCTCTTGGGAATAGCACAAATTCATCTCTTCATCCCTCAGCTATGGATTAAATGGCATCCTTGTTTGTTATGTTTACTTTGCACTAATGCTCTTGGAAATGGCATGAATTCATCTCTTTGTCTCTCAGTTATAGTTTAAAAAGCATCCTAGTTTATTATGTTCACTAATGTCTCTGGGAACAGCATGAATTCATCTTGTGTCATCTGGTCGCCCAGATGTATAAAAGACAATGTGCATTTAGCATGGGGGAGTTCATTATCATGGACTTCATGAAGTAACACCTACTACTGTGAGAGACTGTAAATATTATATATACCTCTTGGTTGCACCACTCTGTTAATAAAGTAGTTTATCTATCATTTTACTGTGTATCTCTACATTCCATGATACAACACATCTCTTTGTCCTTCAGTTATGTGTTAAATAGTATCCTAGTTTGTGTTGTTCCCTTAGTGCTAATGCTCTTGGGAAAAGGCATGAATTAATCTTTTTGTTCCTCAGCTATAGGTTAAATAGTATCCTCGTTTGTTGTGTTTACTTAGCACTAATGTCCTCAGGAGTGGCATGAATTCATCTCTTTGTCTCTCAAGTGTGGGTTAAATAGCATCCTAGTTTATTTTATTCACTTCGGGCTAATGTGCTTAGGGAAAAGCCTGAATTCATCTCTTTGTCCCTCAGCTATGGGTTAAACAGTATCTTTGTTTGTTGTGTATACTTAGCATTGATGACTTCATGAACGACATTAAGGACACATGGCCCAGTGAATAAAAGTGTTGGTTTGATCCAATGATTTGACCCAAAGAGTTGTGAGTTCAATACCTGGTTACAGCAGTGGTAAACAAATAACTAAGTTGAGTCAAAGGTAGATAAGTAAGATATCTGGAAGTGGCATAACTCATAGAATGAGAACAACCTAGTCCAGTGATCAAAATAAAGGGTTCAGTTCAAAATTCCAGTCACCTGAAGAAAGGTACAACAGCCAAATGTTATGAATATGGCAATGAAGATGGGAACAACAGTCCAAACAATGTAAATATTGTTTCTCTTATTGGCTATTTTTACAGAAAAAACTATTCTATTTGAATTCTGAAGACACTTGTGAAAAATCTTCATCATGTAACAAAATCAAAACTTATAAAGCTGACTCACTTTCCTCAGTCAATTCAAATATATAAACCTGACATAACTAAAATCAGTGTTTATAAATATACCAATAAATATTTGCTGTACAATGCTACACCTGATAAATGGTAAATATTGCAGAACAGGGTGCTAAGTCAAAATGTCCAAAGTCAAAAAGGTCCAAAAATAAAAAGGGCCAAGTACAAAAAACTCTATAGGCTACTCAGGTGCTAATATGTCAAACTTAAGTTTATTTACAGTAAGCATTTTTTGAGAGAGGAGAAACAAATTTAATTGGATGTTGATAAAATGTTTATGGCCCCAAATCATTTATTGTTGGAGAATGAAGCTACTGATTTTATTATTAATAGAAACTATTCTGTGGTTCGTGGAGCCATAAAACAAAGTGAGAAATTTTTCTTCAAACATTTTATCTTTGTATATAAAATGAGATTTGTAGTAGCCATATGAATTTTTCGAGACTCATTCATGCAATTGAAAATTCCTTAAATGTTAAAAATACAGATTTGAGTGTATTTTTTATCCAAAATATACAGAAAAAAAAATTTTATCACGTTTTTGTACACTTTCATGATTTGGAATTTTCACTTTGCATGTATTGAAAAAAATAAATTTATAACATTGATAAATTACTTTAAATTATATTTAAATTTAAAAAAACAGGGTTTCATCAATGATTTAAATTCTCCGCCACAAACTAAACAATAAAAGTACCAATTGGCGGAGGAGGATAATTCTTGCATCTACAAATTAAGTCAACAGTTGAATAAAAGGGACAAGACAAACATTTAATATAAATAACGAGAAAAACAAATGAATAAATAAAACAAAAAACAAATAAATGCATACCACTTTATTTTGAGATTTTCAATTCAGAATCATTAGAGAACATATTATTAGATGATATCTTGGAAAAAACACTCACTAATCAGAGGGACATTCCACATGTTGAGAACAAATATTAAAAAGTTCGGATGATACAAATATAATTTTATCTTAATCGTGCATGTGTTGAAATACTAGAAATATAAATACAGTTACTAAAGAGAAGTTGAAAATAATAAGATAGAACAGTTAAAATAATGAGAATAAATGGTTTGGGTTCATAAACATCTTATCAATATTCAATTAAATTTGTTTCTTCCCTCTCAAAAAATGCTTACTGTAAATAAGCTTAAGTTTGACATATTAGCAACACCGAGTAGCCTATAGACTTTTTTATCCTTGGGCCCTTTTTAACTTTGGACCTTTTTGATTTTGGGTGTTTTGACTTGTAACCCAGAACATACATTATATATCAATTTACATAAAAACAATTTAATGTTATTTTCACTTCCAATCTTGAAGTTCATTCAGCCTTGAGAAGGCACTCTGCCTTGGGAAAATATTGGACCTCAAACTTGACCTCAAGTGGAAGTCATATATATGATCCATTAATAAAGATGCTGGTAAAATGATCCAATAAGTACCTGATTCATGCTATCCTCTACATTTATAACAGTCATGTTAGCAGTGGCAAGTTGGGGGGGGGTATTTAGGGGCCCGAGATTTTTTTGAGGTGGAGTAGGGCAAACTCAAGCAGCGTCTTTATTTTCTACACTATTATCGTATACTCAACTTAGGAATGATACTTCACTAAATTAAACGAAATAACTTTTCATTCATAGTAGTGGAGTTCTAATCTATTCTTGCCCTCTTTTCCACTCTGAAGCTGTTGGAGCACAGGAGAGGTTAATTTAAAAACAAAATCAAAGTGTTAATAGTAATACTAACGTCAATAGTAGCAGAATAGTGTGATTTGTCTGCTCTGACTGCTGTATGTCTCCTTAAAAAGCTAAATGAAAAAGAAAAGGCAAAAGGAAACCTGATGGAGATCAAATTGTATCAAAATCAGAGACTGATCAGTTTCATAAAATTTTGACGTTTATAAAAGTGGTGGGGGGAATTGAAGGGCTGGTCAAAATGCTCGCCCGAATTGCCACTGTATATCAGGCTGAAAATGAAGTACTGTTATTTGGGTGAGAGCTGCCCAGTCCCCGCTTTCTGGTTTTGTTAGAGTTCAAAAGCGTCTCCTAGTTAAAAAAAATTATTTTCCACCCACCAAGCTTTCTCTCACAGGTGAGATATGGCAAGTCTCTCATCACTCTATCACTACTCCCATTGAAAGTCTCTCAGACAAACTACATTCCTTGGTTCTGCCAGGTCTAACCTTCACAGCCAGGACCCACCATACTACTTACATAGAAGCAAACCACCCACATTCCCTCCATACTCCATCGGCGAGAAGTAAGTTCTACTCGAAGCAAACCACCCACATTCCCTCCATACTCCATTGGCAAGAAGTAAGTTCCACTCGAAGCAAACCACCCACATTCTCTCCATACTCCATTGGCAAGAAGTAAGTTCCACTCGAAGCAAACCACCAACATTCCCTCCATACTCCATTGGTGAGAAGTAAGTTCCACTCGAAGCAAACCACCCACATTCCCTCCATACTCCATTGGCAAGAAGTAAGTTCCACTCGAAGCAAACCACCCACATTCCCTCCATACTCCATTGGCGAGAAGTAAGTTCCACTCAAAGCAAACCACCCACATTCCCTCCATACTCCATTGGCGAGAAGTTCCACTCGAAGCAAACCACCCACATTCCCTCCATACTCCATTGGCGAGAAGTAAGTTCCACTCGAAGCAAACCACCCACATTCCCTCCATACTCCATTGGCGAGAAGTCAGTTCCACTCGAAGCAAACCACCCACATTCCCTCCATACTCCATTGGCAAGAAGTAAGTTCCACTCGAAGCAAACCACCCACATTCCCTCCATACTCCATTGGCGAGAAGTAAGTTCCACTCAAACAGCTTCTTCCTGCAAACCACAACTCTGTGTAACAGTCCCCAAGAAAATGTTTTTTGATCATTACAATCTTAACCTGGTCAAATCTAGAGTTAACCATTATTTTCCTCTCCTGTCCATATAAACTACTTCTTAACATAACCCTCTACCTTGAGTGGCCCCAGGGCCTTGTCCAGGATGAACCTAAGTGTAAAAAAAAATAAAAAAAACAAAATCAAACCATACATATATCTGTTCTGCTGTATGACTGGCATATAAAGTCTGTTAAAAATATTCATTTAATAATATATTGTAATAAAAGCCATGGTGTATATATATATATATATATATATATATATATGTATTGAGGCAGCAGATAATTTTCTAAACATATACTGTTAAATATAAGAGACAATGAATGTCTATTATGTTTAATCATGAGATGTTCTAAACATATTTTGACTTTATTTTCAGTTGAAAATAAAGACAAAAATTCTCCAACTTTTAGATAATTTTTTATTAAGTTGGTTCTAAGCTTTCGGCTTACATGAGCCATCTTCAGAGAGGTTACAAGAATGTTAACACAAAAACATCCACCATCAGCAATGATTTTATCTTGTGTTGACATAAAATCTGCTCTTATATTTATCAATATATATATATATATATATATATATATATATATATAAGAAATACTGACAAAAGCATAAAAATGGATAGGATAATCCCCAAAATGTATTTCATATAAAATATTAAATAGATAAAAAGAGAGAGCTCAATGGATATTATCCAAATCAATATTATATATAGTAAAGAAAACTCAACATATAATTTAACAGTTATAAATCCAGAATTTATTTCAGCAGTTGTAAAAATACAAGCTGCTTCATCAGACCGAAAATTGTATTTTTACAACTGCCGAAATAAATTCTGGATTTGTAACTGTCTAATTATGTATTTTCTTTCTCTATCTCTTTCCCTATATATAGATATATTTTTCCCTTCCTGTCAAACATGGGGTTTTGGATTATTTTGTTTTTTTTTCTTATGTCTTAATTTAAGATATTCTGTAGTTTGTACATCAATATATATTGCCGTCATTTTAGATGGCATATTGATATAAATATTTTGCCATAATTTTTTATGGCATTTTGATAAAAATATTTTGCTGTCATTTTTGATGGTACAGGCCCACTCATTTAATAATAATAACAATAAAAAACTGTCAAAGGCAATGACATTCTAGTACCTTTTAAATTACTCCTCTTGGGGGTTTTACACACGATATTCCAATGTTCTTTCCACTTTTTAAAATAATCTGAAAAGTCCTCATTTGAGATCACTATCTGCTTGTGTGACTTTTTTTTATCAACCTTCTTTATGGCATTTCAATGAAATATTTTTAACTTTGGAAAAAAAAACCCCAAAAAACAGAAGTCATGGTGAGCTAAATCTAAACTTGGTCTGACAGACTTGAGTGATATGATATTTTGTCAAATAAAAAAAAAAGCCCTGCACAAAATGAGAAGAACCCATTCACCTTGGGAATACAAAGGTCACTCAGTATACAAGATTATTCATTTAAGTTTCATTGTTGACTGAGTAACCCCACAGGAGAGTGGTTGTTCACAGATGTGCAGTAAGGTCCCTTTTGATTGTAACAATGACGGATAACCAGTTCTCACGATATTCAAAAGGGCCCCATACATTCCAGAATCTCTTGACAGACCTGGTAAAATGTTTAGTAAAAAATTATTAATTTGTAATTTTTGTTCTCTGAAGATTTAAATCAAAGTTAAAATCAAAGCAAAATATGGTACTGTTGATGGTTGATTTAAAATCTACTCATCTGTAAACACGCTTTAAGAAATTATGGTTTTGATGTGGTTGTGATGATAAATGATTAAAGGCCAGGTTTTCTTAATGTTATGTTGTGTGTAACAGAATTATTGAGTAAATAAATACAAACAACGGGATTGTTGGAAATTGGTATATTACCAGGAGAAATAGCATTTACAAAAGAGGTTGTTAGTAGTATACAGGAACATGGGTTTAGTAACACGTATTCGTCATAACACGTAGAGTCTGATAATAGCACACTTCCGGTTCACTACCGGAAATACTCGACTGACTAGTCACTCGTTACTCGATACTGATCCTCAAGGTCTTCCCACTACTACTTTATGTAGTGATTGGAATAGTCCATTATAGTAGAACACAGGTGGAGAGTGCCCCAACAGTTAACTATCCCACCATTTTTATTTTTGCTGACTTCAAAAGATTACCTCTTTTATTATATGTGAATGATTATCATTTCTGTCCTTTTTTATTTTGTGTCTTTGATATTTTTCCTGTATAAGTCATTGTGATATTCATATGAATGCTCATTATTATATATATATTGCTGTGTTCATGTTATAAAGTGTTTTCTTCTGTGTATAAATATTCATATATATATATATATATATATATATATATATATATATATATATATTTGTTCTTATACTTGTGTGCCTAGTGGAATGTAGTATCAGGTTGCTGATTGTGCTATGTTATATTTTGTTCTGGTATCTGATTGTGTGGATTGTACTCATGAATTTGTTCCTTGGTTTTCAGCATATTCTTTTCATGGATATTATTTAAGCACATCTCTGGTTTGCACAGAGTTAGTCTTCTTTTTGGCTGATTTGTGTGTTGATTGAATCTCTGGCAGCTGCACATGCACATGTTTACTGTTCCTTTTATATTTTCTTAACACCTACGTGTTTCTGATTTGACTTTTCAGCTGTGTTATTCATTGGTTAATTTTCTCATGATGTCAGTTGAACACATAAGCTGTGTCCAAGTTATATCTCAGTTACCAGAAATATAGAAGAATAGAAATGGAAAAAGGGTGTATATGTTGAGGGAAAAGGAGAGAAAGAGAGAGAGTTTTCCTGTCACTTTATTAGTAAAGAGGAAAGGGTATAGTTCAATATGCTTTACTACTCTCTATTTATTTACCACAAAATCTTATGTAAGAAATAAGTGATATTCATTTGATTTGAAGTCTAAGTTTTACTTTAAATTAGGCAGGAAGTGAAGAAGGAGGTATTTGTGGTTGTGTACAATGACGAAGAAACACATGTGGATAATTAAACAACACAAAATAAGGAATCTATTTACAAATTTACACAGTTGTAATTAGATTATTGCAAGACAAGTAATCACATTAAAAGTTTGTAGATTTGATAAAAAGAGAAAATGTTTATATTAAAATATCAGGCACTAAGTACATTCCCAAAATTCATTTTCACACAAAAAAAGTATCAAGTTGAATTCCATAGAAACAAGGCTTCCAAAATCAAAAGAGTTAAGTTGAATTCCATACAAACAAGGTTTCCAAAATTATCAAAAAACAAATTGAAATAGTTCATTTTTCACATTAAAAATACTACAGTGGAATTCAATATAAAAGATCTATTTTTAGGTACTTATCTTCAACAGTAGAAAGAGACTTGACAATCAGCAGTAGTCATTACAAGCTTATAATGTATTGGTGTGAAATGGACATTGGTGAAGCTTAGCTTTGCTTTCTTACTCTCTGACTGACTTTTTTGTCATGATTATTAAAAACTGGGTGAAATGAATTCTGTTAGCAGCATTCAAGTTAGCATTGCATGGCAAAAGAAGTGGGCAATTGTTGTTACATTACACAGTGGATGTACACAGGCATCTGCTTCCCCTCAACTGAAATTGTTGGTGGTTTTTCTCAGTTAAATACTTTTCAGAGTGGCTCAGATCAGATCAGCTCAAAGTGGCAAATTGCATCTTGTGCAGAAATATTTTTCAGAAGTAAATTAGCCAATCAGATTTCGAGTTTTAAAAAAATAAGAAAGTTGGTTGGAGCTTGCTTTCAACAAGTGCACAAAATTTAACTACTAAAAATAAAGCGAGAAATAAATTGTCGCCAAGCTGCGATTAGTAAATTGTCCTATGATATCTAAGTAGTATTTTTTTATCCAATGACATTGTGAGTTTGCAAATCGTGAAGAAAAGAAAGTTATTTTTATTTCGTATCCACCACATGTCTATTCAGTAAACTAGATTCCTCATCTACTTTGGCAGAAATTAAAATAGATGTAAAAGTGAGTTTTTCAGACTCAATTTGAAATCTGAATTTTTCAGCACTTGAATGCCATTTCAAAGTACTGAATTAGTTGCAATGAGAATAATAACCTCACATTTTCTTATGTACATGTTTTATATATTTGGATTTGGGACTCATCTTTGTCGTTGTTATCATAACCTTTTGGCCAATGTCCCCTCTGGCCATTCTCAGGTGTATGTATTATATCTAAGGCTAGTGTCTAGTTCTTTTTATATTTCTAGCTATGAGCAGTAGAATGAGAGTGAGTACAGTCTACCGACATATGATTGTGTTCTGAATTCTCTGCAGGTTACCCAGATTGATGTACACATGAAACTGAGGAAGGCCATAGGGCACAACAGCCAAAACATTGTGATGAGAACAATAATCCAAATATAAATACTGTAAATAATGATATCTGCTCATCCCAGAAATTCAGACAAAAAGCAAGACCAGAGTTTAACTTTTCTGAGTTTTCTCATCATGATTTAACATCAATTTAAAAAAAAATTATTCAGCTTGAATAACTTATCAAACTTTTGCTATTAAACAGGAACCATTATTTTTTATGTGCATGGACCAGACAAAGGGTTACTGAAAAGTTATATGCCTGACCAAGAAAAAATAAATCTAATGTTTTATTTTCACTAATATTCAAAATTAGTTTGGAGAATCACTTCTATATGCATGTACATACTTATATATACATCGCCATGTATGCACGTATACACACATATACCCACATACTCTTACATTAGTACCACACGTGAAACCTCTTTTTTTCCTCGCTTTATTCAGAAATATATAAGCTTATGTTCATACGTGCTTAGGCCAGTTGGATCCTGCTTTTCAGAGCTAATGGTCCGAATGTCGTTAGTTCCTTTCCAACACACATACTGCGCTGATTGCGTTCAGCAATTAGTTACACCAAAAGTGTTTCTCTCTCTCTCTTCTAAGCATACTTCACTACATGTATAATTATATTCAACTACTAATTAGTACAACTATCATATTTCCTTTTTTCAGGAACTCTTCCAGCTTGAACATTGATACATTTTCTTCAACATCCAAGAGAGAACTTTCTCCATTATATCTTGCATGCACAAATTAATCAATCCTGTAACTATGTTTAATACATTGTTATTATTCTTGTTATATTGTTCTATTTGTATTGGACAACCAGTCTACTTTATAATGGTGACTCCACTTTCAAATTACTCCCACGACGTTCAAGCTACAACAAATGGTATCCATGTTGTTCAGTCCACAACAAGTTTATCCAAACATTACAATACAATGTTTAACATCCTCTCATTTCAAAAGAAATGTCTGAATAAAAGGAGGCATCGCTAATGTTTACGATTATCAAGCTGATTATTAATTTTAATATTTTTTACTTGTGTTTTTTCAATACCAAGAGCAATTTTATTTTAATTTTAGTAACTCTTCTTGTTGAACTAATCCGAAAAAAAAAAAACACATTGCTGAACTTTTGTGAATAAGTAGTTACACATCTTCTTGTGCATATTTTAGCAGTGTGAGTAAGTAGTCTCCCCTGGACCACCCGTCTCTCTGATTGAGATCGACACAGTTGCCCTTTGAAATTTGCATATATTAACAATTCCAACCATCTCCAGCTTCAGTAGCAGGAGTTTTGCACCAGTGTTATGTGACGTGTACCTAAAACAACAGTGGCCGTCGTAAGGTAAAACTCGTGTATTTCAATTTTTTCACAAAAATTGTTGACATGTGTTTAAGCCGTTGACACACACTACTGAAGAAAAACAAAAACAAAAAAAAATAGTTTCTGTATGAGTGTAAAAGTAAATGCGGCAAGAAAATCTAGGGAAAATAAAAAGAACACTATGTTCGTAAATGATGTTTGTAAAAAACGAAAAATCTGAATACTAAAAACAGTTCGATAATTGAAAAAATATATAGAATGATTTAAAATGCACTTGTGTTTAACCTGGAATGTATTGTAGTTTGAACAACAGTCTTCCTTCCTCTTCAACGTTAACTCCGACAGAAACTCGTTAACGAAAAAAAAACAAAACGAAATAAGTTTAAAAAACTGTTTATGATGTAATTATTGTAAATGAAAAAAAAGGTCCATTTATAAATAAAAGTTCAGTAATAGGTGGGAAATAAGTTTGTGTGTAATTAGGAGGAAATGTTTGTAGATAAAAAAATCTATTTGTAAAAAAACAAACAAGTATTATTGAATATCCATTTATGTAGCTTTTTACGACGACACATTTAAAAATTTAATAATAATCGGACTTTACATCATGTTTTCCATATATTACGAACACTGAATGTTAAAATCGTTGTCCATGTTAAAAAGTGAAAAGTTTCATATTTTGTCTGAAACAATAACAAAAAAAAATGTTTTTTTTTAGTTTTTTTATGTACAAGATATGCGTACATTTGAGATTGTGTAAGAAGGTTAGAAGGACTAAGTTGAGAGAACCCTCCCGTCCTTCCTGCTACCCTGTCGAGTTTAGTGAATACTACTCTGGGTACGCGTACGTATTATTTGCTTATGTATGCATGTGTACTTTTTATGTAGACCTCTGTGTCCTCTAACCTCCAAGGTTTTCAGTTGGAAGGCTTCAAGATGTAGACAATTTTCAGGTACGCTCATAATCATATATTATTAACTGATTTTCACATATTGTCTTCTTATCGGATTTCGGCATTGCAGAATGTGGACTATAAAAGCTGACACGAGAAATTTATTTAACAAAAAAAAAAAAAAAAAGACCGGTATAGAGAGTGTTAGAGTCGAACACTGTTTTTTTATGCATATGAATTTTGATTTTTGATGGTAAAAAAAAAAGTGCTTTTTAAAAAAATGTTTACTTTACTTGGAGTTCAGCAGATAGGGTCGTAAAAGTAACTTTTAAAAACTAAAAGTTTTATATCTAACTTTTTCTATTCTATTAAGAAGATTGTCTTAGAGTCTTGTAAATGTTTTCTTTTATTATACTTTTAAAAAATAATCTAGGTTTTGATATCAGCTCGATAACCTTCACTTCACATGTGGTGTTATCATTTCAACGTGCTTCCTAATAACCAGTTTTTTTCTTTGCAACTTGTAATCTGAAAAATACATAAAAAAAAATAAGTATACGCTCACATTTTTTGTCCTTGTGAAAAAAAAAATAGTAGGTAACCTTAACTTTGTTCAAATTTTATGCTTTAAGTATATTTTTTTTTCAAGTTTGTCAACTTTCACTTTTTCGTTTATGGTTCTCCATTTTGCTAGTATTGTCAAGGGCATTTTTTAAAAAATAAAGTTTAACTTCCTTTATAGCTTTTAATGACCCTCCCCACCATTATTTGACCACTATGCACACACCCACACATCGTAACCTACTTGTTACGTTGTTTCTTGCTGGCCACAAAAAAGTTAATGTGCTTAAAAATGACTAAAAGTTATTTTCAAAATTAATATGAAAAAATACCATTGGTTTGCTAATTTTTTTTTATTGCTACACAAAGTTCATAGTCGGTATTGGTCTTTTTCTTGCTGTTTTATGTATTTTTTTATTATTTTTTTTTTTAAACAGTACTTAGATGTTAGTTTTTTTTAACCTCTCTCTCAAGCAGACGGTTTTTCTTTTTAATTTTACTTTGGTGCGTATTACGATAAGACGGTCACGTGACCGAACACGCTTTCTCTGTTCTCTGGGGTGAGGTGGATGTAATGAGCGTGACCTGCATTGCGACTGTCGTTTTCACCTTAACAAAAAAAAAAAAAAAAAAAAAATGGTTTTCTCATGTGCGTTATACCGGAAAGATTTACTAACTTGCAATAAACTTTTGATGTACATTTAAGACATGTTGAATGCTGAAGCATGTTTTTTTTTTCTTTTTTACTCTCGATATTTGTGCTTAATTCGCTCAGACTTAGAAAACTAAATAAAAGTTAAACCGAAACGTAGCAGTTTTTCTCTTGAATCTGAATTTTTAAAACCCAGCTGTTTATAAAGTTTTATCTTCCCGGCTAAAACTTGTTGAATGTTCAAAAAATTTTTTTTTTAATTTCCTTAGTGAATAGCTATTCGTATCAAAGGGAACAAAAAAAAAAAGAAAAAACTTATTGACAATCAAGCTGTTTTTTTACTACGACCTCCTTCCTTAACTATTCTATTTTTAGTGGTAAAAGTTTTTATCATAAAAAGAGAAGATTGAAAAAAAAATCATGTGTACTGTGTATATAAATTTTATATACTTTAAGTAAAGAAAAAATTAAAATACTATTAGAGAGTTTTTAATTTAAAAACTGTCCTGGAAAGGTTTTTTTTTTTTTTTTTTTTTTTGTTGTTGATTGGGGGTGCACAAGGAAAACTAAAAAAATAATTTATTTGAAAAATTTTTTTCTTTTAGCTTCTCTTCAATTCTGAAATAGTGAAACAAGTGAATGAACAGGAGGTTCGTTTTTTGTTTTTTGTTTTGTTTTTCCTCTAAAAAAAGATATAGCCAATCAATCACAAGTAGAAATTGCTGACTCAGACTTTATTGACTTGTTTAAATTCAAGTTTTGTTAGATCAATTCTGAAAAGATACACGAATTTGAGTACGGTGTCTGTTAAGGTGTATGTATTTCACGTCCCCATAAATGGTAACAGCTTGGATTAGTTGTATCAGTTCTAGTTGTCAAATGTGGTCTTTCGGCTTTTTAGAGACTAAGTTGAACTTTTAGGTCTTTCTTTTGAATTGGTTGGTATTCATCAGCTGGAGTGAATGTTCATGTAAATTTCGTGAACATAGGTGCAATAACGTAAATAAACAAACATTGTTTTGATATAATTGAAATATTTTGATCTTAAAAAAACCCAAATAGGATTAACATTAACATCACAAGCTAGAGCCACGCCTTAGGATTTTGAACGTTTTCTGTACAAAAAATCAGATTGTACTGATTATGACATCGTTTTTCTTTGCATTTTAAGTGTAAAACTTTTTTGTTTCTGTATGAAATGATTGCATTGATTGATTGAATCATTGTTACTCTTTTTTCCTTTTTCTTTTTAAAGACAAGTTTTTCTAGGTAATCATTTTTCATTTATTTTAAATTTAGTTCTATTCATTCTCTCCTTTTAACATTCATGTTTTCATTTTGTAATTTTGCCAGGATAACATTTATTTTTGTAGACTTACTCTGTTAGTATGAATAAGGACATCCCGGCGTGGTAAATGATTAGTAACCTTGTCTCGCTAATTACGACGAGTGAGTTCGATCCTCACTGGGTGCTCTTCATACTTTCCTGCCTTTTTGCTACGTTTACATTTCTACGCTTAGAAAATCACCTTAACATTCAGTGAATTTGCTTGAGTATTGCACAAAAATATAACACGTGCAAAAAATGCCATCGTGTTCCACTATACTACAAGATATATTTGTACAAAATCTAGCTAATGGTATTCATTGCCATTTTGCATTTGCAAGGGTTCCCTTGCAAAACAACAATGCCATAAGCAAGAGTTTGTACAAATAAACAGTGCAAAGAAAATAAATCTTGGCCTATATTTTTCTGTTGAAGAACTCATAGGTTCCATTTATGATCACCAAAAGTTAAGCAATACTGAACCTGGTCAGTACCTAGATGGGTGACCACAAGAGAATATCAGGTGCTGTAGGTTTGGTTATGCAGGTAATATCATGGCTAATAGTTCATTGTTAATTGGAGAGCTGAGTTCCAACTCAGTAATGTACATTGTACATGCCTGGTTCACACTCCACCCACGTCTATTGAACAGGTGAAGAGGCTCATCCCTTGTTCTCTGTTTAGGATATGGTTTCCGGTTTTCTCTTTCCCAATCCCTTACGTAGCCCCCTGCACATCAGTGGCGTTACCGCCTTGCTCAGGGTGACATGATTAAAAAAAAAATACACTTGGAAAAGGGATTAATCTCTATATCTTTTTCCCCAGCTATGGATTAATTAGTTTTTCAGTGATACATGTTTTACTATCTTCAAAAGAAAGTTTGTGTACAAAATATTTAGAATTCAGCATTAATTAACCTTTAGAGGTTGATATGCCACAAAAAACAAAACAGCTAAAACTTATTTTAACTAAATTATTTTGCTTCACATTTAACCCATATAATTTAAAGCTGTTGTGAGTATGACATTTGTTTCAGTCAATGATGATGCTTAAAAGATAGCTTATTAAATCATCTTCAGTAGATTCACTATAATTTTTGCTAAAAGAAACAAACATATAAAATCATTATCCTTCAAATTTAGACCAACAAAAATGATTGCGTTAAATGTAGTACTTGTTTGAAAGAATAGATTAAGCAAACAAAATCCCAATTTTATTGATAACATTGTTTCAAAATGCTTTCTTTCAGCCTTGGATTTCTTTTTCTATGTGCCCTGTCCTTTCAGGATGTAGACGATCATGGCTATCCACGTCTCCCTATCCCTGGTGGCTCTTAGCATGCCTTCTTCTGTTACACCACACAACCCTCGTTCCATCATCCAATTGATTAGGTCCTTCAAATATGTTATTTGCTGCTTTCCCCTGTCTCTTTTTCCCTCTATCTGGCCTGTTAGTATCAGTTTCTCCAAACCCTCTTTCCTCATTGCATGTCCCAGGAACTTCAGCTGTCTCTTCCTGATGCTCAGTATTAATTTCCTTTTCATTTCCATCCTTTCCAAAACCTCATCATGCTCGATCCAAGATATTCGTAGCATCCTTCTACAGAACCACATTTCAGTTGCTTCAAGTTTTTCCTTCATCTTTGATGATATTGTCCAACATTCACTGCCATATTGAAGAACTGACATCACATAGCAATCCAGTACTCTTTTTTGTTTCTAGTGAAATTGTCCTGTTTCTTAATACTTTACTCAACTTCTGGAATGCTTCCTTTGCCATGCAAATTCGCCTTCGGATCTCTGTGTTGCACTTTCCCTCTTCTGTTATGACACTTCCCAGGTATTTAAATTTTTGTACCTGCTTGATTTTAGTATCCTCAACCTGTATTTGGCATATTGGGCTGCATTTTTTACTGATGACCATGCATTCGGTTTTCTTGCAGTTTATTTGTAGTCCTTTCTTGTCACTCTCTTCAGCTACCTTCTGTAGGAGGTCTTGTAGTTTCCTTTCTGTGTCTGCCATCAGCACTGTATCATCTGTGTACCTTAGGTTGTTTAAATTGTGGCCTCCAATAACAAATCCAGGCATAACTTCTTGGGTCCTCAAAATATTCTTTCTGTACAAATTGAACAGATCCGGTGAAAAGACACATTCTTGTCTTACGTCCCTTTTTAATGATGCAAAATTTATGGCCTTGTAGACTTGTGTTTATTTAGACAAAAACTGCAAATCAATGTTACACAGTATTTTAAGTTTAATTGCTATGACTAGATTATCATATTTGGTATAAGGATTATTTTCCTGATACTATATGTGGCTCTACCTGTTTTCTATAGTTAACTAGCAGTATAGCCCGGTGTTGCTCGGGTGTAATGAAAGCTTTCAAACTAATCCATGGTCCTGGAGTTTAGACTCAGCCCAAAGAATATTTGTGTGAAGTTTGGTGAGAATCGGATAAAAATTGTGGATTTGTATAAAGAACATATAGACAGATAAACAGACACACACACAAACATATTGCCTTTATATATATATATATATATATATATCCGAGTGGGTAGAGAGCGAAGAAAGAATTTTTTCTGTCCAAAACATTAATTTAAAACAGTGCTTGATATATGATGTATAGAGCTGTGAATATTTATTATAAATTATGTTTTAGAACATGTACATTATTAAAAAATAATGTACATGTTCTAAAACATAATTTATAATAAATATATATATATATTATAGATTTTCTCCACTATTGTAAGAAATGCAACCTTGAAACTTCTGAATATCGTTTCTTATGTCTTTGTCTATGAGTGTATCAAATCATTATAAAATCGGACCACTCCTTCTATAACCCGATTTTTTTTTTTCGATTATCGATTTTCAATATTTATCAGGGGTACCTTGACACAAAACCTAGCTAAGAACATTCGCAGACGCTTATAGTACAACTGTGTAAATTTTCAAGAAAATCGGTTCAGCTGTTTTGGAGTCTATAGGTAACGGACACACACACTCAAAGTTCCATTTATAAATAAGGTTAGATTTTGCCTATAAAGACTTGAAATGAATACTGTCATGTGGTTGTGCTATCATTTTAAACAAGTAGCACTGGTAAATTGTACAAATTAGCATAGTCATCCAATCTTATACATGAAATTGAAAAGTAAGATAATTATTTTAATGAGAAAGCTAGCTGGTTGAAATGTATTTTAATTTGAATTTAAATTAGTACAATTTTCAAACTTGTGATCTGGTTTGAAATTGTTTTTAGTTTGTTTTGCATAAAACCTCAAATTTTAACACAAACATGAATCTTTATACAACCGATATTTGTGTCAATAAGTTATTAAATTAACAACTCTAACATAAATTTGTTTAAATATTTTATATGAGATAAATGAATGTGTGATAGAAAATTTGCTGATTCAACATTGCTTTTTATTTTACAGTGTAACCCAGATATAAGAGAGTTGTCGGGACCAGATGAAAATTATCTTATATCCGGGTTTGGTCTATTTTATATACATTACCACAGGCTCTAATTTGGAACCAGAGAAAATCTCTCTTATATCCGGGTTATACTGTATTTAAGTCTGATACTTTTGATTCAATACAAAAAAATTGTGGCAAAAGCCTAAAATGAATATGAGGGAATACTGACCTCCATTTGTTTTATATTAAATAACTTACCTAATCACAATTGCTGACTCAAGCAAGCTGTACAATATTCCTTGTACCAAAACATTACATTCTTATTTCCCTTTTTTACTACAAGCACCATAATACCTCAGACTCTAACTGTATTGAAAACTAACATTGTCCTTTCAGAACATAGGCAATTATGACTGTCAACAACTTCCTGTGTTTTTTTGTTGTTCAAAGTAACTCTTACCCCATTAATACATATCGTTTGTTTTTGTGGTCTGTCACTTAAATTCGAGTAGGTTACTCACTATTTCTCTTTGCTTTCACTTTGCCCTGTCAGTGTTAAACTTTCATAGTCTTCTTTCTTCATTATCTATCCTCAATGTTAACTGTGTCTTTTTGATTGTTAGCAGCAGTTTTTCAGGTTGAAAGGTAAATTCTTATGGCTTTTAAGTAAATATGTTCCACAAACTGAGAAGTTTCTTTCTTACATTCCTCTCTTTAACTTACATTCGTCAGTAGAACCACATCTGTTGCTTTGCCTCTTAATCTGAGGAAACTGTCCCATATTCACTGCTATTTATAGAAGTTTAGTACAGTTAAACCCATATTGGAAGTTAGCTACTAAGTAGGAAAAAAAATTATACAGAATGCAAAAAAGTTAAGATTTTTACAGGATAATGACCTGAAGAAACGTTAAATCTCATTCCAAAACTGGAATGTTATTTCTCAAGGATCTGATAAAAAAGCTTTTATTGTCTCAGTAAATATTTTATAACAAGCAAATCAACATACATTTCAAGGAAGATAACTCTCTCAAATTATGTCCCCCTGAATAAAAAAAGAATTCGTCTGACATGCATGGATTGAAAAATACTTAATCAATTTTTTTTATTGAATGCTTATTAAAATATTCAGTAGTGAAATAAGTTGAGAAAACTGACTGAAACAAACAAATTATTTTAGCTGAATTTAGAATTTATTAGCTAAATTTTGGTTTATCCCCCCCTGAATTATTTTCATATTGTGAAGTTATGTCTCATTAACACTGTGTTGTCAAAGCGAAAATAAGCAATATTTTTTTAAATTTTGCCATGAGGTAAAGATAAATAAGTTTTTCTATTCTTCTGCTATAAAAGTTGAATATTAAAAAAACATTTTCACATGCACAGGTCAGGTAATTCAGCATTACCCAAGATTTTAGCCAACCACCATATGTATATACACACACACACACACACAATTGTTGCTTAATTTTATTCTAATAGCTTGAGAATAAACTTGAAAAATTAAACGATCACAAAAACTATATGTTTAAGTTACTTTGTTTTCCTTCTGAGGCTGGGGGAATGTTTAAATGTTGTACTGTTTTTCCTAAGAGTTTCTGTTACCTAGAACAAATGCAGAAAATAAGAATTTTTCAGCAAAATATTTCTGTATGCATACATTAGTTTATGTAAAAAATGTTGTTTATCAGATTAGTATTTATTTACTGACTTTTATTAAACTTTCATTTATAGAATATGTTTAAACATATAGGTTTAAACATATAAATATGTTTTTTTTTGTTTTGTTTCAATAATAGTTTCAGTGATACAACTTTTATTAATTAGCCCATAGCTGGGGAAGAAGAGCTGGATTCATCTTTTTCTCAAAGGTATTTGCATATAAGTCAGTATAACGAATGAAACAAGCTGGAATTGGAACTCTGCTCTCCAATTACCAGTTCCAAGCCATTATCCATTACAGTATTCACACATGCAAGCTTACAGAACCTGTTATTCCCAAACTGTCACCCTTCAAGGTACTGATCAGACTCACTGTTACTTAACTTTGGTGATTTTATGAGAACCGGTGCTTCAACATAATGTGGTTGTAAATCTAACCAGTACCTGAAGGTTATGGTAAAAGGATTTTTATCTAATTGATTTAAATCTCCAAAATGACCCTTAAAAATTGGGTGGGAAGGGGTTGTCTGATACTACAATTTAAAAAGAAAAAAAAAAAGAAACCTTAAATTCTGAGAGATGCTTGTCGGTAGGCTAACCTCAGTCACACTGTGATAACCACTGATGTGCATGAAATGATTCACATTATCAAATAAACTGATAAAAGTAATAAAACTATTTTTACCTGATATATTACTGGCTTAATTTAATAAATTTTCTATTTGAAGAATAATTACATATCAATGAAATCATTTGTATCTGTGCAAACTCAGCTGAGAAAATGTAAACATCAAATTATGATTGCATTTACAGCAATGGAATGTACTATTATACTATTATTAGTGGTATTTTGATATTGTTGATGAAGTATAAGTAAATGGTTATTAGTACACCAGGCTGTTTGTAACTGTTTAGATATAAGTGAAGAAAAAAAATAGGAAGAATCAGTATCTGTGAGAGATTGTGTTGAAACAAAAACAAAATGGTTTCCCTTTTAGGGGACATGTAGGGAAAGTGATATAGAATGAGTTTTATTTCATTTATTTAAATTTATAAGGATACAGTAACATTTCCAGTAACATCTTCATATAATCAATAAGCAGTCGTCTCCTAATACAGGTATAGGATAATTTCATGAAAATTTGGTATATTTTTTATCTCATGCTTTATATGTGGAAATATATCATAAATTTTTTTTTTATAAATTGAAGCAAGACAATGGAATAATCAGCTCAATTTTGAATAAATGTTTATAAATAGGGTTTGAATTGTTAAAGGAAAAGATCCCATTTTTAAGTATGTTCTGTTTATGAATTTTTCATATTTCCCAACAGGCAGGGAACAAGCTTAGTGACAGTCATGCAGGCTAGCTATAAATGGTAAAATAGTTGCTTCATATGCGTACATTAATAAGTTCATAGATAATGATGGAAAAGCACTTAATTTACAGGTCAAATAATTTGCAACAAATTCTTTTTTTGTCAATATCTTTCACCAGACGTTTTCTTTGAAATCATGTAGATTTTTGCTCAAAGTTCACTTAATAACTATCAGGGTTGTTCTAACCTTGTATATTTTTATTAAACAAATGAAAATAGGGAATATAATTGACTCTTACCAAAAGGAAATATGCATTTACAGTAAATCTATTAAGTTTGATAATAAAACTGATGGTTTTTATTGGATATCTGCACAGCTGGTAATTCATGGTTTTATATGAAGGATATGCAGGTTTAAAAAAAAAATCATTGGTCACCCAATATGAAGCCTAATCAAGTTGTTGAGAATGTGAAAACAACAGAATGAACAGATTACTTAAGAAAGGACGAGAAATTCAATCCTAAAATGGAAATGAGGATAAACCTCTACTTTGATGGTCACTCAATATAAGGCCCAATAGCCACTCAAGGTAGAGGGTTACTGTGTGGTTTTGTATGAACATAAGAAAGGGGCAAGATGTGAAGATCTAGGAGGCTATGTAAGAAATATAACACTTAACTCTAAACTTAAAGAGGTCAAAGTTGTTGGGATTGGGAAAAACAACAGAATGAACAGACTACTTAAGGAACCAAAAATCCAATCCTAAACAGGAAACAAGGGATAAATATTTACTCCCATTTAAAAAAACTCAGGAGGAGTGATAATATATAATCATTCAAGTTAATATCTGGTTGTTTTTATATAAAAACCGATATCCCACAGGGAAAGATTTTAAAGAAATGTTTGATTATTTATTTTTAATAAAACAGGTTATATAAAGTAAAAATATTTGAATAGTGATTGTTACAAATTCATTCAAATAGATTATATAATTTAAATGTGATTTGACTGTGTGTGTGTGTGTATATATATATATATATATATACATACACACACACACAAAAAAATAAATAGCAAATTCTGCCTGTCCATCCATGTCTGAAACCTATCTAATTCTGACCACACTTGCTCTACATAGACATACACCTTTTTTGAATAAAGATTATCCTGGGATTGAAAATCTGCTTTTTATTTGCTGCTTGAAAATCCAGCATTGAGATTTGTATCTGGACAAGAAGGGAGAATAATTGAAAATTCAAAATAAAAAAAAAACAATTGGTGATTTTTAAGTTAGTTTAATGTAACACAAATACTTTACATTTTAAAATTTATTTTGAATTCAGTTTGAAATGTCTCCAAAACTTGGAATTGAGGAAATCAATTTTATTTCTTTGAAATGCCAAAGGATCAGTGTTAAAATTTCATAATATTGTTTTGTAGTTCCGCAGAGTTTGATTTGAAGAAATTAATTTTCAGCCTGATTTGGAATTTTCATCCAAATTGGAGGTTCTGCCTGCAATTGGATTTATAGCCCAAATCAGTTCCATGGCATGAATTGAGGAATTCAAAGTTATTTCTTTAAAGTTGTCATTGCTGTTTTCTAAGCTAGACCAGACGTTCCTTTAGTTTTGGACTAGAGCTAGCTTAAAATCCCACAAGGAGTGCAGCTTTTAAGTATATATGTATATGTTTTCTTTATCTGTTGCAGTGATGTACTTGAAAGTTATCTCGGTAGTTTTTATTTTATTATCAATGAAAATTAAAGATGGATGTTTCTGTTTAAAATATAATTTTTTTACCTGTGAGATATTATGAATGTTATGTCATTGCTGACAGCTTGGATATTTGTTGGTTTAATTTCATATTATTCATTTGAAAATTTAAGTTATTTTGTTTTGATACTTAGTCAATTTTTCAGATAATTTTCGAAATTAATAACTTATGACTAATTTAAGTTTAAGTAATTAAACTTGCAAAAGTTTGTAAAAAAAATTCTAAACATAGACAAGTTTTAATTCCTATGACTATAAATTAAAAAAAAAAATATTGGCCATTAACTACGACAGTGTCTGGCCAAACAATATTAAACCTTCAATCACAAGGTCACCTACAGTAAATTTGCACCTGGGCTCTACCATTTAACCATTCCTGGCAAAATTTTTATTATCACAGTGTGGGATATCTACTAACAAAAGTCATGGAAAGAAAAAGACTAAATGAATTTGGCTAGATTAAGAAGAAAAAATCCCAGCATTCCTCATTTGTGTGCACCAATATGACAAATTTAGTCTGTAGTCCTAAGAGATAAAATGTGTCACAAGAACACTTTTCACTTTGTCTTGAATTTTTTCAAAATATTTTTCTTGATAGATAAAAATATAAAGTAAATTTTCAGTTCAAAGAAAGATGATGCCGGTTTACCTTTTGCCAATAGTCAGTCAGTTAAGTGCAATACGTGAAACACGCTTGGGCGATCATGTCCTGAAAGAGACATGACTGACTGGGCAGAGGATTATTCTGCAGTAGGTTGCCATTGCTTTCTGCGGTAGACTGGTTGCCAGCCAAGGCTATAGAACCCAATCTGTCCTGTTATTTAACCCATAACTGGAAGGAAGAGATGAATTAATGCCTTTTCCAAGGGTATTTGTGTGTAAGCGAATGCAATGAATTCAACTGGAATTCGAACTCGGCTCCCTGATTTCTCATTCCGAGCCGATATCCACTGCACCACAATGCACATCCAGTAGTGTACTGTATCTTAAATTAATGCTGTCAAATTGGAGGAATTTGGATAATCATTTCCATAAGAATAAGAACTTCACAAAAGCTTAAACATGGATGTTTTTATTTAATATTTCCACAATAAAATATTTTGGTTTATCAGTGAGTGACTAATGCTTCTAATGATAAATCTTATTTTTTTATAACTATTTTTTTCTGTTAAACATTTTTGCATGTGGTTTTCAGCATTAACATTCTGATGATATCTTTTATCATTTTCATTAACTTTGCTTATCATTTATTTTATTAGAATTGATTATAAATAATAAATTTTGTTTTTAATCACTTGCATATAAATTTTTCCATTTTAATATTTTTGAATGCGGTTTTCAACACTAAATTTATATTAAATTAAAGCAATGTGTGGAAAAATCATGGTTTACATGGAAAAAAATATGTGCATGAAAAGTAATATTCTTAAGATTATATTAAATCTGGAACAGTAAAGGGTAAGATATTCCAGTGAAGTAAAAATTAGAAATTTCTGAAAATATTGCAGCTAAAAATAAAATTTGATTGCAATATTTTAAGAAATTTTTTATTTTTTACTTCACTCGAATATCTTGTTCTTTACTTTTCCAGGTTTAATAACTTGTCCTGTTCATTTTCAGGTTTAATATAATCTTAAGAATATTACTTTTCATACACATTTTTCCATCTAACAAGAATATAACTCTTATAGAAAAAGTGTGTGTGTCTGTCTATCTATCTATCTATCTATATATATATATATATATATATATATACAGTATAACCCGGATATAAGATACCCAGGTATAAGAGAAACCCGGATATAAGATAGGTTTTCTCTGGTCCCAAATTAGAGCCTGTGGTAATGTATATAAAATAGACCAAACCCGGGTATAAGAGAAACTTGGATATAAGAGAACATTTATCTGGTCCCGACAACTCTCTTATATCAGGGTTACACTAATATATATAAAGTTAGCTGACTGATGTTATCTTTAATATCCCAAATCCACAGTTTCATAGGCAGACTGGTCTGCCCACTCTTCAGGAGTTATTTACTCAGCTGAACTTAGTCTGGTTTCAAGGTTAAAGTAGTGAATTGACCTCCTGAGGAATGAACTTATTGATGATTTACATGACTTTGCTTATCAACAAGTTTATCACTTGATGGCAAAATGCTGTAAGTTTGTAAATATCTTGGACTCTGACAGTTGTTGCTCTATAAAGGTTATATAATACTTTTCTATCAAATGTGGAAGTTGAAAGAGAAAACTACTTATTCACTGATTATAAAGCATAAGAACTTAGTTTGGAAAAGGTCATTATCTGTGATGATGAAATCTAATAAAGAAAGGTCTAATACTTGATCTGTTCAAGGTGTTAGTATCTAGTATATTGATATAAGTCCAAGGGTAATGGAAGGACACACATTCTGACTACAATTTGTATGTACCTGAATGTCTTCAATAGGTCAATCCTTTTGTGATCATCATGTCATTATTAAAAAAAAAAAATGAAGCATCCCTCATATAATTCTATTGTAAAGTAAAACTTTTTAATTTAATTATACAGGTTTAAAATTTTTATTTTATTTATTTCCAGTTTACTAGTGATTCCTATGAATATAAAAGAAGCTCTCACTTTGATTTACGACTTACAATTGTCATATCTTACCAAATATATTGATGAGGTGTTTTGAAATTATTTTTCAGAATTAAGTTTGTAGCAAAGAAATAAGAAAAAGCTGTAAATTTATACTGGAACAGAATTTTGTAATTAAAAATGAGAAAGGAGCCTTGATAACTTTTTGTGAAATACAAAATCAATGTCATTGTTTTATTCTTTATAACAAGTTGTTTTATTTGTCTACAATTCTATATTATGTATAATGTTATACATGTGTTGTGATAATGCTTAGTTCTAACATTGTTCTTTCTTTTTTTTTTTTTTCTTCAGTGATTTACTGATAAAATTATATTTAGCAAGCAGCATTTTTGTCAAAGTGCTTGATAACGAGATAGACCATTACTAGGATTAATGTGGTTAAGTTTGTCACTTAACTGAGCAGAGTCATGCAGACTTCGAAGTTTCATGAAGGCACCATTATGATGTCCTCACTTGTGAGGGCCTAATTTGAATCTGTTGTGATGTCCTGCTTTTTTTCCCTTAAATAGAGCTTAGTGTAGTTTACTAATTTGGTATGTGAGTGGTTTTACAGGTGGTTAACTGCTTTTGTTGACTTTTTAAATGTATTATTTGCAGGTGGCTGATATTCTTTTTAACCTGCTGGTAGCTGATATATTGCTTTTATTGTTAATTTTCTTTTAGTGTGCATAAATGGGTGTATGCTTAATGGCTTTGAGTTGGTTTATTTATTTATTTATTTATATATATATATATATATATATATATATAATAATAGAAATAAATAAATACTGTCAAAAAATACATTTTTAACTTACAACTTTAGTAGTTTTTCCTATACATATTAAGACAGTATATGTGGATTATCATTATGCTATATATATATATATATATATATAAGTTCGTGTGCAATTATTTCTATCATAAATACAAATAAAGTTATAAATTTTTTAAAGTGCACACAAACTTTATGGACACACACACACATACATATGTGTGTGTGTATATATATATATATATATATATATATATATATATATATGTATGTTTTAAATTGTAATGATACTTAGTGCCAAAGATTGCTTTTTTTTTTTCCTCAGTACTTTATTGGTAGAAAGGCATTCTAGGCAAGCAGATTTATCAAAGTGCTCAATATCAAGATATGGATAGTCTTAATGGCTCATGGCTTGGGTATAAAGAGAAGCAATAAAAGTAAGTAACCCTGAAGAGCAAAGATGTTACAATAATGCCTTCACGAAAATTTTAAATCGGCATAATTGAAATAAGTGTTCAGCTAAGTGACACTTCTTCACGTTTTATATATATATATATATATATATAGAGAGAGAGAGAGAGATTTTCTTGATGTAGTCACAACTTTGCTAGGCTGGTCATGTTGCAGGGCTGAGTGATGATAGAATGCTTAAGGTCCTCATGTACAGCCAGCTTGACAGTGCACAAGGGACTACTGGATGGCCATGGTTCAGGTATAAAGACACACTAAAGAGTAACCTCTTAGCTTTCAATGAGCCTCTTCCTAACTGAGCGAGTTTCCCTGGGTAGAAATAACTGAAGATATGTTTGGCAGAGTGGTATCAGAAATTTTTAAATCAGTTGTATTGACTGGTTAAGAGACAAGATAATGGTGAAAAGCGTCAGTAAATATTCCTGTGACTATGTCCTAAGATCCTTATTATTGCACAATAGATGCACTTGTATGCAGGTCACTAGCAGAACTGAAATATCATGTATGACACAATCATGAAAACTGAATGTGATTGTATAATTTTTATACCTTAAAATTAGTAGAAGAGTCCATTATCGTGTGTGTGTGTATATATATATATATATATATATATATACACACACACACACACACAGAGTATTCTATGTCTATAGCATGACTTGGAGTTTTATGTACTATGCAATTATCAGGTGCATATTATTAACTGACCGTTTCTAGAGAAAAAATATTCATGTATCTTGGGTGTATATCCATTTGTATATTATTTATTGATTCCTTCCCTATAGAACACTCTCAGCTATTGGGTGTGTATAATGATAATATACATGCTAAAAAGTCTGCCTCCTTCTACCGAGCGCCCATAGCTCAGAGGTAGAATCGCTGATGCCAATTCGGTCGGGTTTCAATCCTGGGTTAAAAGAAATTGTATGTCTAACTGTACTGATGAGCTGTGAAACAGATCTGTCTGTGGAGATATATATATATATATATATATATATATACACACACACACACACACACACACACACACACACTGTCTTGAGTAATTCCAAAAAATAACCTATCATGTTGGCCTAGAATTAAATGCAAATGTTCTTGTTATAGTCGTAGATAGTAAAATATACTGTTTATAACTCATTTTCTTTTCTAGTAAATATTTACAAACAACCTTATATATAAATATGTATTTTCTTTCAAACATGTTTAGTTGAAAATTATTAATAGATTCTATCTGAATCTTTCTCTAACCAAATGATGAAAAAACAAAAAAACTAATCAGTTGGTGCAAGGTCAGAGATGAATATGAAGAGTGTTGTATATTATGTGCATATAATTGTACGTTGCATATATTTTTAAAAATATATCATAAACTAACAGTATAGCCTGGTGTTGCTCAGGTGTAATGAAAGCTTTAAACTAATCCATGGTCCTGGAGCTCAGACACTTTGGACGTTGGCATGAAAGACTAAAAAGCAATAGTTGTTTCCAGTTAAAGCAAAACTGTAGACTGAAAGAAAAATGAATGAATGTAAGTCAAATTTTGATTTCCTGGTATCAATATCAAATAAGTTTTTTTTCGTCGTAAACTGAATATTGAAGGTTAAATAAGTCCTCTGAGTAAATGGTATCATGGCTGAGATTGAGAACTACAATTATACTTACTTAGAGCCAAACCTGAAGTAAAAATTAAAATAAAAGGGCTGAAAAAATACATACATACAGGCAGAGAAACACCCACACACAAACATCTTGCCCTATATATATGATCGATTTTCTGCGCTATTGTAAGAACGGCAACCTTGAAACTTCTGAATATCATTTCTTATGTCTTTGTCTATGAGTGTATCAAATTTGATTAAAATCAGACCACTCCTTCTATAACCTGATTTTTTTCGATTATTGATTTTCGATATTTATCGTGAGTACCTCGACACAAAACCTAGCTAAGAACACTCGCAGACGCTTATAGTACAACTGTGTAAATTTTCAAGAAAATCGGTTCAGCTGTTTCAGAGTCTATAGGTAATGAACACACACACGCACACACAAAGTTCCATTTATAAATAAGTTTATTTATATATATATATATATATATATATATATATATATATAAAAAATATGAGATTATAATAAATATGATATAATAAATATTAAATGGCTTTTGAAAGTATTTTAGTTTCTATATAGTTTATTTGTAAATTGAAATCTTTGTCTTATGCTGACAATATAAACTAAACATTTTTGTTTCATAGTTTGTGGTATTAATAATTGAATACAATTTGAAACAAATCATAAATCCAAATAAGCAATATCGAGATTTGATGATTACAAAAGTATTATTTCATCCAGTAATTTACAATGCTGATAAGTTCAATGGAAGATAGAGTAAAGTATTTTCATTAGATTTATTCACAATTTATTTGGTTTATAATGAAGAATTATTGAATTTATAAAATTCTGTTTGATTCAGATAAATCTTATATTAGTATTTGGATTTCTTAATCTCGTAATGTCACTGATTTCATGAGGATATCAGTTGATTTTTTTTAACATGAAGCAATTCACGAACTGTAAATGTAAATAAGTCTACGGCTATATTGGGTTGAATGCACCGGTTCCCGTCTGATCACCAAAGTTAAGCAACATCGAGCCTGGTCAGTACTTAAATGGGTGACCATTTGGGAATATTAGGTGCTGTAAATGTAAGGACCAAGAATGGTCCACTGGTCCTCCAGGTTTGGGGGTTGGGTGCAGGGCTAACAACCCTGACCCGTAAAAAACAGTTTGTTACAGAAACAGTAACAAAATGTTGCTGCTCTATGCACCATTGGGTGTGATGGATAAATGATGAAATGAATGATGATGATGAAATGTAAATAAGTAAAATTTCTTCATTCTCTTTCACTCCTAGTAATTCCCTTGAATTTTAGTGGCATTATCACCTTGCTGAGAGGGAATTGATTAAAAAAAAATTTTAGTGGAAGCCAGCAATACTTGTTATGAGTATGAAGTGTGTGTTTTTATTTTTACTTGTTCAAAGGGTGTCGGATATGCGTTGTGGTGCAGTGGATATTGGCTTGGAACGAGAAATCGGGGAGCCGAGTTCAAATTCCAGTTGAATATCTTGTATTCACTTATCCACAAGTACCCTTGGGAAAGGTATTAATCTCTCTTACCTCCAGTTATGGGTTAAATAACAGGACAGATTGGGTTCTATAGCCTTGGCTGGCAACCAGTCTACCGCAGAAAGCAATGGCAACCTACTGCGGGATAATCTTCTGACCAGTCAGTCATGTCTATTTTGAGACATGATTGCCCTAGCGTGTTTCACGTATGACACTTAACTGACTGAATGTACTCAGTAAAGGCTTAAAAATTTGTAAATTTAAGAGCATTCATAGAAAATTTAAGTAAAGATCATTTCTGAGGATGCTAATATTTACTTTCGTTTACTATCGCCCGGTTCACACTCCACCCTCGTCTATTGAACAGGTGTAGAAGCTCATCCCTTGTTCCTGTTTAGGATGTGGTTTCCAGCTTTCTCTTTTCTAATCTTTTCACTTTTCTTTTTTGTTTCTTCTTTTTTTTTTTAATTTATTTATTTATTTATTTTTTTCAATTGGAGTAGATAAACTAAACTATCGCCAGATTCACACTCCACCCACATCTATTGAACAGGTGTAGAGGCTCATCCCTTGTTCCCTGTTTAGGATGTGGTTTCCAGCTTTCTCTTTTATAATCTTTTCATTCTTTTCTTATTTTTTTCAATTGGAGTAGATAGACTAAACTATTGCCCGGTTCCCACTCCACCCACATCTATTGAATAGGTGAAAAGACTCATCTCTTGTTCCCTGTCTAGGATGTGGTTTCTGGCTTTTTCTTTTCCAATCTTTTCACTCTTGCATAAACCCCTGCACATCAGTGGCGTTACCGCCTTGCTCGGGATGATATGATTAAAAAAAACAAAAGTCTGTAATTTATACTAGAGTAATCAATAAACTTAATTTTTATAAGGACAAGTAGATATTGCATATTTTACAAGTGTCTTTTGAAATCAGCCTTTATTGTAATATGAACCAGTTTTCTTGATTGATGGCTGAGCATAACCGAAGTCTTATCTTAAATTTAACTCCAAATTTCATGGCAACTAAGTATCTGCTTTACTATTAATCTTTATCCTGATAAATTTGAGGCCTTTTAAGTGTATGAATGAATTTGTCTATATTTCCACTTTTTAGATATATTTCTAATTTGAGTATATTTGTAGACAAAAGTACATGTTTGACTATTCCTTGTGTTGTTGAGTCCTAACTTGATAACTAGAAAGTTTTGCAAATATTTCAAAATGCTTATGAGAACAGAATTAAGAAAATGTATGTGTGTTCAATAAAAGCTTTTTGTTTGCATAGGATTCTAATTTTTAAACAAACTTAATTTTGTTATTTGATTGGGTTGGCAAATATATAAAAAGAAATGGCGCACATGTGTGTGTGTGTTTTTTTTTGTTTTTTAATATATAGTTTAATCTATCTATTCCTAATTGGAGTAGATAGACTAAACTGTTGCCCGGTTCACACTCCACCCACGTCTATTGAATAGGTGAAGAGGCTCATTCCTTGTTCCCTGTTTAGGATGTGGTTTCCGGCTTTCTCTTTTCCAATCTTTTCACTCTTTTCTTTTTTTTTTTTTTTCCAATTGGAGTAGATAGACTAAACTATTACCCTGTTCCCACTCCACCCATGTCTATTGAATAGGTGAAAAGGCTCATCTCTTGTTCCCTGTCTAGGATGTGGTTTCTGGCTTTTTCTTTTCCAATCTTTTCACTCTTACATAGCCCCCTGCACATCAGTGCTCAGGGTGATATGATTAAAAAAAAAAACCCCAAAAAAAACCTTGCATCAGTCTGACTGATGCCAATTTCCATTCCTGAGTTAATTCAGGAGTTTAACATCTAGGAGAGTGATTCATTGTGCCTTCTTGGACTAACGTTTTCTGTTGGTACGAAGTGGAAAGATTATATTGAATCCATTGCTAAGAAAGTTGTTTCTCTGTGTCATGCTAAACAATTTTTCTCACCAGAGTCTAGCTAACATTTTTAAAGTCTACCATTTGCCTTTGATTTGATTACTGCTGCCACCTTTGGTCTGGTGCTCCTGCTGTATATTTAGAGATTCTTGATAAAATCCAAAGAAGAATCAGCAACGTTATTTGTCCTGATCTGGCATCTTGGCTTCAGTCACTGCTGTAATATAATGTAAAAAGGCCTAACAATAACAGATGGGTCATCAAAACCTTGCTCGGTCTGCTGCTAGAAAAATTTGGTTCCGTGTGTCATGCTAGACAATTTTCTTCATACATCTTAAATATTTAGTTTCAGTTGTTTAATGGCATATCAACCTCGCTGAGTTATTTAATGCCAAAAAAGTGAGGTATTTTTGAAATGTGTGTGTATGTGTGTATAATATATATATATATATATATAATATGCATTGTGGTACAGTGGATATCGGCTTGGAACGAGAAATTGGGGAGCCGAGTTCGAATTCCAACTGAATTCATTGCATTCACTTACACGCAAATACCCTCAATCCGCCCATTTCTTCCAGTTATGGGTTAAATAACAGGACAGATTGGGTTCTATATCCTTGGTCGGCAACCAGTCTACCGCAGAAAGCAATGGCAACCTTCTGCGGGATAATCTGCCCAGTCAGTCATGTCTCTGTCGAGACATGATCGCCCAAGCGTGTATCACGTATGGTACTCAACTGACTGAGATATATATATATATATATTTTTTTTTTTTTTTTTTTGTTTCGGTTATCGTGAGAAGGATAATTTAGTCAGATTTTAATGAAAACTTTGTTTTTCTTTTTTCTTTTAGGAAACTGAAAATGTCTTCTAGTTTTGTATTCAAAAATGTTTTGATGAGTTTTTTTTTTCTTCAAAAATGTATATTTTTCTATAAAAGTTTATTTTTATGTAGATATTTCTATAAAAGTGTATTTCTATACTTTCATAGTGTTTTGACCACAGTTTTTTTTTTTTGGGGGGGGGGTAACTATTTGCCCATAGTTAGGACCCTAACAGGTGCTACCACTCTGGGTCAGAGTGAATTTGAGAACAACAGCAATTAAAGGGTGGTTCCATGCTCCTCACAACCTCCCAATCAGAGGCCTTACTGCCGGATGCAGTTTACCGTCATTCCCAGGACCTTAGATATTTAGAGGTCTATGAGTCATTCATGATTTGAACATTGCTGCCACGTATGGTCTGGCACTCCTGCCATATATTTAGAAATCCATGATAAAATCCAAAAATGCAATGTTGTTTATCCTGACTCCCTTTTTTTTTTTTTTTTGTCTCAGACATATATTTTCAAAATTTTATGAAATGGGTTAAATTCATGTTTTTAATTTTTTAAACATTATTTTTAATTGGTACTCATATTTGAGTAGATACTTTATTTTTACACACACACACACACACACACACACACACACACACACATATATATATATATATATAGTCATCCGCAGACAGATCTGTTTCGCTGTATCACAGCTCATCAGTACAGTTAGGCATCCGATTGCTTTTTAACCCAGGATTAAAATTCGATCGAATTGTGGTCAGTCGGCTATTCTACCTCTGAGCTATGGGTGATCGGTATATATATTAGTCATCCACATACAAGCCTGTTTCACTGTATCACAGCTTATCAGTGTGGCTAAACACATCCACTTGGTTCTGGCTGTGATTGAAACTCGACCGATTTGGTGTCAGTTGGAATTTTTATTATTTAAGCCATAGGCGCATGGAATCAGAGAAGGGAAATTTTAATGTGTTGTATATAAGCAATGTATACACACACCAGTCACCGAAAGAACTCTCTTCATTTCTGAAGAGTCACGCTTATACAGAAGTGGAAACTGTTTTTAAAATTTTCTTCTCTAGAGAGCTCAATATATATAAAATAATTAAACAGTATCTTCTAGGAGACACGAGTTCATATCCTGCTGGAAGATGCATATTTTCCTAATAAAATTTGTTAATTATTCAGGCCAGTAGATGTAAATAAATATACTGTTTAATTATATATAAAAAATAAAAAGTATCTACTCAAATCCAAGTATCCATTAAAAATAATGTTTAAAGAAATAAATTAAAAATGTGTGTGGGACCACTTGGGAATACCATTTACTGTAGGCTTTGATGTGTGAATGGTATAATAGATAACTGCTGGGACATCTTTAAACTCTGATTGTAGATTTTTTTTTTTTGTGTGTGTGTGGTTATGGCCAATCTTGGCAAAAGATTCATGTTGTTTAGCACCTTAGTAATTAAATATCTAAACTTATTTATAAATGGAACTTTGTGTGTGTGTCTGTTACCTATAGACTCCAAAACAGCTGAACCAATTTTCTTAAATTTACACAGTTGTACTATAAGCGTCTGCGAGTGTTCTTAGCTAGGTTTTGTGTCAAGGTACCCCCGACGAATATCGATAATCGAAAAAATCGGTTTATAGGAGTGGTCCGATTTTAATTAAATTTGATACTCATACATTAAGACATAAACAATATTCAGAAGTTTCAAGGTTGCAGTTTTTACAATAGTGCAGAAAATCGATTTTATATATATAAAAAGCAAGATGTTTGTGTGTCTGTTTATCCTTCTGTATGTATTTTTTTCAGCCCTTTTATTTTAGTTTTTGCTTCGGATTTGGCTCTAAGTAGGTATAATTGTAGTTCTTAGTCTCAGCCATGATACCATTTACTCAGAGGACTTATTTAGCCTTCAAAATTCTGTTTATGACGAAAAAAATTATTTGATATCGATACCAGGAAATCAAAATTTGACTTACATTCATTCATTTTTCTTTCAGTCTGCAGTTTCGCTTTAACTGGAAACAACTATTGCTTTTTAGTCTTTCGTGCCAATGTCCAAAGGACGTCCAACGCCCAGGACCATGGATTAGTTTTAAAGCTTTCATTACACCCAAGCAATGCCGGGCTATACTGCTAGTGTGAAATAAATGCAATATATGCTTTATAAATATGTGTGATACCAAAGTCTGTTAAGTCTTAACAAATATCTGCTTCAATAATACTAAATATTATGAGGATTGCAAATAATTTTTTTTTTGTCTATATTTCTGAGATGAGGTAGTATTTACAGTATTTATATTATTTGGACTATTGTCCTCATCTTTGTTGCCATTTGTATGACGTTTTGGCCATTGTACAAGGAATCAGCATATATGCTCGGCTACAAACATCTAAGCCTACCAAGCATAGAGATGAAGACAATATGGGAACCAGTAATACAGAGTACCAGAGAAAATCATTAGTGTCAAAAATTGCAATATGAACTCTGGTAAAAAAGGGTTACTGAACATTAGGTTTACATGTCCCCAAAATTCAGTTGTTCTTGTCCTTAAGTATATAGACTTTAGTTCCAGTGACTTGACCCAAAGAGTCAATGGTGAGTTCATACCAGGCTACAGCAGTGGTGAACAAATAACTCACAAGGATAGAGGGAGATAACTCATGACTACCCAAAGAGGCACTACTACGCAAGTAATGAAGATCATAAACCCTGGTGATTGTAATAAAGGATTTGGTTCGAAATTCCTAGCACCTGAAGAAGGCCGGAGCATACAATGACCAAAATGTTGTACAAATGGCTACAAAGATTAGGACAATAGTCCGAATAAAGTAAATACTGTAAATTTTTTTTGTAAATTTCTAATTTTTCTAGTATATATTTTGGGTACAGTACATTTACAACCAGACAACCTCTCTTATAATGCTGATAATGGTTCTTCTAGCATTTGTTTCTTTCATTAATCTTAATGAAATTATTAACCTGACAAACTAGTATTTTAAAGGCATTATTTGTTCAGATCTAGATTTTATTACTTTTAATATCAGCTTTTGTTTTAATGTAAGCTAATGAAGTAAACTATTCTATCAATATTGTTTATTTGAATTTGGTCCCAAATAGCCTTGGGAAAGGTATTGATCCATTTCTTCTTCCTCCAGCTTTGGGTTAAATAGCAGGACAGATTGGGTTCGATAGCCTTGGTTGGTAACCAGTCTACCACAGAAAGAAATGGCAACCTACTGCAAGAAAATCTGCCCAAGCGTGTATCACGTTTGGCATTTAACTGACTGACTGAATTTTTTTTTTTTTTATAACTATTGGATTTAAAACTTAGACACTGGCCTTGTTCATGGATCCATTTACCTTATCACTCAAATAACTTTCAACAAATATGTGGAGAATTAAAATTTTCTCTTATTCTTTTGACACATTAATTCTTGATTGAAAACTAGAAAGATCTGTTAGTCATTTTTAAAAATCTTTGTGTGCTTTAATGGATATAGATGCATTTAAGCAATAGGAATAAAAAAAAAAATCTTTTCCCTTTCTGCATGCTTTAATGGACATAAATGCATCTGAACAACAGGAATTTTAAATGTACGCCAACTATAAATGAGTATGGAAAATGAAAAACTTGATAAAGCTTTGAAATTTGCTCACCACATTAAATTAAGATCAATAATTGTAAAAAGAACCTGTAAGATAATGTTAGACATAGAATTATCATCATTGTTTAACATCCATTTTCATACTGGCATGGGTTGGACGGGGTTTTGTTGATGGTTCTTTTCCAGGCTACCCACTTTTGTGTAATGCCTGGCTTTAATCTCATCTTCCATAAATTGTCAAGCTGGGTCTGTGTTTTAAGTATTCTACCTATCCCTCTTTGGCCATCGGCCTCAATAAACTTACAATTGCTGACTAGGTTTTCTATGTCTATTCTCTCAACATGCCCAAGCCATCTAAATTTTATTTTGACACATAGCATCTGTTATATAGAATTATATTGTAAATTTTTTTTTTTTATAAATTGATCAAGTTTTAAACTTAAGTGTTGAATGTAAATCAGTCAGTTAAGTGGCATACATGATACACCCTTTGGGCGATCATGTCTCGAAATAGACATGGCTGAGTGGGCTGAAGATTATCCCGCAGTAGGTTGCCATTGCTTTCTGTGGTAGAATGGTTGCCAACCAAGGCTATAGAACCCAATCTGTCCTGTTATTTAACCCATAACTGGAGGGAAGAGACAGATTAATACCTTTCCCAAGGGTATTTGTGTGTAAGTGAATGCAAGGAATTCAAGTGGAATTTGAACTCGGCTCCCCAATTTGTTGTTCCGAGTAGATATCCACTGCACCACAACACATAGCAATACAATGCTTAAAAGTTCTTGACTTGACTAAGAAAGAATTAAAAGAAAGTGTTTATCTGGTCATGTTTTAGAAATAGTGATTGACAAAAAGTTTATCACTGCCCTGTGTACATGCATATATTAGTAACATAGAAAACTGATGACCCCTTTTCTAATCTATTCATCTAGGATCCTCACACAAAAAAGATAATATGAATAAAACAATACATCAGGTGAATAATTTATGAAGTGAATTAAAACATTTAAGTTTTGGTGTTATTTAAAGTTTCTTAGAATATCCAAATGATCTTCCTAAAATGAATAGAAAAATTTTATCATCTCCTAAGTTATAAAATAGAACATTTGCATATTATACATGGTTACATCAAATTTTGTAATATATTGAATCTTGTCTTCAGAAAATTTTTACTAGTTTCTCTTGGAAATGTAATATAGTGTATATTATTTTTATATCAGTCAGTTAAGCGCTGTATGTGATACACACTTTGGCAATCTTGTCTCTTTCAAGACATGAATGACTTAGTGGAAGATTCCCCCCCCCCCACAGTAGGTTGCCATTTCTTTCTGTGGTAGACTTATTGTCGACTAAGGCTATAGAATTGAATTTGTACTACTATTCGACTCATAGTTGGAGAGAGAAGAGATAGATTAATATCTTTCCCAAGGGTATTTGCATGTAAGTGAATGCAACGAATACAACTGGAATTTGAACTTGGCTCTCCGATTTCTCATTTTGAGCCAATATTTATTGCATCACAACTCGCAGCCATACAAATTATAATCTGGTTTAATATTTTAGAATTAACTTCATGGTTTTATTCATCTTAACAATTTTAGTACAATCGGTTAATGGTCAATGTCAAAAATAGTTGTTTTAATTTTCAATGAATTAATAATAGTGATTTCTGTTAACTTTGATAAGACTGCTATTCTCTCTCCAGTCTTTGCGTATGAATAGGTTAACTAAAAAAAAAAAAAGGTATCTATCAGAACTTTATACATTAAATAAATCAAATATTCTAATAGATGTTTACATCGCTTCATATTTAATTTATTGAATCACATTATAGACATTCTTGTCTGTATGCATGTATTAATCCTAAATGTGATAAAATAGACATCATAGTGGGATGCACATTTTACTATGAATTATTTTTGATCACTGAAACAATTTGTTGATGTTGTTTTAGATTAGTTATAAGAACACTTTTAAACAATTTTGCATTGTGGGGGGGGGGCATTTAAAAAGTTTAAGATATTCTTCTTTTTCTTCTATGTGCCCTGTCCCTTCAGGACGTAGGCGATCATGGATCTCCACGTCTCCCTATCCCTTGTGGCTCTTAGTATGTTTGCTCCTGTTGCTCCTGGCAACCCCCGTTCCGTTATCCACCTGATCAGACCCTGCAAATATGTTATCCGCTGCCTTCCTCTGTCTCTCCTTCCTTCTATCTGTCCAGTCAGTATCCGGTTCTCCAGGCTCTCCTTCCTCATTGCATGTCCTAGGAACTTCAGTTGTCTCTTCCATTCTTTCTAACACTTCGTCGTTAAAGTCTTAAAATGTCTTTTACTAAAACCTTTTATTTTCTTGATTTTATTGCATTTTTCCATGGATAGCAACTCTGAATGAGGAATTGGTGAGCAGAGTTTGGATCCATTACATTCACTTACATGCAAAATATCTTTGGGAAAGGTTTGAATGCATCTTCTCTCTCAGCTAATGGTTAATTAGGACTTGTATCTGGAAAAAAATTACTTTAAAAATGTTTGTATTGCAATATTCCCTTGAAAAAAAAAAAAAATTACATTCTGAAATGTTTCAGCTTTAAATAACCCATAAGGGACTGATAAGCTGTTAGAAAAAAATATTATATATGTATAACTTTTTTTTTTTTAATGTATACTCTCTAAATTTCAGAAGACATAAAGGTTATGTTTTTCATGTCTGTATTTTTCTTGTCATATGATACTTAATAACTTTTCCAAGTAGTCTCTATAGTATACCATTAATGTATTACCAGCCTTATATTTTTATAGTAAGATGTAAGATATATTTTCCAGCGGATAATTATAAAATTTTGCATTTAAAAATTTTATTTTTTAAAATATTTACTTTTATAAATATTTTTAAAAATATTTCTTTTTATAAAATATAAATTTCTCTGTATTTATAGTTGTGATAATTTCAAGCTTCTAATCCATTCAAAAGAAAAAAAATTACATTTATGTTCGCACTAAAAGTAAATTCATGTTCACACTAACATTTATGTTACAGAGCCATGCCAAGTCCGTCTGCCTTGCAGAGCCATGCTAGGCCTCTGATTGGGAGTTTAGAGGATTTGAGGAGCATGGAACCACCTTAATTGCTCTTGCTCCCAGGTTCATCCTGACTTGGGATGCTAGCACCTGCTAGGGTCCCAGCTATGGGCAAAACTCAAGACATTGAAAAAGCATGAAAATACATTTTTATAGTAAAAAGCCCGCTGATACATTTTTCTGAAAAAAAAGTATCAGAAATTTTTATTTTCTAAATTTTATTTTATTTTTTTTTATTTATTTATTTTTTTTAAGCAAAATCACCAGCAATACATTTTATAGTAAAATTGCAGACCTGGTATACATTGTCAAAAAATAATTTGCTTTGATTAATCTTATTTCTTGTAAAAAGAAAGATTTTACTCCTTATTTGATTTTGTAAGATTATTTGGTTTAAAAAAAAAAAAAAAAAAAAAGAAGGCAAGTAATTATAATTTAATCATGAATTATAAAATTTGAATTTTTATATTTACACTTTGTCATTAAATAACCCATACAGGTTGATATGTCACAAAACAAAAACCAATTTTATTTAATACCAAATTCATTTCTATGGATTTTGTATCTTGTTACAACTTAATTTAGAATACTGAAATAAGTTTTTTATTGCCTCATTTTCTTCAAGTAATTTACTATTGCCAAAAGTTTGTGATAGTCTAATTTCAAAGATTTCAAATAATAGGGATGTTTCATATTTTTGCAGGATGTGCTGGTGGTATAATGGATAACAGCCCCAAATAAGAAATTGAGTTTGAATTCCATTTGTGTTCAGTGCATTAACTTACATGCAAATATCACTGGAAAAGATATGACTCCTCTGCTTTCCCTCACACATGGGTTAAATAGTATCTTGAAAAATCATTGTCAAGTTAATGCAATATTGCTTTAAAAAAATCATACAATCCAAAATGTTCTAGCTTTAAATAGCTCAAAGGTTTAGTTGCCAAAACAAACTTATCAATTGTATTTTTACTGGAGATACTTGGCAGATTTACTATATACTTAGGTACGTAATGTATGAAACTTTCATTTAAAAAATTTTTTTCCAATATTTAACTCTTAGCTAAAATGCTTCTAATTTTTAGATGATTTTGTGGCTGAAAATCAGTTAAGTGCCATATGTGATATGCACTTGGATGAGCATGTCTCGAAAGAAACATGACTGACTGGCAGAAGATTTTCCCAAAGTAGGCTGTTTTTCTGTGGTAGAGTGGTTGCCAACCAAGGATACAGAATCCAATCTGTCCTGCTATTTAATCCATAACTATAGGGAGAAGAGACAGATTAATCCCTTTCCCAAGGGTATTTGTGCATAAGTGAATGCAATGAATTCAACTGGAATTCAAACTCTGCTCTCTGATCTCTTGTTCTGAGCTGATATCCACTGCACCACACTGCTCTTGTGAAAATACTTAGCTTATAACTTGGAGCTTTTTATTCACTATTAGAGTAAAAATATTTTACAAGATTTGTAAAATTCAGGTAACCCATTCCTGTACCCCTCCCCTCAGTTGGTTGGTGCAAAAAATTTGAGTATGACTATTCCTCCAACTATTAAAATTTTCAGTATTTTTTCTGCACACTTTAAAAGACTGTTACAATGACAATTTACAATATGTTCAGGAATTAACTTTCTTGGCTGCCTGTATCAATGCCAACAAAATAATCATCAGGAATTCAATATAGATAATCTTTTGGTAAAGAACATTGAGAGGCAAGTAAGTATGAGGACATGATTGTGTATTGCATTGTTCATATTACTTGTAGCTGTCAACATGAAGAATTTGTAGCTTTTATATTGACAATTTTTATAAGAATGTTGCTTGTCAAATGCACATTGAACTTTTATATCTCATGCTTATTTTGATGCATGAAATGGAAATCATTTCATTTTTCCTAATAAATATGCTAATTATAGCTTTGTAAGGTAACATACTAATAGGAAATTAATCTGTCTGCTTTGGTTATAGTAATTTTCCTTTCTTTCTCTCTATTAATGTCATTGGTTGACTTGTTTTGACATGCTTAATTAAATGTGTGGAAGGTCTTAAATTTTTTTTTTTTTAAGCTATTCGAAGACACTATTATACAAAATATGATTATACATTAAAACTCTAGCAGAGGAAAGTAATTAGACTTTCTGAATGCATTTTTAAGCTGATTTTGGTGTGGGGATCCACAAAAAAAGCTCTTGCACCTGTTGCAGTTTAGTTTGCCATCCAGGTTAGTTAAAAATGATAGAATGAGCAAAATGATTTTTGTGCCAGAGTAAATAATACATAGAAAATAAGCAAGATGTCATTACATTTGGCAATCCCATCTCTCAAATTTCTCTGCCTTTTTCAGCATTTTTAAAAAAAATTATCTTTGTAATATCAAGAAATTTACCTCTTGTAACAGTTATCTACCACTGAGCAATTGCTTAAAGGGACTTGTTGTTCAGTACTTAATATGTAGTTCAGTACTTAATATGTAGTTCAGTACTTAATATGTAGTTCAGTACTTAATATGTAGTTCAGTACTTAATATGTAGTTCAGTACTTAATATGTAGTTCAGTACTTAATATGTAAGATTGCATGTCAGCAGTGTTGACTGTAATATTTTTACCTGTCTTAATGCCTGTTATTTTATTATTCTCTCTCTTTAATAGTTTTTTTTTTTTTTTTTTCTTACATTCTCTCACAGTAGATTTTCGCATCTTAGTGGCTTTGTTGCTTTACTTGGACCAAAATGATCAAAAAATGTTGAATACTTTCATGCTAATGCTAACACATTTTCTGTAGCATATTTCCATCTGAACTTGGCTAAAACATAGACGTTATTCTTGACTGAACTGGATTTGTTCGACCAAGTGAAAATTTATAAATTACTCTAAAATCTGCATTGCTTTAAGTACACTTGCATGGGAATAGTTAAGAGGATTTTTAAGTATACCAAATATTTTGTATAATTCTTTTATACTGATCATGTATTCTTAGTTTCATTAGATCATCATTTTAATTTTTTTTTTTTTTTTTTTGAGAAATCTTGCATATCACACATTTACTATCTTATTTGTTTTTTTGTAGTTTGGTTGCATTACATATGAGAGTTGAAAATTAGTCTAGAGTTGGATTTTATCTTGAAGCCATATTTCTTTTCATTTGTGTATTTTCCTAACTACATTGGAATATTATAATGCATATGGAAAATGTCTCTCATGAAGTCAGATTTTTGGCTGTAACTGAAGTAACAAAGTATTTTTTACATAAAAGAAATGAAAACCAGATGATTCTACACGAGGTGTGCACTAAAAAAACAACTTGTGAGCCATGTTTCGTCATGGCTAAGCAATACATCTTTCTGAAGACTTTCCTTGAATGTTCTTGGAATTCTTATGCAGTGTTAGTTTTCTAGCCTTTAAGCATTTTATCATTCAAAGAATAAAATAATTCTTGGAAATTGAATAAACCCTAATTGGAATCCATACTTTCTCTCAATCTCTCTCTAGAGTTCATTATCCATGGTTACAAATTATTCAGGTTGCACTCTTTTGAAAATGTTTGCAAAGACAGTGAGTGATGCATTGCTATTTTGCACCAGCATTCAACATTGTTAAATTTTAAACATTTTCATAGCAAAATATATGCAAGTCACTTGACAATTTAAATTTATTAAGTTGGCATAACTAGAGATGGTAGAGAAATTTTTTTCATTTATATTTCCTTCATTATGAACGTTATTAGGTTGTCCTAAAAGTGTAAACACTTGCAAAAAATTGAAATTGTACTTGCTAAGTAATCTAAGGTTACCAGAAAATACTTGCAAAAATTGAAATTTTACTTGCAAAAACAAAAAAAATTATTGCTCAAAATAAAGACCATCATTTTCCAAGACTTTCTGTCATTGATCTGTAAGCTTTCGGATCTAGTCAAAGTACCATTCAGCCGGCTTCGAATCAAAGAATTTTTGACACGCTTCCTTGACTTCATCAAACAAGTTGAATCGGCGGCCCTTCAGAAAGTGTTGCATTGAGTGAAAAAGGCCGTAATCTGATGGAGCACAGTCAGGACTGTAAGCTGGATGTGGCAGAACCTCAACACCGTCCAGCTCTTCAAACTTGTCTTTGGTCTTCTTGGCGGTGTGTGGCTTGGCATTGTCCTGCTGCATCAAAGTGCATTTTCGGTTGATCAGAGCTGGGTACTTTTGCTTCAACTTTTCATCGACCCACTCAAGTTGCTGACAGTAAAGTTTGGCACTGATGGCACGACCATTTGGAACCAACTCAAAATGCACAATTCCTTCAAAGTTCCACTAAACGCACAACATGACTTTCTTACCGAATTGATCTTGTTTTGAAACCGATGCTGTCTCTTGCCCTTTCTGAACCCATTGCTTGTCTCGATTGTGCTGGACCAGATAGACCCATTTCTCATCGGATGTCACAATGCGCTTCCAAAAATGCTCGTCCAATGGATGGCTGAGCAATTGACGGCAAATTTCAACTCATCTGTTGACTTGTGCTTCGGTGAGTTCGTGCGGATCCTGGTGCAGCTTTTTGTGAACAAAATCAAGTTGCTTCAAATGTCGGTGAATTGTCAATTTGCCAACTCCAAGCTCATCAGCCAATTCTCAAGTGATCAATGAAGGTGCAATGTCCAACCCGGTTTGCAAGTCTCCATTATCTAACTTTAATGGCCATCCCGAACGAGGCTTATCTTCAAGACTCATGTCGCCAGAATCGAAACGCTTGTACCACTTTGAGATCGCCACATATGCAATTGTTCCTTCATCTTCAGCAGCACAAATCTCATCTGCAGCTTTTCTGGTTGAAAGACCTCACTTCCAGCAGTATTGAATCAAAACTCGCAGTTCAATTTTTATCAATTGCCATCTGAAATACAAAGATGAAGATCACTATAACAGTATAAATGCAAAATTGCATAAAAATTCAATTTTTCGCAAGTGTTTAGAAACTTTTGGGACAACCTAATATTATATCAAGGATATAATCAACTTATTATATATTTTTTTTTTTTTTTTTATCATATCACTCCAAGCAAGGCGGTAACACCACTGATGCACAGGGGACTACGTAAGAGTAAAAAGATTGGAAAAGAGAAAGCCAGAAACCGCATCCTAAACAGGAAACAAGGGATGAGCCTCTTCACCTGTTCAATAGATGTGGGTGGAGTGTGAACCGGGTGATAGTTTAGTCTATCTACTCCAATTGAAAAAAAAAAAAAAGAAAAGAGTGAAAAGATTGGAAAAGAGAAAACCGGAAACTGTATTCTAAACAGGAAACAAGGGATGAGCCTCTTCACCTGTTCAATCAAGGATGTGCGTTGTGGAGTATTGGATATCGGCTCGGAACGAGGAATCGGAGGGCTGAGTTTGAATTCCAGCCAAATTCATTGCATTCACTTACGCGCAAATACCCTTGGGGAAAAGTATTAATCCATCTATTCCTTCCAGTTATGGGTTAAATAACAGGACAGATTGGGTTCTATAGCCTTTGTCAGCAACTAGTTTACTGCAGAAAGCAATGGCAACCTACTGCGGGATAATCTTCTGCGGGATAATCTTCTGCCTAGTCAGTCATGTTTGTTTCGAGACATGATCACCCAAGCGTGTATCATGTATGGCACTTAACTGACTGAATATTATATCTGTGATACAAAAACATGGTAGGTTACAGACAGAACAGAATGGCTGAAAGGAAAAAGAATGACAGACATGCTTTGTTCTCAGAGACTTTCATATTACTATCTTATACACAAACACATGGAGATATATCTTCATAGCAAAGTAGACTGTAAGAAATAAAAAGAGCCTTACATATAATATAGAGATACATGTCTGGAGAAGCCATGTTTATGACTCCAGATTCAAACAGGCCAGATTCATTAGTAAGCTGAAAAGTCTCAAGTCAAATGCATTTTTAAATGCGTTCTATGCAACTGTGGGTGTAATTTTGTATTCTATAAACAGTTTTATTTTAAAATAAGCACTAGAGTAAAACAGTTGTTTCATTAATGGAAAAAAAGCAAATTCTGCAAAATGTAATTAGTCAATTACTGCTCATATAATAGCATAAAGAAATCACTAATTAATGTCGGATGAAACAAGGATATTCTCTTGAAGTTGTGAAGAAACTGGGCACCTCTTGACAAAAAAGTTGTTCAATCACATAGCAATTTCAGATTTTATAAAGATACTAGCAGTATAGCCCGGTGTTGCTTGGGTGTAATGATAGCTTTAAAACTAATCCATGGTCCTGGAGCTCAGACTCTTTGGACGTTGGCACGAAAGACTAAAAAGCAATAGTTGTTTCCAGTTAAAGCGAAACCGTAAACTGAAAGAAAAATGAATGGATGTGAGTCAAATTTTGGTTTCCTGGTATTGATATCAAATTTTCTGCACTATTGTAAGAACTGCAACCTTGAAACTTCTGAATATCGTTTCTCATGTCTTTGTCTATGAGTGTATCAAATTTGATTAAAATTGGACCACTCCTTCTATAACCCGATTTTTTTCGATTATTGATTTTCGATATTTATCAGGGGTACCTCAACACAAAACCTAGCTAAGAGCACTTGCAGATGCTTATAGTACAACTGTGTAAATTTTCAAGAAAATTGGTTTGGCCATTTCGGAGTCTATAGGTAACAGACGCGCGCACACACAGACAAAGTTCCATTTATAAATAAGTTTAGATGAGTGGCGTAAAAAAAAAGAGATAGCAAAATATTTATCAATATGCCGTCTAAAATGACGGCAGCATATATATTGATGTACTTACTATTGAGTATCTTATATTAAGGCATAAGAAAAAGAAACAAAATAATACAAATTTTATTAATATACAAAAAACATCAAATGGAAAATTTAACATACAAATACACTTGCATTTGAAAATTGTGCTAAAATTCAACAAATTAAAGAATTTTAAATGAAACTTAGAAATATGTCTGGAGTTATCTGCATGTAAAAAAACTAAAAACTGCTTTTCACCATTAAAAAGCAAAAACAAATAAAACTTAGTTATTTCAGATTGGAGATGGTTTTAATTCCAGTTCAGATCAAAGAACTGGAACTCATTTTAAAATAGATGAGTATTTAAAAAAAAAATCAGCTTATAAATCTTTGCCATAGGCTTTAATGAAATACTATTGAATGTTGTTTTAAATGTTGAACACAGAAATAGCTGATATTTTCTATCTTCTAAATGCTAATCTATAGGTTAATCCCATTGATTATCGCACGTCCAGCAAAATGAAGCATTACTTGAAATTTTATCCAAGTTTAGCTGGTGATTGGATTTTGTGCAAGTAAATTCTAATACCTGGGAAGTGTTCTAAGAGAGGATGAAATGTGTGACACTTGAGATTCAAAGGCATATTGGTGTACCATGGATGCATTGACGAGGGTATTGAGGGACAGGAATAGTCTACTGGAAACAAATAGGAGCGCACCGGATTGTTATGTGATGTTTGTTCTTCAATATGGCAGTGAATACTGGACAATCTCATTAAAAATGAAGGAAAGATTTGAAGCAACCGAAATGTGGTTATACAGAAGGATGCTGAGAAAGCCATGGACAGAAAAAGGAAACTGATACTTAACATCAGAAAAAAAAAAACTGAAGTTTCTGGGACATGTAATGAGGAAGGAGGGCTTGAAGAATCTGATGCCCACAGGATGGATAGAAGGAAGAAGAAACAAGGGCAAGCAACGCATGACCTACTTGGAGGACTTGAGCAGATGGATGGTGGAGTGGGATAACGAGGAGTTAAGAAAAACAAGAGATAGGCGATCATGGCCCTCCACATTTCCCTATGTCCTAAAAGGACACAGTACATCAAAGAATAATAGTAGCTATGAAACCATTAAATCTGAGAGTTAAATTTCAATTTGCAAGACTATACTTAAAATGTCTTGGAACAATATTTTTATGCCGGGCTCTTTGTTTCTTGGGGATGTATGGGAGGTGTTGCAGATCGTGGCTTGGAATGAGAAAGTAGGAACAGTTTGAATTCCAGTTGTTCATTAGATTCATTTATATGAAGATACTCTTGGGAAATGTATGAATCCATCTCTTCTCTCTCCAAATATGGATTAAATAGCAGACTGAACTATCTAGCTGTGTTGGGCAACCAGTATAGGAGGACAACTTCTATTTAAAACTAATGACAAAGTACGGGTTGCCCTTTGGCAATATATAGTACCCAGAAGTTACCTCTGCTAAAGTTATGGTGAAGACATCAGCATCAGCAGGATGTGGTTTAATTGTAGAATCTAATAGATCAGATTTTGAGAAATTGAACTGCAGTAGTGTTAAGTAGAAGATTCTTTATACTGGATAATGGATGGACCCTACTGAGTAGCCCCCTTGTCTCCTAATATATGTGCAACCAAAACTTTTATGACACATCAAGAGCTAATGTGTGAATGCCATAGTGTCCCAACAAACAATTTAGGTTTTTTTTTTTTTTTTTTTTTTTTAAATGAATTAAGCTATTGTTCATTTTGTTCGCAATTCATTAAATTTTGTAAGTTATACCTGGGATCACTGCAAAAACAGCAGAAGCAAAAATTAAATTAAACATTAAATTTTAATGTTAAGTGATTATGTAAGTTTATTTTTGAGTTCTTTGATTTTAATGGTAAAAATCTTATCTTATTTTTATTAACATTAGTATTGAGTTGTGTGTTGTGCAGTGTACAATGGCTCGGAATGAGAAGTTGGTGAGCCAAATTCGAATTTCACTTGAATTTGTTGCATTGATTTGCATGCAAATACGCTTGGGAAGAATATTAATCCATCTCTTCTCTCTCTAGCTTGGGTTAAAATAACAGGACAGATAGGGTTCTATAGCAACCAGTCTGCTGCATAAAGTAATGGCAACCTACTGTGGGAAAATCAACTGCCCAGTCAGTCATGTCTCAAAAGAGATATGATCACCCAAGTGTGTATCAGGTATGGTACTTAACTGACTGACTTACAGTTTGTAAGGTTGGTAAAAATATTCAGTAAGTTTTTAATCCCAGCAAGGAGAGTTTGATCTTCAATACCCATTTTTTTTCTTCAGCTAATGAGGATATAATTGTTTTTATTTTTTTAATTTTTATTTTTTATTTATTTTTTATTTATTTATTTAATCGTATCACCCCCCCCCCCCCCCAGCAAGGCGGTAACGCCACTGATGTGCAGGGGGCTACGTAATAGTGAAAAGATTGGAAAAGATAAAGCCGGAAACCACATCCTAAACAGGGAACAAGGGATGAGCCTCTTAACCTGTTCAATAGACGTGGGTGGAGTGTGAACCGGGCGATAGATCTATCTACTCCAATTGGAAAAAAAAAAACAAAGTAAGAAGATTGGAAAAGATAAAGCCGGAAACCACATCCTAAGCAGGGAACAAGGGATGAGCCTCTTAACCTGTTCAATAGACAATTTTCCACCAGATGATTGCACAGCAGTGGTGATAATTGGTATACATTATTTATTCTTGCTATTTGTTAGGATGACTGAATGCAATTGACTCTCACAGAATCCTCTTGTAACAATCATGTTGATTATATATGTATCTTTTTATATGGCATCTTTTTTTTTTTTTTTTTTTTCTGCTCTAGCAGATGTGCGTTGTGGTACAGTGGATATCGGCTTGGAACGAGAAGCCGAGTTCGAATTCCAGTTGAATCCATTGTATTCACTTACGCGCAAATACTCTTGGGAAAGGTATTAATCCGTCTCTTCCTTCCAGTTATGGGTTAAATAACAGGACAGATTGGGTTCTATAGCCTTGGCTGGCAACCAGTCTACCGCGGAAAGTAATGGCAACCTACTGCGGGATAATCTTCTGCCCAGTCAGTCATGTCTCTTTGGAGACATGATCGCCCAAGCGTTTTTCACATATGGCACTTAACTGACTGACTGTTTAGAAGTGGGTTTCTGATTCTTTGTAAAGTTGTTTTTGTTCTTTCACTCCAAGTAGCCTCTTGGATCTTGGTGGCATTTTCATCTTATTTAGGTGAATTAATATATGTATAATACACACGCACACACGTAATATTTTCACTCTGGAAAGATTTTCACAGCCATGCTGAAAAATTTCTTGGCTTAACTAAGGATTTAAAATTGTTTGATCATTTAGTCAGATGTTTATATGTCAGCTAAGGTAAAAAAAAAAAATCAAATTATCACTTGGTAAGTTGTTTTTTCTTTTTACTCACTTTTAAAATAAGTCAGATTTAAAATCATTGCTTAACTTAGAGATGCTAATATTGAAATTATTGATTACAAATAAAGCATTCTTTTTCCTTTTGTTTTTGTGGGAAGGGGGAATTCAAAAATTATTGTCTTTACTTCTAAAAATTGAATAATTGACAATATTGGCAAGTCGTTTTCTGCATTATAATTTCAGCTCATCAATTAACTGAATTTTGAAAATTAATGGAAATGTGATTTAATGATGGTGCAGAGAACAATTTTTTTTTTTATGCTGGAATGATCAGATAATTAAGGAAGCTAATTCTATGACTTTCTTTTTGTCTTTTTTTTCCTGGGCTCAGTCTTTAGCCATGACAAAGCAATTTTCTCTCTTGGCATCTTATTGAAATTGTTGGGTTGACCAAAATGCTTGTTTGCTTTATAAAGTAGAAAATTTACTAAGCTAATTCAAACACTTTGGACAAGCCTATATAACTTCAATTTTTTTTTTATTAATTCTAGCTTACGTAGATATTTTAAATCTTACATATAAATTTATATTTGGCTGAAAATAATTTTTTTTTTTTTTTTTTTTTTTTTTTAGCAATAATTTTTTATTTCTCACTTCCAAAGATAAACCAGAGAAAATTAAAACCCATGAAAAAAGTTAAGGAAATTATTTTCAATCAAAGCTGCATAAGTGAAAAATTAGTCTTTTTATATATATATATATATATATATATATATATATAGTTAAATAAAAAGAAGAGGAAAACTGAATTTAACTCAGGATATCGGCTCGGAAGGAGAAATTGGGGAGCCAAGTTCAAATTCCAGTTGTAATTCATTGCATTCACTTATGCGCAAATACCCTTGGGAAAGGTATTAATCCGTCTCTTCCTTCCAGTTATGGGTTAAATAACAGGACAGATTGGGTTCTATAGCCTTGGCTGGCAACCAATCTACTGCAGAAAGCAATGGCAACCTACTGCGGGATAATCTTCTGCCCAGTCAGTCATGTCTCTTTCGAGACATGATCGCCCAAGCGTGTTTCACGTATGGCACTTAACTGACTGACTGTATTTAACTCATAGGCGAGTTAAATACAGTTTTCTTCATCTTCTTTTTATTTAACCATTCTGTCCTTAATCTCAGATCATAACTGAGTATATTTGTAAAAAAATATATATATATATATATATATATATATATATATCAGAAAAAATGAAAAACCCTTTAAATCAGAGAGGTTGATTCAAAATATTTTATTTTATTAATATAAAATATCAAATAGATAAAAATAGTTCAGTGGATATTATCCAGAGCAATATGAAATATAGAGAAGAAAATTCAACACATAATTAAATTGTTATAAATTAATTAAGCAGTTGTAAAAATTTAGGGACTGCTCTGTCAAACCTAATGTGTTGAGTATGTGTGTTTATTTTTAAGTGCATCAGTGTTATGTTCATTAATAAATAGAAAATGTAGGTTACACTAACAATATTAACATTCAAGAAATTTTTCATTGTTTGAATTTTGCTTTGTTGGCATCTTTATATTTAACTAAACTAAGTCATTAAGCATCTTGATATTTTTTCTTTTTTTTTTAATCTGTGATCCCTAAGATGACTATTAGCTAGATATTTAACTTTTATCAAATGGAGAGATAATCAAGTCTGATTTAGATTAGTGTGGTATAAGCTCAGACGTACATACAGAAATGCATGAATAGTAATCATAACATTTTGTTGAAGAGAAAGGGAGTAATGATCAGTCAGTTAAGTGCCATACATGATACATATGTGGGCGATCATGTCTTGAAAGAAACATGACTGAGCAGAAGATTTTCCTACAGTAGATTGCCATTACTTTCTGCTTTAGACTGGTTGCTAACCAAGGCTATAGAACCCAATCTTTTATACTATTTAACCCATAAAGCTTCAAAACAGTATTTTCATACTAACAAGAGTCAATTACTTTGACCACAATAATTGAACAGATTTGGTGGCCACAATCTTAATCTAAGAAAAGCCGATAATACTGTGTTGATAGTAGACAAAGAAAAGAAACTATAAGAGCTTCTTCAGATGATAGTGAAGAAAAGTTAGAAGACAGGATTAATAATGATACTTAAGATCAGAATGAGAGCTGAAATTTCTAGGGCACACAAGGAAATTGAGGTTGGAAAATTTGATACTCACAGAGCATAGTGAAGGCAAGAGAAACTTGTGTAAATAGGTGGCAGAAAAGAGGATAATTAAGAGCTACAAAGAAAATTGTGGAAAGATATGACCTGCAATGTCCTGAAGGTATACAGTATATAGAAGATGGAACTGTACACTAAACTAGTTCCATTTTAAAGTCTGATTAATATTAGCTCATTTGAAGAAAAGTCATTGGGACTGAAGGTTTGAGCATACTGGCATTGGTCATAGCAGATTATATAGTATCTCCCAGAAACTGTAGCTTTAGTCCCTTCATCTTATAGTTGTAGTATAAATCAGTGGTAGGGAGGTTTCTGTAAGTGTTAAAGAACAACAAATTTTCCTGAGCAGGCATCTGCAACAAGGATTAGCTAGCCTACCAAGCAAGCAGATGTACTCAGGAAACGAGAAGCTGGTCGTTATATATATATATATATATATATATATATAGTTATGGTACATTATTTACAGTGGAATGGACTCTTCCTTCTTGCATAAATACTAACCTGTGTGACATTTTTTTAATACAAATGTGTACTGGTTTAACCCTATTAGGACCAAAAACTAAGTATTAAACAAATATATAAAAATGGGCTTTTTCATTAATTTTCATGTATGAGGATGTGACAACCTCATTCATTTATGTGCATATTGTATATGATGCTTCAGTTTCACAAGTGACCTGCATACACATTGTGCAACAGGAATATTTACTGACTCTTTTTGCCATTGTTTTTCTTCTCTTCAGTCAATATGACAGATTTCACAATTTTTGATACCATTCTGACACAAATATCTCCATTTATTTCTATCCAGGACAACTCACTCGAAGTTAGTATAAGGTGCATTGACAGCGAGAAGATTACTCTTTAGCTTGTCTTTATGCTTGAACTGAACCTGTCCAACAGTTCTTTGTCCACTGTCAATCTGGTTATACGTAAGGACCTTAGGTATTCTCTTGTCAGTCATTCTTGCAACATAACCAGCCCAGTGAAGTTATCTTTCCCTCAGGAAAAACTCAATTCCACAAATAATGCATTTTGTGAGAAGTTCAGTATTGGACACTATTGTCAAAAGTTAATCCACAGGTTGTGTGGGCAACTTTTATGGAAGAAACTTATTTATAAATGAAACTTTGTGTGTGTATCTGTTACCTATAGACTCTGAAATGGCTGAACTGATTTTCTTGAAAATTTACACAGTTGTACTATAATCATCTGCGAGTGTTCTTAGCTAGGTTTTGTGTCGGTACCCCCGATAAATATCGATAATTGAAAAAATTGGGTTATAGAAGGAGTGGTCCGATTTTAATCAAATTTGATACACTCATAGACAGACATAAGAAACGATATTCAGAAGTTTTAAGGTTGCAGTTCTTACAATAGTGCAGAAAATCGATTTTATATATATATATATATATATATATATATATATAAAAATAAAAGGCAAGATGTTTGTGTGTGTGTCTGTTTATCTGTCTGATGTTCTTTATACAAATTCACAATTTTTATCCGATTCTCACCAAACTTCACACAAATATTCTTTAGGCAGAGTTTAATTTCCAAGACCATGGATTAGTTTTAAAGCTTTCATTACACCCAAGCAACGCTGGGCTATAGTGCTAGTGTGAGTGTGTATGTATATATATATATATATATATATATATATATATATATATAGTACTGTGCAAAAGTATTAGGACAAGAACTATTTTATCTTCTGTGAGGCATCAAAAGTTTAAAATCACCCCTGTCCTAACACTTTTGCACACTACCAGTAGTGTGCAAATGTATTAGGACAGGGGTGATTTTCCCAAAAACCTCACTGAAATTCAAATACAGGGTGAAAAGCCAAACCTTTGTAAGAATTATTTAACTAAAGAGGAAGGAAGGCTTCGTAATTTGAATTGGCTCCCACAAAGTCTTCATCTCAATCCTATTGAACATCTATGGGATATTTTGGATAAAAAAAAATTGATCAATCTAATGTTACTTTGCAAGACACACTTTGGGAACAAATACAAGCTGCTTGGCAGGAGATACCATTAGATACATTGAAGAAGCATGTGATGTCAATGCCTGACAGAATGAAGTCTGTGATCAAAGCAAAAGGCTATTATACTAAATATTAAATTTATTTTGTAACAATTATTTTTTTCTTATTAAAGCATTTGTTGAGTAAGTCAAATAAAATTACTTTTAATTAAATTGTTTATTTTCTGTCAATATGCCACATAAAAATTATAGATGTTCTCTTAATACTTCTGCACAGTACTGTGTATGTATGTATATACACACACACACACACACACACACACACTGAAATTAAACACATAAACAATGTTTTAAAAAGTGCTCAGTACATTAGAAAATACTTTTTGGGTTTGTCCAAGCTCGGATGAAAGTATATACAATATTATTTTGTTAGTCTTGACTAATCTTCTCCCCTTCTTTTTAAACTTCCTGTCATGCCTCTTAAAATTCCTGTTGTGCATTCAAAATAAAGTGTTAAGAAATGAGTTACTTTATAATGCCTAATGATACCAAAAGATTGAAACCATGGTAACATAATCTGCTGATCTTTCTAAAATATATATATATATATATAAAAACCTCAGCTAACACCCCTAACAAAACTAAATAAATATAAAGGAAAAGGATTTCCAGTACCTTCCATTTCGCCTGAAGAGGCATTGGGGACCTAATGCTGAAACGAATGTGCCTTCGTAGCGATTATATATAGAGAAATTATGTACATGTTCTAAAGTATAATATATATATATATATATGTATATATATATATGAAAACTAATTAATCAGGCAAAGAATTTAATGACACTGACTCTGTAATAATATTTTATCTTTTAGTTTTGTGATTAAATTTCTCATTTATTTAGTGAAATATTTAATTACTAGTATTTTTTTTTTTTTTTTTACTACATTTGAAGCTAGTAACAAATAAAAATAAATGAAAACGTTTCTCCCTTAAGATTTTATTAATCTGAGTGTACTCCTGACATAAAAAATGACAGCGAAATATTTGAGAAAATCATTGTGTGTGTATATATATCTGTCTGCGGATGACTATATATATACACACACACACAAATCTTTATTATAATAAAGAGTGTGTATGTATGTATATATATATAAGAAAAGAAAACTCAACATATAATTAAATGGTTATAAATCCAGAATTTATTTTAGCAATGTAAAGAAAAATCCTTATGATTTTAAGGATTTTTCTTAATATATTTGCACGAGATAATACCCATTGAGCTCTGTATTTCTATCAAATTAATAATTTATATTAGATAAAATATATGTGTGTGTGTGTATATATATATATATATATATAGAGAGAGAGAGAGAAAGAGAGAGAATGGTAACCTGTGAAGACTGAGAAGATGATCCAAAAGATTTTATCTAATACAAATTATCAATTACATAGAAATAGAGCTCAATGGGTATTATACCGAGCAAATGTATTAAAACAATTTTAAGGATTTTTTCTTTACATTGCTGAATTAAATTCTGGATTTATAATCGTTTGTGTTGAGTTTTCTTATATCTATCTATCTATTTCAGTCAACTTCTTTTTGTTTACCTATCTATATATCTATGCTTTCTCAATATTCTGATATCTATCTATTTCAGTCAACTTCTTTTTGTTTACCTATCTATATATCTATGTTTTCTCAATCTTCTGATATCTATCTATCTATCTATCTCAGTCAATCTTTTTCTGTCTATCTATATATCTATGCTTTCTCAATCTTCTTATCTCTATCAATCTATCTATCTATATACATACGCACACACATACACTTCATTATAATAGAAAGGATTCTTCTAAATGAAAAGACAAGGCTCAAATTGAGCACGTGTTTTATGATTGACTTTTAATATGCTTGTTAATTCAGTATATTCTGTTTAGCAATAATTACCATTTTAATCATTAACATTTTCTGGATTTCTCTGAAGTGAACTTTTTTGGTGGGGAAAAATGTGATGGTAATTTATTTTACATTAAATTTTTTTTTTTTTTTTTTTACTGCTGGAATATATTCCATGTTATTTTGTAAGATTGATTGTATCATGCTTTTATTGATTCCATGTTGCCGTTGTAATCATATTTTTTAAAAATATTGTTTTAATTTTATGAAAACAACTTTTTTTTTTCATCATTTCACCTGTAAATGTAAAACCATTATGAAACTGAAAATGTTAGTTTAGAGAAAATACAATAAAAACGGTTTTCAAGGAGACAGAAGATGACAAAGATTGCATTTAAATTTTTAGATTTTAGTTGAAAGCAAGAACCCAGAAGAGTTAAACAGTTGAGAAGTGCATGAGAAGAAACTATTAGAATAGAACTTATGGTCACACTTGGAAATTTCAAAAGTAAAATGATGAGACCTAACTAATAATCTAGTACTACACTTAATATATAGTCTGTGTACCAAAGTGGAAACTCATTGGGACAACTTGCCATGAAAATATTTTCAGAAAAGGTATGGGGAAGTTACATTAATTATTGTTTGGATTTTGTCAGGTATCTTTTGTATCTGCATTTTTGGGTTCATGTTAGTTTTGACAACTTTTTAAAGATTTATTGCAAAAGTTTTCAAGTTAGAACTTGTTTTCTCAAATTTCATTTGATTATGTAAAATTAATAAACTACAGGTCTTAGAAAAAATACAGGGTGTCCATAAAGTTTGTGCAAACTTGAAAAAATTTGACTTTATTTGTACTTGCGATAGAAATAATTTGTAAAAAGGATTAGAAAGAAGTAAATCTATATTTCTTAAGATTTTATTGAAATTTTATTTAAGTTTCCACATGTCCTCCATCATTAGCAATACAAAGGGTAATATGATTTTGCAGTTCATTTAAAAACATTTGCCAATTGATTTATAGTAATGCCTGAAATCACAATAGTAGCAATAACTATACTTAAAACTAGGTACATTAAACTTTATAGCATTTTTTACAGATTATTTCTATCACAAATACGAATAAAGTTATAAATTTTTAAAGTACACAAGGATTTTATGGACACCCTGTAAATGCAAATAACTCAAAGGGACTTCAATTTCAGGACATAAGTTCACTGTCTCTCAGGTACTTTATAACTGGCTACAAATGATTATAATATTGTCTCAACTGTAATGGTACTCTAACAAATACTTTCAGAACTCTGACTTCTTTATTTCAGGTGTCTTGCCTGGTTCATTTGCATTACTAGGGGTGTCTTAATTTACACTATTACATCCATTTTTAAAATTTTTTTATTGTCTTAGATATTTTATTTCTTAGTATTCACTTGCTTATGAAGAAATGCATTCTGGGATACTGCCAGCTATCCGAAAGAGCCCTCTTGGTTAAACTGAAAGGGAAATCCTTCAACATAGCTACTATGATAGTCTATGCACTGACAACGCAAAACAGTGAGGAGAAAATAGAAGCCTTCTACTCCATACGAGACAATTCCAAGATTCAGTGTAAAACTCAAAGAATTAGAATCATCATGGGAGACTTAAATGCCTAGGTATGTAAGGAGAGGGAAGGGCTGACAGCAACTTTGGATTAAGAAACTGCAATGATGGAGGAGAAAAATGGGTCCAATAGTGCACAGCAAATAACGAGGTAGTAACCAACACCTGGTTTTAAGAGCACCCAACATGCTTATGGACATGGAGAAGCCCAGTAGGCAACATGAAAATCTCAAATCGATTACATAACCATAAACGAGATTCAGGAACACAATTGTTGAATACAAAGCTTATCAAAGTGCTGACTGTGGAAGCAACCACCTCCTAGTCATTTGCAAACTAAGGAGGAAACTTTGAAGACTGAAAAAGCCTAGTGCAGCACCCAGACTGCAATACAACAGATTTGTGAATGACGTCAACTTGCAGGAAAAATGCACTGACAGCGTGAAAAACAAATACGAGGAACAAATTAGATACAGAAAATCAAAATGGGACACACCAAAGGAAGCACTAGTGACATAAGCAAATAACATTGTCCAAAGGAAATCAGACATAGAAGAAAAAAATAAGTGGATGACTGAAGAAATTCTCAGCCTGATGCAAAGGAGACAGAAAGTAATGCCAAGACATGGAATGGAATACAGAAAACTACACAAGTAAATAAGGAGAAAATGTAGACAGGCTAAAGTGGAATGTCTCAACAACAAATGTACAGAAATACAGAGATTGAGCAAGACTAATAAAGGAGACCTGCATAAAAAAATAAAGAAACTAACAGAACAAAAAGGCATGCTCCTCAACAGGATTTATAAAATCCAAAGATGGAACAATCGTATTAGAGAAAAAGGAAATACTCTGGTGATCGGAAGAATATATAAAAGATCTCTAACACAATATGTGAGAGAGAGAGAGAGCAACTAACTACACACAGATATTGATGAACCAGATATATTAAAATCTGAAGTTGAAGCTGCAATGGCTAAACAGAATACAAACAAGGCAGCTGGATCAGACGGCATTGTAATAGAGATATTGGCAACCTTTGGTGATTTCAGCATAGAGAAAATTACAGAAATAATGAAATCTGTAATGGTGGTGAAATACTGGAAGACCTAAGCAGATCAATTTTTCATAGCACTGCTTAAGAAGCCAGATGCAAGTGAATGTGAACTCCACAGAACAGTAGACCTAATGAGTCATGTAACAAAACTCATCATCCGGATCCTGATGAATAGAGCATGCAACAGAATCAGGCCAGAGACAGGACAAGAACAGTGCTATTTCATCAAAGACACTGGAACAAGGAATGTGATATTTAGGCTTAGAATGCAATCTGAAAGGATGTGTACCTGTGTTTTATAGACTATGCAAAGGCATTTGACAAAGTCTGCCACAAACACTTGATAGAAATGCTCAGCAACCTAAATATATTTGGGAAAGACAGAGTAATCCAGAACCTCAAATGGCACCAAATAGCCTGCATATATATATATATATATATATTTTTTTTTTTAAAATCATTTCACCCCGAGCAAGGCAGAAATGCCACTGATGAGCGGGGGGCTACATAACTGTAAAAAGATTAATTAGAAAAGAGTGAGGAGTACAAACTAGTTAGAAAGGAGCAATAGAAAGCTGAGAATGCAGGTGCGATGACAGATACATAGGTGGAGAGAAAGGGAAGGATATACGGGGATGGGGAGAGAGAGCTAGAGTCCAGTGGTTAATAGATGAGTATTGACATTGCATTTAAATTTCTGGAGCTTGTAGCCGTCAGGAAAGCAAGAATATGGGAGCGAGTTTCACAGGCGGGAAGTGCGAGAGAAGAAGCCACAGGAGTAGAATTGTCGTTTGCATTTGGCTAACCTGACTGTGAATGGGTGGGATCCAGTTGCCAGTCTGGTTGCACGAGTAAACACCTGTTGAAGAGGCACCAGTGACTTAAGTTCGTCTGAGCAGAAGCCATGAAAGTATTTATAGAACAAAGGGAGGCCACATTTCAACAGTGGGGAAGTGGCTGCAGTCATATGTATAGGAAATTAGTTCAGCAGATATAGAAAGTAGCATAAGACAAGGATGTACCATTTCACTGAATCTATTCAACTTTGTGAAACTAATTTTGAGAGCTCTGGAAGTCATTTAAGGATTCATCATTGGCAGCCACAATCTGGACAGTATAAGATATGCAGATGATATAGTGCTGACAGCAGATACAGAAAGCAAACTAAAACCTCCTACAGAATGCAAGCGAAGAAAGTGGAAAGAAAGGACTCCAAATAAATTACAAGAAAACTGAATGCATGATCCTCAGTAAAAAGAGGAGCCTAAAATACCAACTACAGATAGGGGATACTAAAATCAAGCAAATACAGAAATTTAAATATCTGGAAAGTGTTCTAATAGAAAATCCGACACTGAGATTCAAGGCAAATTGTCATGGCTAAAGATGCATTCAATAAGCTGAGTAGACTATTGGGAGATAGGAAAATTTCACTAGACACAAAGAGAGTATTGGATTGCTATGTGATGTCAAGTTTTCAATATGACAGTGAATGCTAGAAGATCTTATCAAGGATGAAGAGACTTGAAGCAATTGAAATGTGATTCTACAGAAGGAGGCTGCGAATACCATGGACTGAGTAGGTGAGCAATGATGAGCTTTTGAGGTGGATGAAAATGAAAAGAAAACAAATACTTAGCATCAGGAAAAGACATCTGAAGTTTTTGGGATGTGTAATGAGGAAGCAGGGGGATGCTTGGAGAATCTAGTAGTCACTGGTGAGGTAGAGAAAAAGAAATGGGAAAGCAACAAGTAACATACTTGATGGGCTTGAGCAAGTGGATAGTCAAGTGGGGTTTTGGTAGGTAACAGGAAAAAGCATGAGAGTCTATAGGGATAGAGAAATGTGGAAGACCATGATTGACTACGTTCTGAAAGGACATCAGATTGGGGTGTGAGTGAATGTTCTTTCTGGCAAGATTGGCATGTACTGAACTTTGTTTTTTCATTTTGGGTCAAGCACTAGTTTTTCCATACATTTCCTTTTACTGGTTCTCATAATTGTATGTTCAAAGAATTTTTAGGTGTTTGTATGTAAAAGATGTGCATTGTGGGTGCATCAGATATCAGCTCGGAACGAGAAATCGGGGAGCCGAGTTCGAATTCCAGTTGAATTCATTACATTCACTTATGCGCAAATACCCTTAGGAAAGGTATTAATCTGTCTCTTCCTTCCAGTTATGGGTTAAATAACAGGACAGATTGGGTTCTACAGCCTTGGTCGGCAACCAGTCTACCACAGAAAGCAATGGCAACCTACTGCAGGATAATCTTCTGCCCAGTCATGTCTCTTTCGAGACCTGATTGCTTAAGCGTGAATCACTTATGGCACTTAACTGACTGATGTCAAAGATATCATACAGTGCTTGCATAGGTTCTTCCTTTCATGCAGTCTTTTCTTCAGTAAATATTTCCTTTAACTAATTCCAATGTCTTTTGTGTTTCTATTTTTTTCCTTTCATATTTCTTCTTTTTTTCTTATTTAAAGAGTTTGCAAGAGTTTGAAAAGTCCAGCAGTGAAAAATTTTTCTGTTTGATTTTGCAAAAATTTACTCTGTATTTGGTAATGGGTTATGATTAATATTTGAACTTGGTAATTCCTTTCATTGTAATGCCTTGATTGGATGGTATGAACAAGTAACTTGCAGGGTTAGAGGGTATCTCCCTCTAACCCTGCAAGTTACTTGTTCACCAAGGACACATGGCCTAGTGCAACAAAGATAAAGACAATAGTTCGAATAATGTAAATACTGTAATACTTGCTGATTCTGGAGTTCCAACAGCTGCTGTTGTATTTTTACTACTACTTGGGATAATAATTCTTCCATCTTTTTTCTTTCTTTACACACAACAAGGAGGAAAAATTACACCATTTCTCATTGTCAGTTATGTACACCTCAGCAAAATGGTACTTTCTCTTACTCTGTATAAAATTTGAGTTCTTGTTGTCACTGTTGTCAGGGCCGTGCTTAGGGCCCCTGCAGACCCTGCAATTGCAGGGAGGTCATAAGGCCCCGGGAAGCCGCAAGGCTCTTTTTGGCTCCACAGATCTATTGTAATGAAAAAAAAAATAACTATTAGGATTAACATGAAAATTATCATATTTGTATGTTGAAATATATATATATATATATATATATATATATATATCTCAACTCGTCTTTTTCTCTGTCTCTAATTAAAATAAAAAAAAACTTCATGCATTTTCTTTAAGTTATCAAGTTTGTATTTATCGCATCCTAGTAGGTGTGTAGGAGCCTTTTAGCACTTAATGACTTTCTCCTACATCGTGACATTTCAAAATGACTTGGTTACTTTTAATGCTGTTTTGATTTAAAATTTTAATTTGTTTTTTTTTTTTCTTTCCTCCTATACCAACACTTTCTGACAGCCATCTCCATTTTTAAAATAAACTCCTGAAGTCTAATTTTGGACAGTATATCAAACTTTCTGTAGCAAAACAGTTTTGAAATTTAGGTTTAAATTGTTTGAAGATTCTTTGGAAAAACTTGTAGAAGATTGAGAGCCAAAATGCACTGAAATGGCTCTAAAAATAGCTAGAAAATACCAAAAAGTAGTTAAGTTGTGAAACTGTTAGCTTCAAAACCCCCAATTCTGCGATTTCTTCTGTTTTTTTATCACTGAATATCTGTGTTCCGAGAGTATTATTTTGTTTAAAGGACCATTTATTGTGGGTTCAGTATGTTGAGTGGGGGAGCAAGTTGAATTTTGCGGGTAGGAGCCACAAAGCACGTTCTGCGGGCGAGGAGGGGGGCGATGTTCCTAAGAATGGCACTGACTGTTGTAACTCACTACTTACAATTATAATATTATGTCTCAACTGATTCCAACGGTAATTTAACAAACACTCTGTCAGATATTAACCAGAAACCTCTCCAATGAGGTTAGATATGACACAAGGCTGATTATCTAATGTTACTGGAGGTATCTTATTTGCTCCACAAATATTTTTATTCTTAAATGTTAAAATCCAGAAATTGACATTTTATTCAGATTCCTATTGAAGTTTACGATACTTAATATAGCTATTTTTGTAAGTTTCCATTTTCATAGAAACTTAATTACAGGTTAGAGAAATATTAGGTTTAAAAAAAATATTTGTTAGATATGACTTTAACACTATTTTTGAGCAATATGCATTTTTTTTTTTTTCTCAGAAAATTTAAAAAAATAATTTGCAAATGATTTTGGAATGTCATTGATATTTTAATTTTCTTTTGCTGTTTTTCTCTTTTGCAGTTACGCTTGCATGCTTAACTATTCTTTGATGTTTGTAAATGGGAGAGTCTATAAAAATGGAACACATGCAATTAAGTGAATGATCTTTAGTGTAAACACTTAGATCTTGGTGGGAGTTAAATCTTTTTAGAAGAAAAAAAAACTCTTTGTTCTCTTAATCACCAGTCCTCCAAATCATATACGGCCTACAGCCAAATCATGTTGAAACATTGGTATGGTCACTGATATTAAGCGACATCAAGTAAGCCTGGTGAGTACCTCAATAGGTGACTGCTTGGGAATATTAGGTACTGTAAGCTTGGATGTTCAAGTGAGGTAACAGTTCAGAATTGTTAAATGAAAATCCGAGTTGCAATTCCCCTTTGATTCATTATTCATTTATGTGCAAATGCTCCTAGAAAAGTTATGAATTTGTATCTTTCCCTCACTTGTGGATTAATTAGTACGATTTGTATCACTAAACTATTATCTCTAAAAAAAAAAAATTTTCTTTACAATCTAAAAATATTTTCTTGTTTTAAATAACCTCCAATGGGTTGACAAGCTATAGAAAATCAATCAATCAATCCAATTCATATATTTTTTTATAATGTTAAATGGGAATAATCATGTTTTCTATTCTTTTTACCTATTTATAAATTGACCAGTTTCTTACTCTCTCCAAAAGTAACATCTATTTATTTTACATTTGTGTTTATCAACTGATGCACATGTGGAATGTGATATCATATTTTATCCATTAGAGATTTGTTCAGTTTACTCCTAAGCTTGTCATTTGTTTTTATTTTTTGTCATTGATGTAAGTACACTGGTATGAAAAAAAAGATGAAAAAGCAAGTATATCATGATTAATTATACAGATTCTATGTTACACAGTAAAAATTTCCTTCCAAAATTAAGGAAATTAATGACATGCTCTTGTGTATGTATGTATGTATGTATGTATATATATATATATATATATATAGTATATTAAATCTAAAAATGAGCCAACACTGACTGTGGTTTCACACAACGGATCATCAGGGCCAGGCACTTCTCAACTTTCATACTTTCGTTTAGAGCACCTTTCTGTTAAGGTTTTTGTCATGGGGTTTTTTAAACAAGCTCTTGACACATTGTCCTTGTGCTTGGTTTGTTTCTTTTTTTTTTTTTCTTCCCCTTTATTTAACCTACAAGGTAGTCCTCATTGGGTTATTGATGATTTAATTTATTTACTGATAGGTTAGCATTGGTTTTTCGAACATTAGTCTTTAATAATTAGTGCTGCTTTATTGTAATTACGTATATTAATATATATATATATATATATATATATATATACGTAATTACAACAAAGCAGCAAATTGAAAATTCATCAACCGAACCTGTGCTGATAGAGCGGTTTTTACGCTCCTTAAAATTGCTGGTGAGTCTGTGAGTGTAACATTTTTTCACTTTTAAACACTCTTGTGGAATTGTGTGTACACCCTCCTTACATTTTATGTGTTTTTTTTTGTTTTTTTTTTCAATAAATTTATTTTTAAATGAGTTCCATCATCTCCCAGCATTGTAAGTAATTTATTTTGCCTTGTCCTTTTCCTTGTTTCCCCTAAAATTAAAGCCAACGAAAATCCTTGATAAGAGTTGGCCGAAAGGTTCTTCGGGTTTAAATAATGTATATATACACACAAGTGAATAAGAAATGAAGAAAAATTTACTGTGTCCAAAACATTAATTTAAAACAGTGCTCGATATATAAAATAGAGCTGTGAATATTTATTGTAAATTATATTTTAGAACATAATTTTTTTTTATATATATCCACTATAAATTGTACATTTTGTTTCAACATTGGACTTCCAATGTCTCATCAGGTGTTGTTGAAAGGAATGGAAGATCTTCTTCTATGTGCCCTGTCCCTTCAGGACGTAGGCGATCATGGATCTCCACGTCTCCCTATCCCTTGTGGCTCTTAGTATGTTTGCTCCTGTTGCTCCTGGCAACCCCCGTTCCGTCATCCACCTGATCAGACCCTGCAAATATGTTATCCGCTGCCTTCCTCTGTCTCTCCTTCCTTCTATCTGACCAGTCAGTATCAGGTTCTCCAGGCTCTCCTTCCTCATTGCATGTCCCAGGAACTTCAGTTGTCTCTTCCTGATGCTCAGCATCAATTTCCTTTTTGTTGCCATTCTTTCTAACACTTCATTGTTGCTTGTATGCTCAGTCCACGATATCCGTAGCATCCTTCTGTAGAACCACATTTCGGGCGCTTCCAGTTTTGTCCTCATTTTTTATGATATTGTCCAGCATTCACAGCTGTATTGAAGAACTGACATCACGTAGCAGTCTAGCACTCTTTTCTTCGTTTCTATTGAGATCTTCCTGTGTGTTAGTATTTTGCTCATCTTCTGGAACGCGTCCTTTGCCATGCCAGTTCGCCTTCGGATCTCCGTGTCGCACTTTCCATCTCCTGTTAGAACACTTCCTAGGTACTTAAATTCTTGGACTTGTTTGATTCTGTTATCCCCCACCTGTATTTGGCATTTTGGGTTGTATCTTTTGCTGATAACCATGCACTCAGTTTTCTTAAAGTTTATTTGTAGTCCCTTCTTGTCACTCTCCACTGCTACTTTCTGTATGAGATCTTGCAGTTTCCTTTCCGTGTCCACAATCAGTACTGTATCGTCCGCGTATCTTATGTTGTTCAGGTTGTGGCCTCCAATAACAAATCCTGGTGTGTCATCTAGGGTCCTCAAAATATTCTCACTGTATAGGTTGAACAAATCCGGTGAAAAGACACATCCTTGTCTTACGCCTTTTTCTATCTTTGTGTATCTACTGAGGTCGTTACCTGTCCGTATGCAAGCCGTTTGCTGCCAGTAGAGATTCTTGATTATTCTTATGTCTTTGCCGAAAATGTCGAGGTTGCCTATTTGGGAGTTGTGTGTGGGATGTCAGCAGTGGGGGGGGGTATCGATAAAGGAATAAGTCTTGCAGAATTTTGAAGAAAGTGGGGTAGGTAGGGGATATAGTTGATCCATGAAAGTGTGTTTTATGACCCCCCCCCTACCCTTTATTCTTTGGTTTTATTAGAGGGGGAGAATAAGGAGGTGTAAAGGGTGGGAAAGGATGAGATTGGACATAATAAATATATATTTTATTAAAATACTTTAATCCAAAACAGAAAAGTAAGAAGGTAAATCCCAAGAACCTATTAAAAATTTAATATTAAAAAATGATACCGGAGGAGAGCTCAATGTAATTAAAATTACAGAGCTAATATAAAGTAAAATAAATTTTCAAAATTGTTGAATGAACATTTCTACATAAAATCCCTAAGAGAGATTTTACATCTCCTCAGCAACGTCCGTCTTTCAAAATGGAAATAAAAATAAGAATAAAAAGAGACAGAAAAAAATGGTAGAAAAAAAATTTTTTTTTTTTTTTTAATTTTTTTTCTACCTTTTTTCTGTCTCTTTTTATTCTTATTTTTATTTCCATTTTGAAAGATGGATGTTGCTGAAAAGATGTAAAATCTCTCTTAGGGATTTTATGTAGAAATGTTCATTTTTGAATTTTGAAAATTTATTTTACTTTATATATATATATATATATATATATATATATAAAATCATGTTTTTTCATAAGTAGATGTTATCTAACAAATTAAGAACTTCTTTTTTTAAATTCATTTAATAGTTTGTCCAAATTTTCAACTCCTGAGGTTCTTTTTGTTTATCACGAAGGTTATATTAAATTTTTGTATTTGAAGGATGATAAATTTTTTTGATAGCTTATAATTCAGATAACATTATTTCATAAATTGTCTTTTTTGACTTTGGAAGGGAAAGTTTAAAAAAAAAAAAAATGAATACAGTAATAGGCGGGCCAGATTAAAATCCTTTTCAGGACAGATGTGGGCCGGGGGGTTGCCAAACCTTGCTGTAGATCATTAACTACCAATTTTTTTTTCTTACTTGATTTTTAGAATACATTGTTAAATTAAAAGAATTTTTTGCATAGCACCTTTTTGTAAGTATCAATCAGTAATCTCGAAATATATTCATACTGTTTAAATTTATTGAAATCGTAAATCTACATTCTTCTTAGTTGAAACTTCTTTCAAGTGTTCACTTTGTTCCTTTGGGAAACAGTAGTTGGCTTAATGAAATTTATTTTCTAATGTTTTTAGAGTACTATAGATTTTAGATTAGATTATGTAGAGAACTTGTCTAACAAGCTAAAGTTTTTAAACATTCATTTGTTTTCTGAATTATCTTCTAATGATTGCATAATACTCTATATTTTCTATGTACAGGCAATATCTAATTATAGATCATTATGCAGTGTGGAAATTTTCCCAGCAACAGTACATTGAATCTGAATTAAAAAAAAAAAAAAAAAAACTTTATTTGCTTAATGAATTATTTTTTATACAAAATTTAAATACTTCAGGTAGTTGTTCTTTTGCTAATATGACATTTTTATTTTTTTTAGATACATTTTTATTTTCTTATTTTTTTTTTTTTGTCTGCATTAAATTGATTCTTGTTAGATTAGAAACACATTTCACATTTTTTATGCCTCATGGTAGTAGAAATGTTTTGAATTATTTTATTTTTCTCATTATGTATGTTCAAAGTTTTTCCTTTCTCATTGTTATTAGGACTGAAGTTTAAAACCTTTAAAATTTTGGAGGTGATTTTGTTAGCAAAGAATCTGATGTAATTGGCCCCGACCTGGTAGATCAACTCCAGTCACTTTCTCACCATTGTAATGTGGCTTCCCTCTGTCTCTTCTACAAATGCTTTCACAGCTTCTGCTCTTATGAGCTTAGCTCCCTGGGGACCCCTCTACACGAATTTAGTTGAGCTACTGGACTATCAGCCAGGTCCCACCTTTTTACAGTAAAACCAATCAAATGTAACCGCAAATTCTACTCTATCAGCTTCTTTGCTCGCACTTCCTGCCTGTGGAATTCCTTTCTGTGTACTTGTTTCTCTGAAAGCTACAATCTCCAAGAATTTAAATGCAAAGTCAGTTGCCATCTCTTATCTCCTTGACTTGCATACTTTCCCTGACAACCCTTGTATCATGTCCTTCTTCCTTTCCACTTCACTCTTATGCAGTCTTCATCACACCTGTATTCTCATCCTTTTCTTACTCATTCTCCAACTCACATGTAACTCTTTCTCATCACTCACTTCTTATGTAACACCCTGTGCACCAGTGGCATTTCTGCCTTGCTTGGGGTGAAATGATTTAAAAAGGAAAAAGTGACTCTGATGAATGAATGATAGTAATTTTGAATTTTGCAATTGTGTTGTCATATCCCTCTATGGCAACAGAAAATGACCATGACTGAAATTAAGTAGCCCAGCAGATAAAATTTCAAAAACAATGTATTCGGGAGGAAAGTAGCAAATAATGCAGTGTGTTAATGGTTAAATTACTTTGTATATATTTGGATGTGTCATTTGATTCTTGATATTGCTCTTTAAAAATGGCTATTTAGATTTATATGAAAGTTCCTTAGTTCTTGTTTTTTGAAAATTTCACTAGATTTCATATCTGTGAAGACAATAGTAATACTGTTTTTATTCTGTAAAAAGATGTCTTAATCCAGATGTTGCTTAAAAACAATTTAATTTTGATAATATCTTTAATCACTTCCAGCTTACTTCATTTTGCACATTGTGTATTGTTAGAATCCTAACTTATACTGACTGATGTATTCTTGTCGATGCATTTATTAAAATTATGAACTTCTGTTTGCATGTAAATATTAGTTATGATAGCTTGGTTATGTGATTTAAAGTTAGATGTTTGTTCTTGGTTGATAGTTATTAGTTTTTATTAGTTTTGTTACTGCAATAGTTTTTCTCTAAATACTTAGTCTCTCAGCAATCAGCTATTGCCAGACTGATCCAATCAAAAGCAGGTTTGTGATTGTAGGCCAGAAATAGCCACTGTGGCAGCTGATTGGCTTGAAATCATGCCAGCCAATTTTCTGCCTGCCTGTCAAATAGTACGATTGTATAAGATTGTAATAGTACTGTAATGATATGCCATGTTTTTGAAGCTGTAATGATCAAGAATTTTCTATGAATGATTATTTCCTTTCCTCTTAGAGCTGAATATGAAATCTGAATACAAGGAGGTACTGAAAAGTTCTCTACCTGATCCACTTCCTAATATCTAACCAGATAACCAAATGAAAAATGACTTTTCTTTTTTTTAATGAGGTTCTTGGTTGATCTTAGAATTTTCAGCTTCCATTTGCGTTTTAATTACATAAAGATGTGTTGAATGCTTATGAGCATTTAACAGATTACTACGATTAGAGTTGATCATTCATGCCTTATTAGTAATTACATAAAAGGCAACGAAGGTAAATAAGTTTATATTTATTTTCAAGTACTGTTATGTATATCCCGTTCATTCAGTAATAAATTTGAACACTCTTGGCTACTGGCTTGTGTATCCATTGTATATAACACGCTAAAGTCTGCCTTCTTTCAGCGAGCGCCCATAGCTCAGTGGTAGAATCACCGACTGATGTCAATTTGGTCGGGTTTCAATCTTGGCTAGACGCAATCACATGTCTAACTGTACTGATAAGCAGTGATACAGCAAAACAGATTTGTCTGCAGATGACTATATATATAGGTGGCGTGATGATTGCACTTAGCATGAAACAGTCTGTCGCCCTTGAGTGTTGACTTCAATGTTCACTCTTTTATATTTACATACGCTCTATCTCTGATATTGAGCACTTTATCATATAAATATAGCATACCTTAAAACTATATATATATATATATATATATATACATATGCTTGTGCAATGGATATTAGCTTGGAATGAGAAATCAGAGCTGAGTTTGAATTCTAACTGAATTCATTGCATTCACTTATGCACAAATGCCTTTGAGAAAAGTATTAATCCATCTTTTCTCTTTCCATGTATAGGTTAAATAGCAGGACAGATTAGGTTTTATAGCCTTGGTTGGCAACCAGCCTACCACAGAAAGTAATGGCAACCTACTGTGGGGAAAATCTTCTGTCAAGTCAGTCATGGATCAAAAGAGACATCATTTCCCAAGTGTTTATCATGTCTGTCACTTAACTGACTGAGATGTACATACTTGTCTGTTGATACACACTAATAACACTGGTTTTCATTTAATCACAAAAGTTAAGCAATGTAGGGTCCCACCAATAATTATGGGGGACAACTTGAGAACACTGGGTACTGTATGCTATAACCTGAAATGTTCTGGTTTTTAAATAATGCTGAAAGAGTTAAACCATAAAGATTAAGTCAATTTAATTTTCTATGATAATAGAAAAAAAAATGAAGCATTCAAGTTTATTTTGAGCACATGTATGTTTGTATAGCTTTGTGTCTCATATAGATATGGTCTTTTTTTTTTTTTTGCACCACTCACGTCTTAAAACCATGTTTAGTATTGGTGAAGTTATCACCAACATTTTTATTGAGATTTATAAACTCTGTATCATTCAATTTTGCAAATCAATTGATGAAATTTCAATAAGGTGGTTTGTTTTTAAAAATACTATAGCAAAAACCCTTCTTTGTGTTTTAATAACTTTAATTTTCTTGGACTTATAGTTTAAGAAAATTTATTTTCCTTTTTTTTTTTTTTTTTACAGTAATTAATAAATGCTTAGGATTTCTTACTCTTGAGCATGTAACGTAGAACTGGTCAGGTATGAATATTTGTTTCTGCAGCCAAATTACAACTCTTTGAAGCATTTGGCTTTGTGATTTGTTTAGTTCTCACAAATGCAGGGCAAACTGAAATCTGGATTCTTGTAGATATAAAAACATAAGATATGCAAAAATACAATATTGCATTTTTATTAAAGTATTTAATCATTCAATTGTTTCTAGAATATTGGGAGTATTTTGTATGATAAGTTAAATTTTCTAAAAAAATTCATGAAAATTTAATGTACTAAGCTACACACCCTAGCATAACTAATAGTACATGGTTCAATGGGGAAATTGTTGCCATTTTATTTTTCAATTTCATGCATGTGTGTTTTTGTTTCTGAATTTGTTGAGTGCACAGTAATTGTAGGGTCAGTTTGGGACTCTGAGAAAATAACATAACGCAATTCACTTTACCAAAGGTTTGGAAATGGCATGTTGGTTTAAGCTGATATATTGAATAAATTTACTCTTTAGTATTTCAAGATATTTTTGTGTGATCTTGGTAAATAGATCTGTTAAAATGAAACATCAGTTATTTTGACTTTTGCGAAGTTTAAACATTTTCTATGACTAAGTTCCTATATCACAGTCTTGTCTATCATTTTTAATGAAGTCTTCATGAAAGAGATTGCTGCCCAAATACACCATATATATATATATATATATATATATATATATATATAATAATATAGACAAGTTTGGTGATTTTTTTGTTGTCTTTCAACGACATCACCATCAAGTATATCAGACGGTATGAACGGATCCTACACAAAATTAAGACAAAACTTGTCTATATTATTCAATGAAACCTGCATTAATGAAAAAATGCTGCCAAAATACACACAATATATATATATATATATATATATATATATATTCGCACATACAGTTTTGTTGAAAAGAGCTAAAGAAATGGCTGAAAGTGCTTGGCACTAGTGGCAATTGTGGAACTCTGAAAATGCAGGGCCACTTAGGGGCCAAAATTTTTCTGAGGGGGATTGGGTCAAACTCAGGCTGTCTTCATTTTCATACTACACCACTATCATATACTTAATTTATGAATGAGTTTGAGTGTAAGTATGTTACTCCAATAAATTAAACAAATATCTTTTCATTCATAGTAGTGGAGTTCTAATTTATTCTTGCCCTCTTTTCTGTTCTCAAGTTGTTAGAATACAAGAGGTTAATTTCAAAACAAAAAGGGTTACTACTAACATTGACACTGGCAGAACAGTGATGTGCATGCTCTGATTTTTTGAAAAAATGATAAAGAAAATGCAGAGGGAAAAGTGCTGAGTATCAAATTTTATGAAAATCAGAGACTGATCAGTTTCATAAATCTTTGAAATTTATAAAAGTGGGGGTTCAATTAAGGTGCCAACCAAAATTTAGGGGAATGTTGGCCCCTTCTGGCCTCCCTGTAGAATTGCCACTGCTTGGCACAATAAAAATTATGGAAAATTTCTATACTCCCTTTCTTTTACAAACAGAAAAAACTTATAGATGCTGTAAAAATATTAAAAAAAAAAAACTTCCTTGTTTGCAATATTTAATGAGATGTTTAAAAGAAAGGTTGCTACCCAAACATATATGTTGAGTTTTCCTCTTTAGATACCTCTGCTCATTTTCAATATCTAAATTTTAAATTGAATTTTTTAAAATTAAAGTTTTCTTGAAAGCTTTATTTTAGTTTTAATTGAAAGCTAAATGAGTAAATTTACTATTCCCAGTAAGCAAAATACTCAGGTGTATTTCAAATAGAAATTACATTGATTGGAACCTAAAATCTGAAAAAAAATTTTTTTTAATCTTTCAGTTTTTTGGCCATTTTTAAGCGATAAAACACATTTGTAAACAAAAGTTAATTACTGGTTTTAAAATTTTGCAAAAATAAAATATACATCTGTGAAACATTAATTTTTGAAAATTAGAAAATTTAATGTTAAATTAACGTGATCTACACAAGTATTACTTATATCATGAAATTTAGAATAAAACTATTTCATAATTATAGTGTTTAACTTTTTGACACATCTGCTGTATATCAAATGTGTTGATAGGTTGTCAGATTAGAGATAAGATAAGTGTATAGCGATCACAAGTGACATAATTGTACAAATTCTTTTCAGGTAAGGGGAGGAAATTCTGAATAGCATGACCTTTTAATTTACACATAGAAATTACCAATAAAAAAGAAAAACTTCAAATACACAAAAAAAAAATTTTAAAATAGGGAGGCAGAACAATTTGCAGTAAACTTTATAATTTTTAATTACTAAATATAATCTCTTCTTAATAAGATTTTAAACTAACCCCAACAACCACTCTCATCAGTATTCTCATCCTTCTTCTACCCTCTTCCTGACACCCCCTGTAACCTGTCACGCTTTGTCATAACTTACCTCCTATGTAACCCCCTGCTCAACAGTGGCAGTAAATTGCCTTAATTTGGGTGACACAAAAAAAAAATGAAATCAGTTTTTTTGAAATTTCATTATAAATTAAAAAAAGTTTTGTTTTTTTTGGTTTTTTTTCTCAGATTATGTCCTTATTTTTTATTATTTATTCAAGCAATTAAAAGCTTATCAAATTAAATAATGTCATAGTTATATTGTATTTTTTATTTTACTATTAAGATCAGATTTTCGGAAACGGGCAAAATTTAAAAAAAAAAAAATAGATGTTTTATATTCCCGAATGTGTCCTGTGTTCAACTAATTTTAATTAAAATTTCATTAATTTATGTAGAAGTGAGGAAACATGTAAAAAATGAAATTTTTTACCAAGATTTTTTAAAATAATAATTTACATTATAGTTTCATTCATTTGTGACTAAGTCCTGAAAGTTTCATTAAAACCAGACAATTATTTGATTGTTGCAAGATTTTCCAAATTAATGTGTTTATCACTGGAAAAGAAACCATGTTAGGTAATATTACATTTTCCATTGTAAACACTGGTAATGATTTAGTTACCTGCTAACTAAAATCAAAACAAGATTTTTTACCAAAATTTCAAATGTGTTGCAAGGGATTAAAAAAATTTTTTAAAAATATTTTGATCTTTCCCCTTAATAATATAAACATTTTGATGGAAAAATTGTATCTTTATTAAGTTTGGGGCCTTTTTTATTCATACTATGTTGTTCTTTTTGTTTTGTTTTTTTTTTACGATTTAGTAGAAGTACCTTTTATATATGCGTGTGTTTAGATAGCAAATTTTCTTTTAAACATATCAGATGAAATAAATTGCAAACATATGTCTGCTTATTTTTAATAAAATCCATTCATACTCACAGATAATCTTTTGCAGATTATAATTGGAAGATTTCAGAAATAAGCTGTATATATCAATTCAAATGTCCCTTGGGAGAATGTATCTCCAACAAAAAAAGCAAATATATATGTTGGATTTACAACAACTACATTAGCTAGACATCATACAATTACATTTGTCTGGCCATTGTCCATTTCGAGACATCTACAACATTCCTGTCTACATTCATAATATGAAAAAATAATGATCAATAATACAACTATCCTACACCAAGAAAACAACAAAAGCAAATTACAGATTAAGCTGTCAATTAATAGAATCAGCTATGAATACTGTAGTAATGTTCTAAAATGTTTGTAAAAAGAACAGTTTTTTCATGCTTTAACACGTGCATGACCATGACATTCTAACATATAAAAAAAATTCCATTTGGGATAATTTTCATGTTCAAATGAATGCTTGCAATTTGTCAATCATTATATTTGAAGCAGAAAAAAATGTACAGTAATTTTTAGCAACACAGTTTTGCAGTTACTTTTTGTTACCATAACTCACACCCCTGAAGATGATTTTGAAAAGAGGTTGAAAGTACTTGGGTACCTTGAGAAATGAATGAAAATAACATCTGTCAACATTACAGCTCATTTCTGACATCTTTCAATTATAACATACGAAAGATTATCTGTGAGTATGAATGGATTTTATTAAAAATAAACAGATATAATGTTTGCAATTTATTTAATCTGACATGTTTAAATATATATATATATATACACACATACATACATACATATAGTTTTAAGGTATGCTATATTTATAGGGTGAAAGTGCTTATACCTGGGATAGTGTATGTAAATACAAGCAGTATGAGAAGAGTTAAACACAGAATGATGACAGTCTGTTTCATGCTTGAATGCAATCTTCAGGCAATAACCTAAAGATTATGTTCAAGCTTGAAACACTGTCACCATAAACTCTGAGCCTACAAACTATATATATATATATATATATATATATATACACACACACATACACGCACACACACACATAAGACATGTATAAAACATTTCATGATGGTAGATATGGAAAATTATACTTCTGGGAAACGAGTTCAAATTTCAGTTGAATTCCTTGCATTCATTTACGCGTAAATACCCTTGGGAAAGGTATTAATCTGTCTCTTTCCTCCAGTTATGGGTTAAATAACAGGATAGATTGGGTTCCGTAGCCTTGACTGGCAACCAGTCTACTACAGAAAGTAATGGCAACCTACTGCAGGGTAATCTTTTGCCCAGTCAGTCATGTTTATTTTGAGACATGATCACCCAAGCATGTATCATGTATGGCACTTAACTGACTGACTCCTAACAAGGTTCTGAATAAAAAAAAACTTAGAATGAATAATTGAGTGCAAAGTTCTTTCTTTGTCAGGCACTATTTTTTATTGAGGTAACTGCGTCAATTATATCAGTCATTAGCAAATTTTTATGGTGGGGTATGAAATGGGATTGAATTAACATTTGTTGCCTAATTGTTACATGCTATCAAATATAAAATGGGTTGCATGAAGATTTTTCTCTTTTTAAAGATAAAGTATCTTAAAGTATATTTCTTAAAAATGGAATGGGTTCATTAAACTTGTTTGTGAAGTAGTACAAAATAATTTATTACTAATGTTTTCTACTCAAAATTAAATCTCAATGCATCTAGATTTTGTTGCCTGAACCTCTGAAGGCTATCAATGTCTAGTTCATTATAAATAGATCAGGTTACTAAGTCATTTGAAAGTGTTCTAGTTTTTATTGTCCCCTTCAGAATTCAAACTTACTACAAAATAACAGCTGTTATGGTTGCTTTTGAAGAGAAACACAATACTTCATAAATATGTGAATTGTAAAATGCAGAAGACTATTATAATGAGAAACATTTGTCATTTTGTGAAAACAAGTTCAATAAAAAAAAAGCCTGCAAGCTTCTGCATTCATTATAATTTAACCATATTACTGTGACCTAAATTGTGGTTAACAAGACATTTGTAATATTTTTTTTAAGCATGTTGACAATTTTTTTTACTTATGCTAACAGTGAGTTAAGTGCCATACGTGATACATGCTTGGGTGATCATGTCTCAAAAGAAACATGACTGTCTGGGCAGGAGGTTATCTTGCAGTAGGTTGCCATTGCTTTCTGCAGTGGACTGGTTGCCAACCAAGGCTATGGAACCCAATCTGTCCTGTTATTTAACCCATAACTGGAGGGAAGAGATGAATTAAGGGTATTTGCACATAAGTGAATGTAATGAAAACAACTGAAATTTGAACTTGGCTAACCGATTTCTCATTTCGAGTCAATATCCACTGCACCACGACAAACATCCTGCACCACAACAACATTTTTTATATCTCCTTTTTGTCTGCATCCTCAAACATCTAGACTTTAAGTTATTACCTTCCCCAGGCTTCTTGGCTTTGAGTGTCAATCAAAACCAACTACTATGACCATATTGAAGTACTATTATTTATATTGTTTAAGTACCATTAAACATCTATTAAATTATTAAACATCTGCATTTTTCCCTTCGTTTTTGGCCATAAATTGCTTTTCAGGTAGGCATTGAAAGTATGTTTTTCTCCCCAGAATTTCTCTTGGATATTTATAAGTCTACCATTCTGCCTTCCTTTGAATATTGCTATCACATTTGGTTCTTCTATATATTTAGATGTGCGTTGTGGTTCAGTGGATATCGGCTCGGAACGAGAAATCAGGGTACCGAGTTCGAATTCCAGTTGAATCCATTGAATTCACTTACACACAAATACCCTTGGGAAAGGTATTAATCCGTCTCTTCCCTCAAGTTATGGGTTAGATAACAGGACAGATTGGGTTCTGTAGCCTTGGCTGGCAATCAATCTACCACAAAAAGCAATGGCAACCTACTGCGGGATAATATTCTGCCCAGTCAGTCATGCCTTGAAAGAGACATGATTGCCCAAGCGTGTTTCATGTATGGCACTTAACTGACTGATATATTTAGAGGTTCTTGAGTATTTGTTAAAATCCAAAGAATTTGTCATGTTACTGGACCTGACCTGGTATCTCAGTTTAAGTCACTTTGCAATTGCTTTAACATAGCTTCCCTGTGCCTTTTCTATAAATATTTTCATGGTAATTGTTCTAATAAACAATCCTCTATTGTATCTAAACTTTATGAATTTATACACAGTACTAGACTAGATGTGCTTTGTTTTATTGTGGATGTCGACTTTTAATAAGAATTTGGAGAGCTGAGTTTGAATTCCAGTTGAATTTTTTGCATTCATTTACACGCAAATACTCTTGGAAAAGGTATCAATCCATTGCTTTTTCCTCTCCAGCTATAGGTTAAATAGCAAGACAGATTAGGTTCTATAGCCTTGGTTAGTGACCAGTCTACTGCAGAAAGTCATGGCAGACTACCATGAGAAAATCTTCAGCCCAATCAGTCATGTCTTTCCTGAGACATGATTGCCCAAGCATGTATCAAGTATGGCACTTAATTGACTAGATTGGCAGTAAAATCTTATTTTACAGTTGAAATGGCTAGTGGTGATGTATTAGTTTTTCTGGACAGTCATGTGGAAGTAAATGTGAAATGGCTGCAGCCTTTACTGAATCAGATTGCTGAAGATCGTAAAATTGTTACCATTCCCATTATAGATAAAATAAGTCCAGATACCTTTTTGTATGAAGGATCACCTGTTGTACGTGGAGGATTTAACTGGGGTATGCATTATTGATATGACCCTTTACCACCCAAATACCAGGACCATCCTGAATCTCTGTCAAATCCTATTGAGTGAGTTTTTATAAACACACACACGTGTATATATATATGTGTGTATGTGTGTATATATATATATATATATATATATCAGCATGCAGTGTGGGTATAGAAGAATCCAAAGGAGTATCCTGTACATACAGTGGTAGGATAACTCTCTGAGAGCTCTAAACATATATGCATATAAATACATATAGAGCAAATATAAGAAAAATTGAGACAGACACGTTGTTTCATGGTGAATCGAAGGTGTGGGCCTATTTCAGGTGAACCATCATCAGCTTCCATCTTTATTTATTATTTAACAAAAGATTTTACACGAATCCATGTAAATTTGTGTAAAATCCTTTGTTAAATGGTTGGCCTAGAATAGGCCTGTACTTCCAATTCAGCATGAGGTAGCGTGTCTGCCTTAATTTTTCTTATTTATATATATATATATATATATATATATATATATATATATATACACACATATAATCTATAGATATGGATGTATATATATATATATATATATATATTAATTATTATTACTTTAGAGCATGTACAAACTATAAACTACTATAAAATTGTACATTTTGTTTTGACATTGAAAGAACAATGTCCCCCATATTTTTCAGCAAAATGTCGAAATGAACTTTATTCATGTTCAAATTTATATTAATGACAAGAGTGCTCAACTTTATATAGGAGCAAATTATCCAAATGAAGAAGGAACGAAGAAAATAATTGCAACATTCAAAACATTAATTTAAAGCAGTGCTCAAAATAAAAATAGATCAATGAATATTTATTATTAATTTAGAATATGTATGAACTACAAACTACTACAAAACTGTACATTTTGTTTCAACATTGAAAAAACAATGTCTCCTATATTTTTCAGCGAAATTTGAAATTAACTTTATATATATGTGTATGTGCAGGTACACATCAATATATAAATATTAATCAGGTGTTAATAGAACAGTGCTGAATGTGGTATAAGAATACAAAAAGGATATATTAATATACACATTATCCTGTGTTTTGGGCCTAACTCGGAGTTTCATACATTGCACAATTAGCAGGTGCATATTATGAACTGAATGTTTTTCAATTTGAATGGCCTACTTCAAATCAAGAAACATTCAGTTCATATACACTTGATGATTGCACAATGCATGGGGCTCCGGGTTGGGCTTGAAACATAGGATAATATATATATTGTTTTTTTTTATTACAGTGGTTTATAAAAGCATTATATCATACACAAAAGTTTCAGAACAATACTGTTCTCCTTCAGGTGATATTTTAAAATAAATTGTGAAAATGATTTATTTAGAAAATATAAGATGAATTCATGGTTATTTAGAGACTGAAGAGGTTGTAGTTGGAGAATATACTTGCTTGTAGGTGTGTCAATATTGTTCAATCAAAAATGAAAATTAAGTAACTATGAAGTTGAAGATTTGGGTTGCGAAAGGCATAGGATGACACTTTTTAATTTGGTCTAGGTAAGATACATAGTGGGACCATACATTATTTAAATGGATAGACAATTTTTAACAGCAGGTTGGATTTTTCCTCCCCTTTCGTAAACCAAATCTTCATCTGATGAAATCCTAAAGGGCAAAACATATCATCAAAACTTTTTTCTTTTTCTACTTTGTTATACTTCTTTCCCCTAAAATTGTTCTTGATATATAAAAAATTTATATATCGTTATCTCATTCAATTATATATTCACCATTTTTTGCAGTGACTTGTTGTCAGTTATCAAGTAGCTCTTCGATAAAATTAAAAGCAAAATTTTGCTGTTTTTGATGCGAAAAAGATTTTGGTATACTATTGAATGTGGTTTTAATTAGAGAACGTTTTAGAGAATTTTTTTTTCAGCAATTGAAAAAGGTAATAATCGGATGGTGCAAGGTCAGGTGAATATGGCAGTTGGGTTAGAGGAGAACAACTGAATTCAAAAATATTTTTCCTGTGCTATTTTATCTGTATATGGCTTTGCGTTATCAATGGAGAAGAAGAATATCTTTCTTTTTATCTACTGTGTATGCTGCCATTGGTATGCAAAAATTCAAGTATGTTAGTGCATTCCAAATTTATTCTGAACTACCACTTATGATTATTAGTTAGGATGATACATTGGTCATTATGATTGGTTTTCCAAAATGGAAATTACTTATGACTCAATCTAATTCACAATTCATTGTTAGTTTGTATTGTAGCAATAAACAGTTTAGCTATATTTCTTTCTGCCACTGGTCTTTGCTTTCTCTTTTTCTGAGCACTAGTCCTTGCTTTCTCTTTTTCTGAGCACTAGTCCTTGCTTTCTCTTTTTCTGAGCACTAGTCCTTGCTTTCTCTTTTTCTGAGCACTAGTCCTTGCTTTCTCCTTTTCTGAGCACTAGTCCTTGCTTTCTCTTTTTCTGAGCACTAGTCCTTGCTTTCTCTTTTTCTGAGCACTAGTCCTTGCTTTCTCTTTTTCCTGAGCACTAGTCCTTGCTTTCTCTTTTTCTGAGCACTAGTCCTTGCTTTCTCTTTTTCTGAGCACTAGTCCTTGCTTTCTCTTTTTCTGAGCACTAGTCCTTGCTTTCTCTTTTTCTGAGCACTAGTCCTTGCTTTCTCTTTTTCTGAGCACTAGTCCTTGCTTTCTCTTTTTCTGAGCACTAGTCCTTGCTTTCTCTTTTTCTGAGCACTAGTCCTTGCTTTCTCTTTTTCTGAGCACTAGTCCTTGCTTTCTCTTTTTCTGAGCACTAGTCCTTGCTTTCTCTTTTTCTGAGCACTAGTCCTTGCTTTCTCTTTTTCTGAGCACTAGTCCTTGCTTTCTCTTTTTCTGAGCACTAGTCCTTGCTTTCTCTTTTTCTGAGCACTAGTCCTTGCTTTCTCTTTTTCTGAGCACTAGTCCTTGCTTTCTCTTTTTCTGAGCACTAGTTTTTCCTTGCTTTCTCTTTTTCTGAGCACTAGTCCTTGCTTTCTCTTTTTCTGAGCACTAGTCCTTGCTTTCTCTTTTTCTGAGCTACTAGTCCTTGCTTTCTCTTTTTCTGAGCACTAGTCCTTGCTTTCTCTTTTTCTGAGCACTAGTCCTTGCTTTCTCTTTTTCTGAGCACTAGTCCTTGCTTTCTCTTTTTCTGAGCACTAGTCCTTGCTTTCTCTTTTTCTGAGCACTAGTCCTTGCTAAGTTTGATGCTAACAGTTTCTTCTATTGCACTTCTCACTTGCGGCTCATTGCTTTCCTGTCAACTGTGATCTTCAAAAATTTAAATGCAATGTCAATTATTGTCTGTCTTAACTCTTGCTTTTTTTTTATTGTTTTCTCTCCTTAAGTGCTTTTATTTTTCTCATTCTTTAACTCTTGCATCTTAGTGGCTTTATTGCCTTGCTTGTGTTGAAATGATTGAAAAATATTTAAAAGAAATTTTTTTTTTTAAATATGAATAATTTGTGGAATGTTTTGATTGTAAATAGATTTTCAGAACAATTGATTTAATTTGCTAGTAAAATTTTTACAAAATGGCAATTTTTTTTTTTTTTTTTTTACAGTATATAAACTATGTACTCTTAATTGATGGCTTAATCTTTTCTGAATGCATGCTTCATTAAAAAATCATGCATAACAGACATAAATTGTATAGATAACATGATTGAAACAGTTTGTCTTTTGGCATAACTGCCTGTCCTTTGTTATGCAAGACAGACTTTGCATATTTAATAGAGCGGATGTATTGTTTGTGTAAAGGTTAACAGCATGGAATGTGAAAGCATAGAGCCAAATTCAAATTCCACTTACATTCATTTACATGCAAATACCTTTTGAAAAGTTATTAATCCATATTGACTCACTAAAATGAATTATTCTTAGAATCCAAAATGTTTTAGCCTTTAACAATCCACAAAAACTGATAAGCTGGAAAATTCAATTGTATATTTAATTTACAAATGGCAGGTTCACTTACTTATGCTTTTGCATCTGATGGTTATCTTGGTTAGGATAAACTACATCCGGCAGCAAGGCTTCTGATCGGAAGATTGGAGGTTTTCAGGAGAATGGAACCTCCTCTTAATTGCTGTCATTCCCACTCTGACCCAGTTGAGTAGCACCTGTTAAGAACCCTATCTATAGGCAAATAGTTAACCACCAAAATGGGGTCAAAACAATATGAAAGTATAAAAATAGATTTTTACAGTGTAACCCTGATATAAAAGAGTTGTCAGGACCGGATAAAGTTCTCTTATATCTGGGTTTCTACATTTAAGCTACCTGTCAGATATTGTTTTCAGATAACAAGACTATTAACTCTTATTTTAAGATAGTGCAGTTTGCAGTCAGTGATTCATGCAAACTTTGCATTGCTATGTATTTAGCAGTCTTCACAGTTGCTTTAATTTCTATTCATTTTCATTATCACAATGGGTTACATACAAGGTAAGACAATTATAAGTGAATGTGACGAATCTCTCTTGTCTGAGCTTAAAGCTGTACAAGCAAGGAACAGTCTTGTGTAGATTTTCTTAATATTTTTCAAATTATCAGGAATGGAGACAAGATGAATTTTTGCTATCTTTTTTTCTTTGTGTTGTATTTATTTTGATAATAGAATTGTTTCTCAGTGTGAAAGTAAATTGCTTTCAGTGCTAAATAACACATGTATTGATATATCATATAATGATTCTGCTTGTTCCTTTCTTAGTTACTTAATTCCTGTCTGTTATGCCACTGAAGAAAGATAACGCACTTCCTCTATACACAAGCTTTTCCTTCCCTTCTATCTTCTTTTTTGAACGTTACTCTCCTCAGCCTTTCTCTCACTGTTCCCAAACAGAAGAGTAGTAAAGAGAGCCTATAGCATTACCGTAGCAGCTTAAGCTGGTGTTTGTAGCAGTAATTGTGTGTGTGTACTCTACAATATAGTAAAAATAGGTAGGTTTGTTGTCGTATTCTGCGACCTAATAATTAAATTTCTGGCCTCTACACTCTTGGCCATTACTCAGTTGGTCTTTTCTGTTTACAATGGACACAGGAGTCATGATTTTTCAGTAATAAAAAAAAAACTTTCTCTTTCATAATCTCTCACAAAATAGCATACAGTATTTTGGTTATCGCCTGTGCATGTGCTGCTTAATATAAGATTACAGTAAAGTAGCTTCTATAGACATTACTTTTATAAATATTTTAATAAAATTACACTGTTATTTTATTATCCAATACCTTTATATTTGAAGACATTACTATCATTTGTAGTATGACAAAGTAAAAGTTTTCCAGAAAATCATAATTATCCTTCTGTGGAAATTCCACGGGTTCCGCTAGTTAAATATAATTGCCTGTAGTAAATTTTTCAATAGAAGCATAATTAAAACATTCCATCATTTGGAGAAAAAATATTTTGGAACTGTACCAATTGGACATTTGAGATCAGCTATTTAGTTCAAGTGTTACTCTTATAACATAAGCTTAATTTAATTATCAACTTCACCATGTCATATCACAAAGGGGGTTGTATAGCAAGTAAACAGATGTGTAATGATTTGTGGTTAAGAAAACAAAGGGTTTACCACAGAAAAGTGAATTATTTGATGTGACATTCATTATTTTTTTTTGTCATACAAAATTCATGACCAATCAAAATTAAGCAACTTATGTTGTAGTAAATTTACTTGACTCAGTTAGACAATCTCTGATGTTGAAGGTTAAAATGTATTTTATTTCTAAACTATCAAACTTAGTAATTTTTACCAAAATATTTTTGAAAGTAATTGCCAGTAATAGAAAGCTTAATGGTGACTTTTATTGTTGTCTCCCTAAGGTCAAATATTATATATAAACACATCTTAGTGCATAGGTTGTTAGAGGTGTTAATCAAACTTTGTATATATTTGCAACATTGGTCTAACTTATTTCATATTTATTTGGTTGATTACATATGTTCTCTTTGTCTCTTTCGATCTCTCTTGCTCTCTCTCTCGATCTCTCTTGCTCTCTCTCTCTTTTATAGGAAATTCAACTTTCTTTGCCAGTTGACTGAATGTTTAACTTGTTTCTGTTGAATATGAACCATAAGAATCTTGTTACATGATGAAATGCTTTCCACATTAAAAAAAATGTTAATTTTGAAATTTATCAAGTGTGCTTATTGGTTGAGATTTTTTGAGTTTTAATAAAATGTATGCTCCTCCTCCTGAAAATTGGATACACAAGTTTTGTTAGTCATGTATGCATATTAATTAGTTTCAGTTAGACCTAAATAAATGCCGTACTTAAGATTTTAATAAGTAACAGTTCTGTTGCTTGCAATGTTTTTTTTTTATATGGGCAATTTTCTGGTTGAGTAAACCCATATAATTTTAAGACATTAGTGAGTGTATGTATGTATGTATGTGTGTGTGTGTATATATATATATATATATATATATATACATACACACACACACACACACACACACACACACAAGACTGAGACTGAGATTGACCAACTGCACGTAAGACATGAGAGAACCAAAGCATTTGCAAGTGTCCCAGCCGATCATTCGTGCAATCTTCCTTCTTGCCTCCATTGTGGACTTGTTTGCAAATCTCTTGCAGGACTCAAATGCCATTTACGATTGAGTAAGTGCAGGCATGCTACATCATATTAAACGGTTGTCTAGACCTCATACGTCGAAATCGACGGGAGAGTTCATATCTATCTATATATATATATATATATATATATATATATCAAAAATCAAACTAAACAATTCACAAAGAAAGAAAAATGAAGAAAACATCCGAATGAACGCAGTAAAAATCTGTTTATTACATATGTTATATGCGTGTATGTGTGTGTATATATATATATATACGCTCACACACATATACATGCACAGTAGAGTAATGAATAGTGGCTTGGAGAGCTGTGTTTGAATTCCAGGCGGGTTCATTTCATTTACTAATGTGCTAATACCCTTGAGAATGGTATAAATCTATCACTTCCCCCAGCTATGGGTAAATAGCAGAACATACTGGGTTCTATACTATTGGGTGACACTGGTCTAGAAGGAAAGCTCTGAATTCAAAACCAGTAGGTTAAGCTTCATCAGGTGATATTGCCAAAGATACACTATTTTTACTGCAACTATAACTCGTGATCATGGCCGTATCTGACTACCGGGCACACCAGGCACGGGTCCGGGCCGATCCGTGCAATCATGGTGAAAATCCGGGCAAGGAAAAATGTCTTTGTCAGAAATCAAACTAAACAATTCACAAAGAAAGAAAGAAAAATGAAGAAAACATCTGAATGAACACAGTAAAAATCTGTTTGTTTGTTTATTAATTTTGGAAGAAAAGATTGGTTATAATCAGAAAGTCTGAACCCGATTTCCTGCTTTCATTCACATTCTGTGCCTAATTTCCATTGGAATAGCTGGAAAAATCCGCAAAAATCATAGTTTCTGGAAACGGGTGACACTGATGACGTCATCACATTGTCAACTAATAAATCTGGGCAATTTTCTCTGTGCCCGGTGCTTTTTTTAACATCAGCTATGGTCCTGCTCGTGATCACGAGATATATGGATGTTTCAACTAATTAGTAATATTCTGCAGTATTAATAAATTTCTTATCAATAAACAAATTACTTAGACTGTTCAGACTGTTGTCCTCATTTTAATTGTCATATTCACAACTATTCAGCCTTTTTCATGTGATATTTGCTGGAATTTGGAACCAAAACTTTTCGCTGGGGTAGATTGTTTTAGTTCCACATACCATAATTTTTCTGGCTATCTCAGTTTATTTCCCTTTGGTACTTAAACTCTCAAGCTTTAGTTCACCTCTGCTGTAGCCAAGTATTGAACTCAAGTTACTAAAAGGAATTAACTGACACTGAGACATCCAGAAAAGGCATGGTGCATGGAACAAGAACAATCAATTCCTGTGGACTAAGTAAATGGCTTGCTTCAAAATTTCAATGTATATCCCTTGAAGTCCGGAGCATGCAATGGCTGAAACATTGTGAATATGAAAGTTGCAATTCCCATCTCAGAAATATAAAACATTATCTGTAGTCTGTATTGTAAAATATGCTATCCCATACTACTAAAAATTATACTTAATGTTTTTTTGCTATCTGAACTAGTAGGTGTCATCATCTTAAATTGAGAACTATTTTTTTTTTATCAGAATCACTTATTTTTTTTATATTTTATCTGACTTGGAAGTGGAAAATGAATATATGTATATAATTTTTTTTCTATTAGATACTAAAAGAAATGTTGGTTTTATGCATATAAATTTATTTGCATCTTTTTTTGTAATTGAATTGAAAATTTGGAATTATGTCTCCATATTGAATGAAATATTTAATCAAAAGCCTTTAATGTTTTGTATAATATTGACTTTTTTGAGACATTTGACTTATTTTTAGCACTTTCTCTTTCTGCTGAAGACTCGATTTTGTGTTCAAATATGCTGACCAAATCTAGTTATAATAGATTTGCTTTTAAAAGCTAGTCTCTTCCATCATCTGCTGGAGAAGATGTTGGTTTTAAAAATGGTTCTGAGTAGTTAATGTTTGGGCTTATTGTCATGTAGCTATGCCATAAATTTTATAGATATAATTTTTAAGTGGTATATGATAAATCTATTTAACATTATACATCACAGCTTTTTTATGAAGTTATTAAACTCTATTCATTTGTATAAACTCAATGATGAAAGTCAAAATTAGTTTTATAGTCTATAGTCAGCCATCTCTTTTCTTATTTTTTTTAAATAGGTTGTTTAATTGAAAGGCCTAAATTAGTTGGTATTGGGCGTGTTAAAATTCATTTTTGTCCCAAAATAATAGGTGGTGTCTCCTGAACTGTACACACCAATGATAAACTTGCTCAAATATTTGAAATTACTTGACTGAAACAATGATTTATAATGTGTTTTTTTTTTTTATTATTATTCTTTGTGTGTGTTAGACCCACCCAAACTTCTCTTGTTTCATGTTGGATGAATTCTTCAGCTTTCTGTTAATTAATCTTAATTAAGCTTGTGCTTTCATCAAAAAATGTGCCATTGGACAAGATTTTATATAGTTTTAAATAAAAATATTTTCCTTCAGTGAAAGTGTGTGTGTATGTATCTATATATATATATATATATATATATATATATATAGGCAGCAACCTTTCTTTTAAACATGTTTCATTCAAACGACTGACAAGGATGATTTTAATTTTCTTAATGTTTTTCAGTATTTGAATGATTCATTTGTGCTGGTGATAAGGAATTTAAAAATGTTCTGTAATGATTTTTACCGGCACTTTCAGCCACTTCTCTGGCCATTCTCAAGGGTGTTAGGTTACTGCTGTTATTTTTTTCCCGTATTTTGACTGTAATATAATTTGTGTTGTTTCTCACTCACTCTCACACACACACACACACACACATTTTTTTATGTGTTTGTATAATTTTTTCTTTTTAGTACTCAAATTACATAATTGTTCAAAGGTTTTGTACTTTTGAGTGTTTTTGGCTATACTTTCAGCTGTTATCAAGAATTTTGTTTTACTTTATGCAGTCTTGTGTATGTTAAGTTCCGATCATGATAAGCACATTGTTACCATGTTCATAATTGATATTATTAAGTGTAGGATTTCTCTTTTTTATTAGTAATGCCTCCATTATTTTTAATCTTCTTTTGCGTGTGGATGATACTATTATGTATGTATTATGAATAAGCACATCATGGATAGGTCCTGGGAGATTGGATGGAACTATTGTGGGAAAGGTACAATGTCAATCTACTTGTCAATTTTGTGGTGGTGTAGCCAATGTAATTGTTTATGGATGTGGATAGCTGATAGACTCAGTTCTTCAAAGGCCATCACAAAAATCTCTGCAACCTATACCATGGAAATATCTTACTTCCTGGTAACACTGACAAATGCATAAACCTCTCCAGTCATACATTAACAGATGACCATATGGAATTCCTAAATCTAGGACTACATTTTCATCTCCAACTGAGATTGAACCTTCTCACAAAAAAGACTGAAATTCTACACCAGTCATTATGCCAATTGTAAAATGACAAATTAAAAAAAATTCCACCCAAATCTGAAATACCTCCTCAGGGCTGAAGGTCTAAAAGACTGTTCTTCACGCAATATTCATAACCACATCTCAACAAAACTCGCAAATACCGCCGAAGAACTAAAAACAACCATAATATCATCATCTGAAGAGCAGATAAATCAAAAGTGTAAATTTAGATAAATTATCACACAAAATTACGACACTTCATTGCTGACCGATCCAGATTAAAAAGATTAAATAGGAACCCTCGCTGAAACTATTTAAACTTATGTTAATAAACTCATAATATCTAGCAACGCCATTGAAAATTAACAAAATTATTGGTGATCATCAACCTGGATACTTATACGGTAATGTGAAAATACATAAACCTGGATACCCCTTACGGCCTATAATTTCTCAGATTCCAACACCTGTATATCAGTTATCAAAGTTCCTTAATATTATCATCACCCCAAACCTTTCTACCAATTATAGTATTAAGTCAACCCATGAATTCCTTCAAATTCTTAAATTTACTATATCAAACAATGGCATCTTTGCATCATTTGCTATCAAAACTCTATTTACTAATGTGCCTGTTGCTGAAACTGTTGACATAATAGTTAACTCTGTGTATAAGCATGATTCAATCCCACCCCCATCTAACAGTTCTAATATTCTTAAAAAAAACTCTTATTTTCCTGCAACTCTAAAGTACCTTTTTAAAACTATCATGGCAATATTTACACAAACTAATGGTGTATGGAAAACCCACTTGGTCTGTGCTTCTCAAACTTTGATTTGTCCCATGCTGAAAACATACTTTTTAAAAAGTTACTAAACCAAAAATATATGTTCAATATGTTGATGACATTTTATTTTAGCTGACAATGAAATCTATAATCTTAAAACTATTTTTGAAAAAAGTTCTTCTCTGAACTTCACATATGAGCTTAGCCAAAAAAACAAACTCCCATTTCTGAATGTTCTTGTAGATTCTAGTAATAATACTTTCACTACTTCAGTATATAAAAAACGCATGAGCAAAAATTCTTGCAACCTTAATTTTATTAGTCGACGTCCTCTACAAAATTGACATTATTAAAAATTTCCTCAAGATAGCATATGAGAATTCATCTTCTCAACCACATTTCTTCAAAGAATTCCACAATTTGAAACAAATGCTTGTCAACAACGGCTTTCCTAATTAACTTGATTACCATATCAAACTTTTTCTTCGTCACGTAACCAACGGCAAGTACAAACACATGAACAAGAACAATAACATTAATATTTTTTACAAAAATCAAATGCACAATAACTACAGACAGGATGAATCTTCACAATATCATCTGAAATTATGCAACACTGACCAATTCAAACAAGAAAATTATCTATTATAAAAAAAATCAAAACTGCCAACTTCAATAATAATAATTCCACTGCAAAATCTAACTTGCAGAGAACCAGTGTCATTTAAGAATTTCTATGTACTTTGAAGAACTGTGTTCCTCAACTATCCAAATTTGTAAAAAAAACTACATTGGTTACATCACCACAAAATTGGCAAGAAGATTAACATTGCACCTTTTCCACAACAGTTTCATTTGATCCCATTTAAACACACATCGAGATCTTCTGGAACTTATCCGTGATATACTTGATAATAGATATATAATAGCATCATCCGCATGCAAAAGAAGATTAAAAATAATAGGCATTAATAATAAAAATGTGAATTCTTACACTAAACATTAATTATGAACATGGTAATAATGTGCTTACTATGTTCGAAGCTTAACATACACAAGACTCTATAAGCATAAACTTTATACATGTTTATTTACAAGTATAAACAACACATGAAAAATTATATAAAAAAAAAATAATACTTTGTAATTTTTAATGAAGCATGTGTAAAAGACATTGTTGCCCAAATACATAATTTTATATATATATATATATATATATATATATATATATATAATGATAAAACTTGAATATTGTGACTATATTTTAAATAATTTTTAGTGAATTTTTATATTATTTGAAAATAACATTGATTTAGAAAAATTATTATTGAAGCATAACTAAACATTTAAACTTCTTACTCTTAAAGGGGATGTGCGTGGTGGTCCAGTGGATATTGGCTCGGAACAAGAAATCGGGAAGCAGAGTTCGAATTCCAGTTGAATTCATTGCATTCACTTACGCGCAAATACCCTTGGGAAAGGTATTAATCCGTCTCTTCCTTCCAGTTATGGGTTAAATAACAGGACAGATTGGGTTCTATAGCCTTGGCTGGTAACCAGTCTACTACAGAAAGCAATGGCAACCTACTCCGGGATAATCTTCTGCCCAGTCAGTCATGTCTCTTTCAAGACATGATCGCCCAAGCGTGTTTCACATATGGCACTTAACTGACTGACTCTTAAAGGAACAATGAAAAAAAACATCTGGGTTGGAGAAATTGTAAAATAATTTAATAACAATAGCTTTATGTTGTCTTACATAGGATTGTACTGAGGACAATTTCAGATGACCTTCTCATGCTTTTCAGTGAGGTAATAATTACCTGGTATTGGGACAAGTGGAGAATAACAACTTTTTAGTATTTATAGGCATTAATTTCTCATCCTGTAGCATTGTTAGCAAAAAAGCAAAAAAAAAAACAGCAAACTCTAAGGAATAGTCTTAAGCCATGACTGAAATGAGTTATAGTTATATGACTGTTTTAAATAGGTTCTTGCTCGGTATTTGGATTGTCTACTTTTTGTTTTAAAAATTATTTTGACAAGACTTTATTTGGAACAAATTTCAACTATGCTTAAGTATAAAGTGTAAAAAATATTAGTCGTGAAATCATTCCTGGAATATTTTGTAAAACCGAAGTTGGATGAATGAGCAAGTTAGATGTTTCTTTGAACATAGCTGTTGCATAATCTTTCACTTTTAAAAATGGTTCATGAATCTTTCGAAGAAATGTGTAGTTATAACAATTTCAATGTATATCTATCAAGATATTTTGTTGGTTGATTATGGCATTTTTCATTTTAATTTCTTAATATATTTAATGTTAGATTTATGAATAATTTTGAACAAATTAGCTTATATGTTAAAGATTCAATTTTTTTTTTTTCATCAGTATCACCCCATGCAAGGCAGTAAAGCCACTAAGAAACAAGGGGTTGCAAGGGTAGAAAATTAAGAACAGAAACATTAATAATGAGTGGGAAGAGGAAAGAGTAATAGACTAAACTATCGCCCAGTTCACACTCCACCCACGTCTATTGAACAGGTGAAGAGGCTCATCTCTTGTTTCCTGTTTAGCATGCGGTTTTCTCTTTTCCAATCTTCTCACTCCTATGTAGCCCCCTGCACATCAGTGGCGTTACCACCTTGCTCGGGGTGATATGATTAAAAAAAAACAAAAAAAAAACAACAGTAATAGTGACTGATATTGCATTAAATTTTTGCAGATTAAAGTTAGCAAAAGATGGAGCTAGAAGGGAGTTCCACAAATTACAGTTGCAGCTAGCCAGCTCAACTGTAAATTGAGATCTCGATACCAGTCTTGTATTGCACTTAATTTCAAAAGTCAAGGTAACTTATCAAAGAGTTCATTCAAACAATCACCATGACAGTATTTATAGAAAAGGCACAGAGGCGACATTACAGCAGTGGGAAAGTAACTGAAGCCAAGCTGCCAGATCGGGACCAAATATATGGCTGATTATTTTTGAATTTTATCAAGGAGTGCAAGGTAAATAGCAGAGCCACCAAACATCTGTGGCAACAATATTCTAAGCATGAATGAATGGGACACTGTAGGCTTAAAAAATTAAATTCACAGAAATGGCATTGAAATTTGTGTGAATCATCTTAGAAGTTATAACAGATTAGTAATGTACAGATTCATCTGCTCTTTTATGTAAATTTTACAGAAAATGTAGAAATTTACCTATATTAAAGTTGTTCCGTTATTTACTCTATCTTAATTAGGACAGAAAATGTATCCTTTATATTTAATTGGTATATGTCTTTCCAGTTTTATTATTATTATTATTATTATTATTGTAATTTTGTTTAAAGCACAGCTAGGTAATATTTTTGCAGTGAATTATTAAAAGAATTATCCAGAGTAATGCTTTCACACCTGTAATTTGCCTATTTGAAAGTTGCACAGTCAGTTAGGCAATTCTCACTTGAATTATACTTTATTAGAGTTTTTTTAAAATAGATTTCTAAATAAAAAAAAAATTGGAATATTTCCCCATGGCCTTCAGTCAGTTAAATGCCATATGTGATACACATTTTGGCGATTTGATCTCAAAAGAGACATGACAGAAGATTTTCCTGCAGTAGGTTGCCTTTACTTTTTTGCAGTAGACTGGTTGCTAACCAAGGCTATAGAACCCAATTTGTTGTGCTATTAACTTATAGTTGGAAGAAGAGATGATTAATATCTTTTTCCATAGGGTATTTGTGCATAAGTGAATGCAACAAATTCAACTTGAATTTGAACTCTGCTCTTGGATTTCTTATTCTGAGTCAATATCCACTGCTCCACAATGCACATCCAAGAATATAAGACTAACATGACGTAAATACACCAAAATACATGACTAACATAAAGGGATACAAGTGAACTATAACTATCTGTATTAAATACTAGATACTTTAGTTTTACTAGTAGTCCTTACAAACTCCAACAAAACATACCTCATGTCATTATCAGCTTATGCAACTATGTTGACAGGCTGTTTTCACATGTACTCTCTACCATCTGCTTGAAATAGCTAGAAACTTTACTACCGACTAACAACAGTGTGCCTGTCTTCCATAGTACACTGGCAGATTTTTGAGCTAATATGAAGCGAAATAATAGAATCTGGATTGTCAATAATGTATCTTATTGGTTGATGACTATGGAACCACATGAAAAGTAGTGTACACTGTACAGTGCAATGTTTGATGGGTTGAGAAGCACAATTGTCAAATTAGGATGTGATTTTATTGAATAGTTACCATCGGGGAGCCAAGTTCGAATTCCAGCTGAATTCATTGCATTCACTTATGCGCAAAAACCCTTGGGAAAGGTATTAATCCGTCTCTTCTTTCCATTTATGGGCTAAATAACAGGATAGATTGGGTTCTATAGCCTTGGTCAGCAACCAGTCTACCGCAGAAAGCAATGGCAACCTACTCCGGGATAATCTTCTGCCCAGTCAGTCATGTCTCTTCCGAGATATGATCGCCTAAGCGTGTGTCACGTATGGCACTTAACTGACTGACTATGCTTGTCTGTTGCTGGCAGTCTGTTGGACACTTGCAGTTTTCAAGTGCTGCTGTTGTCTGTTTAAAATTTACCATGCTGTCATCCCATGCACCTAAAATATCTAGTATGTTTTGAGACCTTGGATATAGCAACACTGCCCCACTATTTACCTGTTTGCACATATCATTTAACTGAAATCATTTTTGTCAGTGTGAGAGGGTGAAACTGTGTGCTATTTACTAATAGCAGTTTTTTAAAAGTAAAAAATTGACTTATCACTGATAACTCTCTCCTCTAATTTGCAGACCTAAGTTACTATATTCTTAATACATCATATTATGCAAAAATATAATAATGATAAAATTGGTTCATTATTTATAACTATTTATATAGTGACTTGTGCATGCAATTACAAGTAATCCATAATAATATTTTGAATTTTTAAATCATTTATTTTTGGCATATGAACTTTGGGAAAATGTTTGTAAATCTTTTCAATCATTTTGCCTCAGCTGCTGTTTAGGACCTACTGCTCTAACATGTTCAGTTCCCTTGCTGATATGTATGATATTTTGTGTATATATATATATATATATATATTTTTAATCATTTCACCCCGAGCAAGGCGGAAATGCCACTGATGTGCAGGGGGTTATATAAATGTAAAAAGATTAATTAGAAAAGAGTGAGAAGTACAAACCAGCTAGAAAGGAACAACAGAAAGCTGAGAAAGCAGGTGCGATGACAGATACATAGGTGGAGAGAAAGGGAAGGTTATACAGGGGAGGGGAGAGAGCTAGAGTCCAGTGGTTAGTAGATGAGTATTGACTTTGCATTTAAATTTCTGGAGGTTGTAGCCGTCAAAGAAAGCAAGAATACAGGAGCGAGTTCCACAGGCAGGAAGTGCGAGAGAGGAAGCTGCAGGAGTAGAATTGTCGTCTGCATTTGGCTAACCTGACTGTGAATGGGTGGGACCTAGTTGCCAGTCTGGTTGCACGAGTAAACACCTGTTGAGGAGGCATCAGTGACTTAAGCTATACTAGCAGTATAGTCTGGTGTTGCTTGGATGTAATGAAAGCTTTAAAACTAATCCATAGTTCTGGAGCTCAGACTCTTTGGACATTGGCACGAAAGACTAAAGAGCAATAGTTGTTTCCAGTTAAAGCGAAACTGTAGACTGAAATAAAAATGAATGGATGTAAGTCAAATTTTGATTTCCTGGTATCGATATCAAATAAGTTTTTTGTTGTAAACTGAATTTTGAAGGCTATATAAGTCCTCTGAGTAAATGGTATCATGGCTAAAACTAAGAACTATAATTATACCTACTTAAAGCCAAACCCGAAGCAAAAACTAAAATACAAGGGCTGAAAAAATAGACATACAGGCAGATAAACAGACACACACACAAACATCTTGCCTTTTATTTACTTATATATATATATATAATGGATTTTCTGCACTATTGTAAGAACTGCAACCTTGAAACTTCTGAATATTGTTTCTTATGTCTTTGTCTATGAGTGTATCAAATTTGATTAAAATCGGACCACTCCTTCTATAACCCGAATTTTTTTTTTTTTTTTATCGATTTTCGGTATTTATTGGGGGTACCTTGACACAAAACCTAGCTAAGAACACTCGCAGACACTTATAGTACAACTGTGTAAATTTTCGAGAAAATCGGTTCACCCATCGTTTCGGAGTCTATAGGTAACGGACACACACACACAGTTCCATTTATAAATAACTTATATATATATATATATATATATATATATATATATAAGTAAATTAACCTAGTTGGCCAACCTTCCCTGAAGATCTGTTTCGGTGAAACCTTGGTAGGTTTGTTGGCTCACTAGGTTAATTTACTTATTCTGCTCTGTTTACATATTGAGCACTTTTTTTGTTATTGATTACTTGTTTGGGGTTTTTTCTTTGGGCTACGTACTGGCTCTGTCCAAATCGCTTTGACTGATGTTCATGTGCTTAGCTCTTTCTTTTTTTACAACCATTTTTTCCTTCCACATATATACACAGGGTTTTTCGAAATGAGTATAGTGATAAGTTTGCATTTTTATATATATATATATATATATATATATATATATATATATATATATGCAGGTTTCATTGAATAATATAGACAAGTTTTGTCTATTAATTTTGTGTAGGATCCGTTCATACTGTCTGATATACTTGGTGATATCATTGAAAGACAACAAAAAATCACAGTAATTGTTGATTTTCTTATCGGGTCTAAGCTTTCGGCTCACATAAGCCATTATCAAAGAGTAAATATTAACACACAGTATTAATAATTAATACACGATGTTCTATGTTTACTATGTGTTAATATTTACTCTTTGATAATGGCTTATGTGAGCCGAAAGCTTAGACCCGATAAAAAAATCAACAATTACTGTGATTTTTTTTTTTTTTTGTTGTCTTTCAACAATATCACCATCAAGCATATCAGACGGTATGAATGGATCCTACACAAAATTAATAGACAAAACTTGTCTATATTATTCAATGAAACCTGCATTAATGAAAAAATGCTGCCAAAATACACACACTATATATATATATATATATATATATATATATATTTGTGGCAAACAATTATGTAGAAGTGAGCAAGTCATGGTGACTTGCATTTGCTGCAAAGGAAAATAAGTTTCTTACCTCAATATACGAGATGTAGTAGCAGCATTTTGTTCCTTAAAATGGCATGAATCTCCCCTCCTCACATTGGATGAATTAAAAATTGTATATTCTGTAATGGTGGCTTTTTTAACAGCTTAGTGTGGTTCAACAAATAGCAAATTGTATGCTAATTAGTCAGTCAGTAGTGGTTTTGAAATAAAAGGAATGAAACAGTGGGAAAGGAAGGAAAAAAAAAAAAGAAAATCTCTGTTGGTGACATGCGGGAACTCGGGAACAGTTGATCGAAAAAGGATTTAGTGTTTGATGAACGATATTAGAGAAACACAACTTCATTTACAAAACAAGCTATTTTGGCTTTCCTCACAGTCATGGCATACGGAGGTTTTGATATTCAGCTATTTCTTGAATTCAGTGGGGCTGCTGCTGATGAACCAATTGTAGAAGCGATTTAAAATTTATAGTTGGTCTGTGAACACTGCGAGATGAAAAAAATTGAGTGGATACTGCTACTGTGCAAGCCGGGATTCTTGTTGTGCATCGACCACTAAGGAGCAGAGGTCAGATGCAAAGCAGATTAAACAAGCTCTTATAATTGCATATGCAGTGGATTCATTCGCTGCATTTGATGAACGTGTATCACAATGCTTTTGCCCAGGGGAAACCGTAGATGAATTCCTGGCAAAGCAATGGATGATTGATACATTTATTTCTGAATTGCTGCAATACGTCAAGTAACTTCACCAGGCCTCATCCAGAATAGACACCATGACTTGGGACCATATTTCGACGCTGGCTCAGGCTGTTATGACCAATCGCAAGGAGCCCAATGAGTCAGTTGCCACATCTGTTTATCAAAGACATAATGATGTTACTGAAGGGACAAGCAGTATTGTTTGTTTTAAGTGTTTTGGTCCAATCACCTGATAAAGGATTGCAGCCAAGGCTACTCAGAGAGGACAGTCACCTGTGCACAAAAATCCCACTGTGAGATGCAGTGTTTTTGGTGTAACAGGGTCAGGCACATCTAATCAGAGCACCAGGTAAGCAGCTTCAGGGAACAGATGTCAGCACCTATCTTCTCCCCCAAGTGAATAAAGACAGCATCATTATTCAGGTGGTCATAGATGCAAAGTGTCCAGCTCTAGTTGACTCTGGCTGCTTGCAAACACTGGTAAGCAAATGCGTATGCTGCCATTGGCAACAAAGGGAGATGAAAGTCTTGATGGCCAATGGTAAGGCCCTAACATGCTCGGGACATTGAAGTATTATGCTAAACATTGGTCATGCTCAACCTGTGCACATTGATGTCCTAATTATGGACAAACTACTACTTGGTTTTGATGTTCTTGGGATTGTCGCAATCAGAATTGGGAGGGGTGCACATAACTCGCACAAGAGAAGTGCATTTTTTTTAAGAAAGCATGCCCCAGTGTGCTGTTCCCAACTTTAGTGCAGCGTTCAATTGTTGGAAAGCCTTATAGACAACTACCTATAGCCTTCAAGAATAGAGCATCAGATTATGCAGTACCTGACTATACACAGGATGAATATGAGATGGAGCTCCTGTTGTGGCTGGATAATGGATGGCTGCAGCCATATACCGAATACAAACTTGGTCCACATAAGTGTTTGATCCCATTAATGGCAGTTCTACAAATGAGCAAGTAGAAAGTCTATCTGGGATCGGATTACTGAGAGTTAAATGTGGAGTAACACTAGCTTTGTCCTCTGAACTTCCACTAAGAGAAATAGCAGGATGTACTGCAGTCGTATTTTGGCTGCTAACAGTTGGGGGAGTCATCCTGTGAGGCTGTTTCGTCTTCAAAGGTTTCATCATTGGCGAAGTGATCAGGTTCTCTTAGTGAGATTGATCTCAAATTTACTAATCGCTCTCTTCAGAATCGCTATCATGCTCAGATGTTGGGACCAATCCCATGAAGCAATGTAGGTCCTTCACATGATGTGGAATTCCATCAATGTGTACTGACTGTAGACTTGAGTCATGTGACCTATTCTGTACTTAATTATGCATTTCCCATGAAGAGTTTTTACCCAAACAACATCTAACTTCATATGCTCCTTGAGTATCCTGAGGTTCAGGAGTGAGCTTGAGTTTTGTTTAATGGCATATCAACCTGTGGGCTATTTAATGCCAAAAAGGTAGGGTTTTAAGGTATCTTTTTTAATGTTCGGTTATAGTGACAAGGTTTATTCAGTCAAATTTTGATCTCTTCTAGTTTTGTATTAAAAAATGTATTGCTGGTAATATTTTTTCCTTCAAAAATTTATTATGGTAATAATTTTTTTCCTTCAAAAATGTTGTTTTCTATAAATATCATTTTTATGGATATATCCTTATATTCATATTTTTATAAAAGTAAGCTCTGAAATTTTTATGCCTGGATGAATGTATATGTAGGTACGAGTGTGTGTGTGTGTATGTGTGTGTATATATATATATATATATATATATATATATATAATGTTATGGACTCTCCCGTCGATTTCACCGTATGAGTGTCTCACTCAGTTAGACTACCACACAAAGAATTTTTTTTTTTTTTAAGTTGTGAAGGCTTGTGTAGCACTATCCACACTTTTTGGAACTGCTGATAACGAACAGATCGCATGAACAACAGACCTCAGTTATTTAACCCATAACTGGAGGGAAGGGTTGGATTAATACCTTTCCCAAGGGTACCAGTGTGTAAGTGAATGCAAAGTGTTCGACTGGAATTGGGACTTGGCTCACCGATTTTTTTTTTTTTTTTTTTTTTTTTTTTTTCCCCTCCGAGCCGACATCCACTGCACCACAATGCACATTCGTCAATAACACTTACAGCACCTGGTATTCCCAAGCAGTCACCCATCTAAGTACTGTCCAGGCTCAACATTGCTTAACTTTGGTGATTGAGCAAGAACCAGTGTATTCAACGTGATATGACCGTAACCGCATATATATATATATATATATATATATTTTTTGTGTGCGTATATGTATACACAAATATAATAGTCTTTGAATGAAAATCCTACAATACCAAATGACACTGATATGAATAAAGCAAACAAGCACAGGGGTGGGCAGACACTCTCTCAAGTGTCAAGAGTAATTAATGGGATTTACAGCAACCAGCTTATCCTCGGATATCTCAAGACACTCTCCTAACAGTTAGTTTTAACTTTCTTCTTTTAGTTAAACTGGTTGCACCAAAGAGAACATAAGGTTCCCCTTACTTGGCAAAAAGCACATTTTCTAAAGAAAATTTCTATTTTCGTATCTTCATTGTTAAATAAAAATCATATTATTTAAAAGAAAATTTAGAATTTAAAACTAATGAAAAGTATTAAAAAAAAAAAAACCAACCAATATTTTTTTTATTGCTTGTTAAACTTATTGTCTAGGAAGGCATTCACTTGTTTTATAAATAAATATTTCTATAAATAAATATCTATAATATTGCACTAGTTGAATATTTGACAGATTGAATTTATTCTGTATTCACAAAACTTTCTATTGATTAACAATTGTAAGCTACTATAATAAATGAACAATTCTGTGTAATCTTTCTCATATAGAAACTGCTCTTTCTAGCACATTACTTTGTCTTTCTTTACAAGGTCAATAGACCACTGTCCCTCAAATGATCTGTTGTAGGATGTTTGCTAAATAACTCCTGCCCAGGGAGCTATATGAGAAGTGCTTGCTATTTGTCATGGTTGAGTACCAACTCTACCCTAACTCCTAAAGTAGATGATTAGTAATGATTAAACCTAAACCAATTTCTGTCTTCCTCCATTTGTCTAAAATAGTTGAAAAGGTCTCTGTTTTTGTTCTATATTTGGGTGCCTGCTTGCAATTGTTTTTGTCAAGTAGTAGTTTGCATTGGTCTGGAGGCCAAATGTATGCTATCAGTCAGTCTTTTAAGTGCCATACATGATACATGCTTGGGCGATCATGTCTCAAAAGATACATGAATGACTGGGCAGAAGATTATCCTGCAGTAGGTTGCCATTGCTTTCTGTGGTAGACTGGTTGCCAGCCAAGGCTATAGAACCCAATCTGTTATTTAACCCATAACTGGAAGGAATAGATGGATTAATACCCTTTCCCAAGAGTACTATAGGATTCTCAAAAATATTATGTTGTCACACATGAAATGATGCATTTTTGGTTGGTTGTTGATCCAGTCATTTAATTAGTATATATATATATATATATATATATATATATATATATATATAATATTGCTTTATTCCTGACTTTATTTTTGGGAGATAATTTTTCTTTCAATATATTGTTACACATAAGCTCAATGAAACAAATTAGAGTAATCTTATTGTATAACAACTTGGGGTGGATAAAGAACCATTGTTTTTTTTTTTGTTTTTTTTTCTTCATTGATTCATTACATGCAATGAGAACAGTAAGAGAGTAGACCAGTGGTTGGATTCAAGTAAATCACCAAAACAATACCCAAAATCTCCACTGTACCCTAAAACTTTGATGGTTACTGTACGGTGGTCTTTCAAAGGGGTTTTTCATTATTTATTCTTGCCTCAAGAGAGAACAATAACAGTAACCTTGTATTGTGGAGGAATTAAGTGTAAGTACAAAAAATGAAAAAAAAAAAAAATCCTAGATTTGTGAATAGGGATGGCCCAATTTTCCTTCATGGCAGTGGATGACTGCAGACTTCTCAATCAACTGTACAAAAGTTGCATAACCTGAATTATGAAACTTTACCTCCTCCTTCCTATTTACCTGATCTTTCTATTAATTATCATTTATTTAAACATTTTGAGCTTTTCAGATGCAATAAAACCTTCTCCAATAAGGAAGAAGTAATCAAAGCATTTGAATTGTTTGTCACATCAAAGGATGAGAATTTTTTTTTTAAGATGGGGTCAAGAATTTACAGGTACGTTGGAGAACAGTCATTCATCAACATAGTGCCTATTTCAACTAAATAAATTATTTAATATTTCAGCATTTTATTCATTTCCTATAAAGTGTGTTATTTCACGTGTGACAACCTAATATAAATTGAAATATTTCCTAATCGATTTTTTTTTCTTCCAAAGTGACTTTGAAATAAATTTATAACTTAGTTTTAAAACATTTTCTGTTCATTTCAACTAGACATTGGTCAAATGACTTTTAGATTGAAATATTTTACTGTTTTAATGATTAGATTTTTTTATTTATTTAAATACTGTTTAAAAAGAAAAAAATGCAAGAAAATGTAAAATACCAGCTTCTTAATTCTCGTTTTTTAAAATATCTATATGGATAATATTGTGGTTAAAGATAAGATTGTACAATTGGGCTCAGCTGACTAATAAAATGGGTTTAAAAAATAACTTTGTAGGTTAAGTGAAGTACCCTATCTTAACTGTCTAATAATCTCAAGCTGAAGTTAGTGATGCATGTTAAAATTTTAGGGATGAGTACATGCTCTAGATATTTACACTAAAAGTAACATAGCCATGTTTAAATAGTTCAATCTTGATATATTTATTTGGAAATTCTTTTGATAATGCTTCCTTTTAATGAAACCTTTTTTTTTATCATGTTACTACTTTGTTTTTTTTTTTAATATCCTGTAAGTTATTAAATGCTTCTCTATAATGTGATTTATTTTTTAGCAAATTCTATATTTTCAACTGATTATTATTATTATTATTATATGTAATTTTATTTGTGTTTACTTTTATATATTCAGGAAATGTTACTGAATATAATTTTAACCAAATACATAATACGTACCTTACTGTAGGAATTCTTAAAAGGTACTTTAGTTTTCCTTTTATAAATTTCCAAATTCATAAAAAAAGTTTTGGCTTGGTAAGATTGACAGACTTTTTTGAATTAATAAAGCATCTTGTTTGGTGTAACTTAGATTTGCTATCTATCTTACAAATATGATCTACCAGATCAATGCATTGCTAAAGTATGTGATTTATGATAAAAAATAGATCAATACAAAATAAGGCAAGGAAAAATAGTCTTCATTTAATCTACTATGATAATATACTAAAGAAGTAATACCATTTGAACATCATTCAGAAATGCCGTAAATAAATTAAGGGCATTGGATCAGATTTTAAAAAAAAGTTCTGGTTTATATACAAAAGCCACTGGAAGTTTTAATTCACTGTGTGCTATTTAAGTGTTAATTTAAGCTTCACATAGAAATTTCTTTAAGGTAGATCACATATTTAAGAAGAATCATGCATAGATTATATACTTAAGTACAGGGGCCCGACAATATTTTTCGGACACTTTAGTATTCGACTTTCCAGGTACCATAGAGTGGTGAAATTCCTTCAATAGAATAGCATAAACATATAAAGACAATACCTGTAATAAAAATGGAAGAAAATCGATTAGGTAAGGAAAAATATTTATTTTTCATCATTTTTTACAAAACACACGCGACATTATTTTTCGGACATTGTTGAAAAAAGGGTTAATAGTCTGTAATATCACCTTTCTTCTCAATAACTTTTATCAATCTCTCTTCATAATGATCAAACATATGCACAATAACATTTCTACGTGTTTCTATTAGTTGTTTTTTGGCATCTAGTATCCGTTCCCATAGTTGAGCCTCTTTCGTTATTTCAGGTCCATCATAGACAAGTTGTGCAAGCATTTCCCAAACATTTTCTATTAAATTTAGATCTGGGCTTTTTGCAGGCCATTCCAAAGTAGTCATATTCACTTTAGCCATCCATTCTTTCATGAGTTTTGACACATGGATGCTGCAATTGTCTTGCTGTAGAATGAAATCATTCCCTATCGCTCTTCTTATCCTTGGTAGGGCTTTCTCGTCCAGCAACTGTTTGTAGCTTTCGCTGTTCTGTCGTCCTTTCAGCCACTCCAACCATATATTTCCATTAGCAAAGATCATACCCCAAACCATAACTCCTCCTCCTCCCATCTGTCGTTTGTTCAGTACAGCAGGCTCACCCCTTCTCGACCAAGTACACCATCCATCGGGCCCATCAAACTTGAAACGCTTCTCATCAGTAAATATAACCTTCTTAAAGTCAACATGCTTTGTTAACCACCTTTTAGCACACTCCAGTCTTGCTCCTTTGTGTTTCTTTGTTAGTGTAATTTTTTTCTTAGCCTTTGCATACTTCAAACCAATCCTATGCAGCGTTCTTTGTACTGTTCGGACATTTACATCCAATTCACATTTCTCCTTCACTTTTCTTGCTGTAACTTTTTCTCCAGATGTCAAAAGCCGTGTCACAGTCCTCTTCATTCTCCTTTCAGTCCTCTTGCCAATTGATCTTTTCCGTCCTCTCTTCTTTTTCCGCTCGGAGTATGTCTTCAGCATGTATTCGACCGTTGATTTCAGCTTCAAATCCATGGCGATCCTTCTGATGCTGAGGCCATCATCCCGCTTCTTCCGTGCCAAACAAACGACTTCTTTTGAATGCATTTTACCTCATTAAACTTAATTGTTTTGCCAGTAAAATAGAACAGATAATTGATTCTAATGATGACAGCTAAGTGTACAAGCAGAAAATTTGCATACAGCAACATATACATGAACTTAGCTCTTAATAAAATAGGACTTTTTGTCATGTCCTAAAAATAGTGTCGCGCAAGTTTTCGCAAAAATCACAAAAAACTAAAATTATCAAAGCCAAACTAAAAAAAATGATTACACTAGTAGTGGGTTTTCATTTCTCAACTACGTACTTACAATCTCAAAAGTTTTTGGCACTAGTAACCACCTTGAAGTACTTTTTTCAAAGTGTCTGAAAAATATTGTCAGGCCCCTGTATCATCTTTTATTCTCTGATTTTATTATGGGGTTGTACAGTGGACACTTAAAAAGAAAAAAATGTAAAAACATTTTTCAGCTATTTCAAAATTTTACCATGGCTGACATGACTTTTTAAAAATGTTATCTTAAGGTTTCAGTTAATATTTTGATACAGATTAAAAGACTTGAAAGTGCACCTGAAAGATTCCTTTACCAGAGTTATCAAAATGAAAATAGGGTTTCTTTCCCTTTCCAAAAAGCATCTACTTACAAACTTTCATGGTCAACATGCTAGTTTACACAGAAATTTTCTTGTATCCCTTGACCAAATATTTTTTTTTATCGCCTAGTAGAAAAAATATATATAGATCTACACCACACCCATCCAGTTTTGCAAACACAGCCTTACCTGGGCTGTTAAGATTTCAAGGTCATTAAGTGTGCTTGGATCTTAAAGATTTGAGTGAACTAGATGTTCTATAGTTTGATTGCCCACATTGATTGTTGGGATCAACATTGGCTGCATATCTCCATTTCAGAAGGTTGGCTCTTCAGCAACCAACAGCTTTTTGGAGGGAATTGATGCAGGACCAGAAACTCCAGTGATGCCTGGAGCCAGTAGGGAAGAATTCTGTAGAGATGAAACAGAGAGCCTGTGTTCCACAGTAAGATGGCTGCATCACAGGGACAGACGCTAAGAAATCTATGCTGTTCAGTGTGGAGTTTGGGGGATGGATTAGCAAATTAGATAACTCATCTGATGTTAACACTCCTTTCATTGATCTTATACATCTAAACTTATTTATAAATGGAACTTTGTGTGTGTGTATCCGTTACCTATAGACTCCAAAACGGCTGAACCAATTTTTTAAAATAGTTACACAGTTGTAATATAAGCGTCTGCGAGTGTTCTTAGCTAGGTTTTGTGTTGAGGTACCTTTGATAAATATTGAAAATCGATAATCAAAAAAATCAGTTAATAGGAGTGGTCCGATTTTAATCAAATTTGATGCACTCATAGACTAAAACATAAACGATATTCAGAAGTTTCAAGGTTGCAGTTCTTACAATAGTGCAGAAAATCGATTTTATATATATATATATATATAAAAGGCAAGATGTTTGTATGTGTGTCTGTATGTCCTTTATACAAATCCACAATTTTTATCCGATTCTCACCAAACTTCACATCAATATTCTTTAGGCAGAGTCTGAGCTCCAAGACCATGGATTAGTTTTAAAGCTTTCATTACACCCGAGCAACGCCGGGCTATGCTGCTTGTCTGTTATAAACTAGGTTCTGATGAAGTCAGGTGATTACATATTTTCAGTTACAGTCTTGGTTTTAAATATGAACCTTTTGAAATAGTTATAAAAAAAAAAAATTCTCAATATTTACATACTTTTAGTCTACCTATATTCCCAACGTGGATTTACACTGTTTATATTCAAAACATTTTAAAGGCAAAATATGCCTCTTAATTTCAGTAACCTTGTTAATTTCACTCTAGGTGTTTTCTGTTGCCAGACCAGGATATAACAACACAACTATGGAATTCAAACGTACTATTGTTCAGGGATCAGTCACCTTCACTGACAGGATAAAATTTTTGTTTCGGCAAATGAAGTCACATCCAGAGTTATAAAGGTTAAACAAATTGTTAGAGAAATTTGGTCTTTATGTAAGATAAGATATGTATATGAGAGATTTTGATTGTAAACATGTAATATGAAACCTATAAGATACGTACATAGCAAATTGAGTATTTCATTATATTGAAAGAGAAACAATTTTGTGTCATGGTAAAATACACTAGCTGGAACTTCCAAATATGAAAATAAATTTACCTTTTAGCAGTTTCTGATTATGCTGAAATAGGAAAACAGGAGAGAATTGTTTATACAGTTAGTTAAGCAATCACCCAAACATGATATATGATCATGTCTTGAAAGAGACATGACAGACTAGACAGAATATTTTTCTGCAGCAGGTTGCCATTACTTTCTGTAGTAAACTGGCTTCCAACCAAGACAATAGAACCTAATCTGTCCTGCTATTTAACCCATAGTTGGGGGAAAGACGATTAATATCCTTTCCCAAGGGTATTTATGAGTAAGTGAATGCAACAAACTCAATTGGAATTTGAACTTGGCTCTGATTTCTCGTCCCAAGCCGATATCCACTGCATCACAACACAAACTATTTGTATTTCAGTAAATGAAATATGCAATATCCTGTCCATTGCAAAAACCATTTTAGCATACATAATACCAGCTAATCTTGTGAGTTTCAGATTACAGATATCTGTATGCAATCATCTTGTAATTGAATCAAGATGTGAATCTCTTAATTTGCATATTGATTGTATTAGCAATGACACCGATCTTTACTGTAAACTAACCTCTACTAAATTTTTATCTAACTAAATTGTTGTCCTTAAGCTAGAAAAGTAATAACTTTTGCTGAATGCATAAACATTGTTGTTCTTGTATTCAGTATTTCCTGCACATATTGTTGGTTTATCTAGTTTTGTTAGGTTGAAATACTTTATCATAGCCTTTAGTCTTTAATAAAGATAGAAAATCTCTACCTTCCCTTAGCCATTAAAAATATCTCTGTATGTTAGAAATAATCATTGTTTTGAGAAGTTAATCAATGATTATTTCTTGAACGGAGACCATCGTTGGTATTTCAGGTAATAAATTTTAGAAATCAGATACTGAATAAATTTAAAGTTGCAATTGAAGACTATCCGTGGCATGTTTTAATGCAGCTGATGCTCAGAACTGGAGGCTTATTTCAAATCTCATTTAACTGCGAACAAAGAATTTTTTTTATTTTAATTTGGGTTTGAAGTAGTTTACTACAGTAGTTGGTTTGAGAAATTCAGAGAAATAAGATTAAGAACATAATTTGGTTTGAAAAATTGATCCTGTTTTTTTTATTGTTTCTTTTTTAAGGTCTTATCACAAAATATAATTTGACAAATTTTTAGATTTATCCTTTTCCACCCCATTAACAAGGGTGTACAAAATTTATGCATTTTAATCTTTGAATTATTCACCTTTTTAAAACAATGAAATAAATGTCATATGTTAAAATCTAACATTTATATTTAGAAATTTGATACCAGATAAATTAATTTGAAGTAGCAATTGAAGACTGTTTATAAGATTATCTTCCATTAAAAAAAAATAGTTATTAATTTGATCTTAATTATAAGATTGATGACATGTATCTTTTGTGTATTGAAGAAAAATCCTTTCCACAGCCTCAGAGATATATAATGTACTTTTTTTTTAGGTTAATGTAGGTTAACTGCTAAAGTACTGTTAAAGTGTCACATCAGTAGGTTGGAGAAGAAAGTACTTTTAGTTTAGATTATTTTAATTAAATGTCCTAATTACAGAAAAATAATTTATCACTTGCAACAATTAGTCAGTTTTCTTGCCTTTAAACTAGTGTTTATATTATTCATCTTTCTTCAATCAACCATTGATTAATCATGAGCCACCTATCCATGGATATGCATTACAGTGCATATTCATATGGAAGCAATAATTTAATTCACTAATGGTGCCAACAAGATTTAAATACCTGGGAAGTTAACAGAAAACTGTGCAATACTGAGATCCAAAGGCGAATTGGCATGGTGAAGAACGCATTCCAGAAGCCATTATAGAATATTAAGAGACTGGGAAAATTTCACCAGAAACAAAGAGTACTAGATTGCTATGTAATGTCTGTTCTTCAATATGGCAGTGAATGCGGGACAATCTGATCAAAGATGAAGGAAAAACTTAAGGCAACTGAAATGTGGTTCTACAGAAAGATGCAGCTGATATGGATGTTTTGGAAAAGATGGAAATGAAAAGGAAATTAATACTGAACCTCAGGAAAAGACAGCTAAAGTTCCTGGGGCATGTAATGAGGAAATAGGGCTTGGAGAATCTGATACTTACAGGTCAGATAGAGGGAAAGAGAGAGTAAAGCAGCGTGTAATACTTGACAGGCCTGAGCAAGTGGATGACAGAGCTAGGTTTGGGTGGGGTAACAGGAGAAAGCATGCTAAGAGCCACTAGAGGTAGGGAAACATGGGATACCATGATCAGCCATGTCTTGAAAAGACATGGCACGTAGAAAGATGACCAACATTTGATTCCATTCACTATACTATCCTTAATTCAAAATAACACTGGGAATTTTTTTTTATTATACAGTCTTCTGTATTGTAATGATACTTTTGGTTATTTAGCACTAGCAGTATAGCCCGGTTTTGCTCAGGTGAAATGAAAGCTTTAAAACTAATCCATGGTCCTGGAGCTCAGACTCTTTGGATGCTGGCACGAAAGATTAAAAAGCAATAGTTGTTTCCAGTTAAAGCGGAACTGTAGACTGAAAGAAAAATGAATGGATGTAAGTTAAATTTTGATTTCCTGGTATCGATATCAAATTTTCTGCACTATTGTATGAACTGCAACTTTGAAACTTCTGAATATCGTTTCTTATGTCTTTGTCTATTAGTGTATCAAATTTGATTAAAATTGGACTACTCCTTCTATAACCCGATTTTTTTTATTATCGATTTTCGATATTTATCGGGGGTAACTCGACACAAAAACTAGCTAAGAACACTCGCAGACGCTTGTTGTACAACTGAAAATTTTCAAGAAAATCAGTTCAGCCATTTCGGATTCTATAGGTAACGGACACACAGACACAAAGTTCCATTTATAAATAAGTTTAGATTACTGGAGTCATGGCTGACAAAAGTATATGGACATATAGATACACACACTTTGCAACATTGTGTGGTTTGTGGATTTTTTTCTGGCTGAAAGCCCATGTAGAGTGTTACATGCATTGCTATGTTTTTTGGCTGAATAAAGCTTCAGAAATAATCATTGGTCTACTGAACAAAATATATTAACTGACTTTAAACAACTGGACATTTAGGTAAGCTCCTGTGACCTGAGAAGTTTGAAGCCAACCTTCATTTAAGTACTTTTATTTTAGATTATTTTAATTAAATGTCCTAATTACAGCAAAATAATTTTTTATCACTTGCAACAGTAAGTCAGTTTTCTTGCCTTTAAACCTTTCTTCAATCAACCATTGATTAATCATGAGCCACCTGCCCATGGATATGCATTACAGTGCATATTCATATGGAAGCAATATTTAAGTTCTATGAAGGAGTGGCACTATCAATATATGACATTTCACAATTTTCTTGGAGCTATTTTGCAACAAACTGAATCAACTGTATTGTACCATCCATGTATATTTCTCACTGTAAAAATTGATGTATGTACTTTGTAGAACTTGGATGTGATGCTTAAAAATGATGTGCATGCAAGGTATTTATTAACAACACTTGTAACATTTGAGGGAGACATTTAATGTATATCTGCAAACACTAAAACATCTGAGTGGAGACTCAAATTACAGGATAGTCAGTGTTGAAAAGTGTGAAAAAGTTACACATTATGTTTTATAAGTGGTCTAATCTTTAATACCATCCATCAGTGCTACTTGAAAACAAAACACTTCATCTTGCAACATCTTTTGATCATGTACTCGTCCTGGAACAGATTAAGGATTTCAGAATCATGCTCTACATTAGACAGACTTCAGTACAACATCAGCTTCTTTCCAGGAATAATGTAGACACATACAAGTTATGATGGATTGTCTGAAAACCAAACATCAGCTGCTGTCTTGAAGGAATAGAAGTTTCTTTTGTGGGAATAATAGCCCTCTTCATTGGATCTGTCCGCAATAAGCTATGGGTGATAAATGCAGCTAAAAGGATTATTTTGCATTTTTTGTTTTATAAGGCCTAGAACATCTGCTGCATTTCATTTGCCAAGTTTTGCTGTGATGGAAGCTACCTCAAATTTCATATACTAAGTTAAATGAGGGTTTCGGGAATTGGGTAATAATTGAGGGTATTTTAGGTCAAACTTTTTTTATTTTTTTTCAGGGGCTGTACTTGTGCGCACATACATGCACACACATTCAACTTCTGTTATTGTATCCAAAGCATCAACTTCATTGAATGCTAAGGTTTATGGATGGTTGTTATTTGATGAATGAAGAGCTGAGATCTCTGTACCAAGGATTGTACAGATGTAAAATTGTGGCTAGGGTTGGGTGAGGCACTTTTACAGATATTTATTGATAAACATTAGTTATTACAAACATCAAAATAAGACTTGAAAATAACATCAGTCTTTTTGACAATCAGAATGTTAAAATGTCTTCTTTTTTTTTTTCTTTTTGAAAATCTTTATCTTTTGTGTATGTAAATTTTTGATGTGACGCTTTGTAGCAAGTCTCTGTGTATGTATCAGTAATAGTAGCCATAATACAACAGAAGTTTAAAATCGACTGGCAATAATGCAAATACTGTAGTTATTTTTAAAGAATGTTGAGAATAAAAATGAAAGGCTATAAAATTTTAGTATTATATACAACTCAAAATTAAGTAGTAGAAAATGAGTAAACAGTAATTTGCAAGACAAAATTTTTACCAAAAACTCTACAAGTAAGTTTATTTAATAAAATTTATAGATAAGAATTGACTCAAAAATATGCCTAAAATTAAGAATTACCTTTTTAAATTGGATGAAAATTATATTTAGTAAATTTTTGGCTTAATTTAAGAGTGAAAAGATTATGATTTGCAGTGATTTAGTCTTTTAGTTTTTCTAAGGAGAAAATAAAAAAAAATTAAGTCTTTTATTTTTATTCCCCCACTTCATTTTAAGATCTCTTATTGGTCAATAAATTAAAATGTGGCAATTCAAATTTCTGTCTCTCCAGAGTCTCTTTCTGCACAAAAATGTTGATTCCAATCTTAATAGGGAATGACTTCAAAATATTTGCCCTTCCACATTAAGCACACAAATAAAAATAAAATAGGCTAGTTCATGGTTTCATCTGACCAGGTTAAGAGAGGCTGTAATGGGTTACTTTTATTATAGCAACAATAGATTATTACAAGTATCTTCTTGTAGTGAAGATTTTGTTTTGACGCAACAGAGTAGAGTAAGTTTGTTGACCTAAGAAAACCGTGTAACTGGAAAACTTCAACAGTACAGGCGTAATCAAGAAAAGGCTACTTCATTTAAATGAATAAGCAAGTTACATCATATACTCAAACTGTTGATCTATTTTAGTCAGAGCTTATAATTTTTTGCAATTCCCCAATTAGTGCCATATCATCTGTTATAGAGAAACCCAACAGCTTTTGTGGAGAAACCTCCACAGCTGTCTTCAATTCTTCATTCTCAACTTGCGACCACAACCAGACTCCTGAACATTGATTCTAATCTTGTAGGAACGACTGCAAAATGCTTACCTCTCTCCAATTTATAAGCAGAAGCAAACAAATGCATGCTGGGATTTTTTCCTAGCCAATAAAATAGGTCAGTTCTCTGTTTCATCTGACTCAGCTCTGGTCTGTCTTGTATTGAAGTCAGAACGTTACATTCACTTGATCAAACTTGCTTTTGTGCATCAACCCCATTCTTAGTTTGTGAAGTTTTTTGCCATATTACTGTTACTTTACTTTGCATATATTGTTTGCTTTCTTTATATTTTTTTTCTTTCTTTTTCTTGTTGTGGTAAACTTTGTCAATTCTGTTTGTTGGAAAATTCTGTTACTTATTTTGCATTTGACCATGGCTACTCACTTCACAAATGATAACTTCACTTCTATAGTAAAAAATTTATAAGGTTTGTTATAGGCTGATTTGCTTATGTCAGCTTTGGAGTGTATTTTCTCAAGCAATGTCAAAGCATTTGTGTAAGGTTAAATGGGGAGAAACCTTCATTTAAATATGTGTGAATAAGCTCTCTTTTCTATTTTCCTTTATTGATTTGTTGATAATCATGTCAGTGATTGTAACTCAGAAGCTACTAAGTAAATATGGTTCTGGAAAAACACTTTTTTGAAAATGTAGTGTAGAAGTTACTTGTAAATGACAATTGAAATGGGATGACAAAAAAAATAAGCAATTTCACTAGAAACAAAGAAAAGAGTGCTGGATTGCTATGTGATGTCAGTTCTTCAATACAGCAGTGAATGCTGGACAATATCATTGAAAATGAGGACAAAACTGGAAGCAGCAAAAATGTGGTTCTACAGAAGGATGCTGCGGATATCCTGGACTGAGCATGCTAGCAAATATGAGGTGTTGGAAAGAATGGCAACAAAAAGGAAATTAATACTGAGCATCAGGAGAGACAACTGAAGTTCCTGGGACGCGCAATGAGAAAGGAGAGCCTGGAGAACCTGATACTGACTGGCCAGATAGAAGGAAAGAGAGAGGAAGGCAGCAGATAAAATATTTGCAGGGCCTGATCAGGTGGATGATGGAATGGGGGTTGCCAGGAGTAACAGGAGCGAACATACTAAGAGCCACAAGGGATAGGGAGACGTGGAGAACCATGATCGCCTACGTCCTGAAGGGATAGGGCACATAGAAGATTACACTCTGTAAACTGCTTTGTAATTACCAAAAATTGATGACCTTGCAAACACTGTGGCTTTGTATCAATTTTTTCAGATTTTAAATTTACCTGCCATAAAGTTCCAATACGTAAAGAGGAGTCTTACTGTTTTAAAGTCTTGTTGTCAGCTATAACTATACTGCCTAATTGTATTTGGAGTAACAATGGTATTGTCTCCTTTCAGCACCATACCAAATTTCTAATTAACAAGTCTTGCTGTCATGTTTGCTTACCTGATAATGTAATTGTCTGTGCAAAGTAAAGAACATGGTATTAACCTCAGATAATTTATTGAAGCTGCTGTGAGGTTTCACTTCACTTGGAATCACTTGCATTCATGTTTTTATTCTAATCAGTCAACTTAAGAATGATATAATTCAGACATGGTATATTGAGCTTATTACTATAAGTATTAACCTGAGGGGGATTACATGACTGTAGTTACTTTATCTAGGATACACTTTCTGTGTTGTGGTGCAGTGGATATAGGCTCGAAATGAGAAATCAGGGAGCTGAATTCATTGCATTCACTTATGTGCAAATACCCTTGGTAAAGGTATTAATCCGTCTATTCCTTCCAGTTATGGGTTAAATAACAGGACAGATTGGGTTCTATAGCCTTGGTCGGCAACCAGTCTACTGCAGAAAGCAATGGCAACCTACTGCGGGATAATCTTCTGCCCAGTCAGTCATGTCTCTTTCGAGACATGATCACCCAAGCATGTATCACGTATGGCACTTAAATGACTGACTGAATATAATAGTTGAAAACATGATTAAGGGTTCTCCTGGGCATAAAGTGAGGGATCAGTTTTATATTGTTATGAAGTAATAAAATGATCCCCCCACTAATTACTACTTAATAATATAATACATCTCTTCCCCCTCTAGCTATGAGTCAAATAATAGGACAGATTGGGTTCTATAGCCTTGGTCGGCAACCAGTCTATCGCAGAAAGCAATGGCAACCTACTGCGGGATAATCTTCTGCCCAGTCAGTCATGTCTCTTTCGAGACATGATCGCCCAAGCATGTATCACGTATGGCACTTAACTGACTGACTGACACTTTCTGCTTTTCTGATGTGTTAACTGAATTGTACAACTGTTATCCAGGCATTATATGAATGCTGCACTTTATTTGATAAAAAATCTGTGTATCTACTGAGGATAAAAATGATTTCAACATTGTGCTCTATTTGCACCGAGTGCAAGTCTCATGTTGATTTAGATGTATCATATTTAATAACAGTAACTGCATAATTTTAGACTCTTTATTGATTTCAATGCCTTTTGTCTTCAACTTGAACTAAGCAATACTTAGCATGATAAATTTCTTGACCTTATACGTTCTGAGATACTACCGTTATATGTCATCAGATGTGATAAACCTTTTGCAAAGCCACAAACTTTTCACAAACTGGGTGCCCCCCCCCCCCCAAACTTCTCAAGGCAATGATCAATGTGAATGATAGGATTGTAGGGCAAGAAATGACCTTTGCACTCATCTCACAACACTCCTCAAGAGCATGTCCTACAGGATGCATTGTGTTGAGTATGCACTTTACTGTCAGTTGATACTGACACTGCTCTAAATGAATGTTTTTTTTTGGGGGGGTTTTTTTACTTCTTATTTCCAATACAAGTTGACTAATGGATACTGTTATTCAACATGGCTATCTTCATCTGCAGTTGTCTTTTTGAGGTGTCATGTTAGACGATCAAAAGATAAGCTAATCTAACTGTAAACAATCTGAATGAATTGGAAAATCAGTCATAAGATTCCAATGGAAGCTCAGTGTAGATTAAAGCTGAATTTATTGCTTCTGTAGGCGAGTCATTGATTCGTTGTATGAGGATATCTATTATCCTGATAACTTGGCTATATTGTGCCAATGTGAGCTTGTATTCATATGCAAACCAATTGAACTTAGGATTTCAGTGATGTATTGCTTTACTTAAAATACTAAGTGTTTGTGAGTGTGCTTATGTGGCTAATTTAACAATAAAGAGTGTGGTAATTATGTATTCGTCCTGATTTGTAAAGACACTTTCAGTTATTCAATGTAGAATTGTATCATGTCTGAAGAGACTATGCTTTACTGATTTCTTGAGTTGGATTTTGTTTCTTAGTAAAAAGCTATATAAGTTGCCATTTGTATTGCCAAGTTCTTTTGTGAATAAAACCTAAGCAATAAATTTGGGTTTTATTATTGACTAGCAGTATAGCCCGGTGTTGCTCGGGTGTAATGAAAGCTTATATATATATATATATATATATATATATATATATATAATCAATTTTCTGCACTATTGTAAGAACTGCAACCTTGAAACTTCTGAATATCGTTTCTTATGTCTTTGTCTAGGAGTTAATCAAATTTGATTAAAATCAGACCACTTCTTCTATAACCCGATTTTTTTTTTTTTTTTTTTTTTTTTTATTTATCGGGGGTACCTCGACACAAAATGCTTATAGTACAACTGTAAATTTTCAAGAAAATTGGTTCAGCCATTTCGCAGTCTATAGGTAACGGACACACACACAAAGTTCCATTTATAAATAAGTTTAGATAAAAAAGGGCAGTTTTCACTTTTTTAGAAAATTAACATTGCTGTCAGTTTCAAAGCTGAGGTTTGATTTGATAAGTACTGATACCAAAAATTAGATGCATATTTTTATCAATTTTTTAAGCATTTGATTTTAAAGATTGACTGAAAAAAAATGTACAAAAATAATTTACTTCTATAGGTTTTCGTTTACAAACTGACTTCAAAACTATACTATTTCAAGAATAAATGCAAATAAAACTGATATTTTTTTGTGTTATATACATTGAATGAAAAATATAATCAATCCAGTATTTTAATTATGAATCCTCACAAGCAAAATGTTGCATCCCAGTAGACCTAGTCTGGTTGCTTTTTGTACCAGATCTGGGGGGACAGAAGGATGCTAAACACGACATTCATATGTCATTAAGGTCTTTCTTGAATTATTTTTGAAAAGAAAATCTGTATGTCTTACACATAAAATCAGTTTACCTTTACTTTTTGTTTTTTTTTCAACTTGCGAACAGTATTATACTTTTTAATCTACAAAGTCTGTCCAGAAATAATCATCTTGTTTAATATTGATAACTTAGTGCAGTGACTTCTTAAACCCCACAGGCAAAATGTACAATTTTCTTTTTACTGTATCAAGAAAAAAAAATTTGAAAGATGAAAAAATCTACTCGATGGATAAGAATTTTATTTTTTAGATTATAATTAATAAAAACAAAAACTAGATAAGTGTATATAGCACCATAATACTGCTGGGCAAACATAAGACAAAATGTTTAAAATTTGCATTGTTTATTGAAAATCAGACTAAAACTACTGCACTGTATAACATGACATCATAACAAAGCTAAATTGTTCAGTACAATTTCACTTTAAAGTAAATTAAGGTCTTATTTGATGGCACAATGATTTCATAATAATGTGCTTGTGCCAAGCATCTTGTCCAAATACAGTTTATAAAGCTCAAGTTATATTTAAATTTTATAAGGTTGTGCTATATAAAAAGCTTTCACTGATCACTAGAATGAAATTCTAATGTTATGATTTTTAACTTAAATGTAATCTTTAAACATTTTTCCTAAAAAAGACTGTAATGGTTTGGAAGAAACATTGTTATTTATCATGTCATTTCCCATCTTTCAAATTGAGCGCAATACCACAATTTCAAAATTCACTTGCCTTACTTATTCAGTGTAATAAATAGAAGGGGAAAAATCTTAAAATATTTTACAAGTATTCTTTTATGTTTTTTTATATTAACAATGTGACACATTGTCTTAAAAAAATTATGGACATAGTCGAAGAAAAAATTTAAATTTTCACTACTAAAAATCCGTATCATATCCATTTCTTTCTCATAAGACAACTAAAACACAATATGTGAACATTTTCTAAATTATTTTTGTTGTTGTTCTAAAATTGTCCCATACTTACAATTTACTGATTTGGCTAGTAACTAATGATGTATTTGTCTACAATTTTGAGAAACGGGCTGCCCCCTCAAAGTAAGACTACAAGAATATTGCAAGGGTGTAACATGAGGGGAGATAGAAAAATCAGGCCTAGTTGACCATATATAGAAGAAGAAAGGGAATTATCACCCCATATAGGATGAAGTTGAAATAATAGAGCACCACTGGAAACTGCATAAACTTAAGAAATCAGCTCATATGCTAGGCTACAAAAATATAAGCCGACTAAGCATAGAAATGAATGCAGTATGGGAACTGGTAATACAGAGGATGAGAAAAAAATCATTAGCATCAAAAGATTGCAATATAAACTCTGGTAAAAAAAACTGTTACCCGAGACATAAGTTTTATAAGTACCAGAAATTAACATACTGTCCTCAAGAACACATGGCCCAGTGGATATAAACATTGGTTAGTTCCAGTGACTTGACCCAGAGAGTTGTGAGTTCAGTATCATGCTACAGCAATGGTGAATAAATAATTTAGAAGAGTTAAGTTAAAGGGAGATAATTACACAGCTATCAGAAGTGGCATCATACATGGAATGAGAATATACCCCAGTGATTGTAATAAAGGGTTTGGTTCAAAATTTCTAGCATCTGAAGAAGGCCATAGCATACAACAGCCAAAACATCATAAACATGACATTAAAGATGAGGACAACTGTCCAAATAATATAAATTGTGTAACTAATTAGGACATATTCATACCTCTATTGGTCAGTAATACATACTTTTTGATTGCCAATTTCTTTTATTTTGTAATTTAGTGTCTTATATTTTTTTTAGCTTTAAATTTATTACTATATAGGATTCAGCTTTGATGTTTTTCAGTAATAATCACAATCTATCTTTCGTTTGTTTAATGTATAAATATTGTTGTACATATATATAACATGCATGAGATATTTGTAAAAAAAATTTGATGTTTCACTGACATTTTAAATTAATTTTAAAATTTTAAAAACTGTGTTAAATAATATAACTCATTTGTCAGCTGTATGATATAGAATGATGAAATATACATTGGAAAGTCTATATTACAATATAAATATTCTATCTAAATCAGAACTCAAAAATGTTATATATTTGATTCTTGGGTATAGATTATAAATAACACTGATATATATTTAAGTATTTTATTAAAAATAAAACTTTAAATGTATTTTTTTTTTTTTACAGAAAATATTTATTAGACAAATATAACAGTTTTAATAGATCAACTGACATTAAATTTAATGTCCATTCTTATTAAACTTCTGTAAAAATGTTCATTTCATTTACATACAAGTTTCATGGTTATATTTTGATAGGGAAAAATATTTTTATTTTAGCTAAGATCATTATGTTGCCATTTCTGATGTACATGTAATAAAATTCTATCATAAAATACAGCATTAAATGCATTAAGGATATTTTAACATACTTTGTTTATTATTCAAAATACTGATTTGGTTAATTTCAATGAAGTTTTTGTAATGTAATATAATTTAATGTGATAGCTATCTGTATTTTATTTAAATTATCTTGGCAGTTTTTAAATTTGTATTAATTTTTATCTTAAATGTTTTTTGGATTTTTTTTTTTCCAGGTTGAATTCATTGAAGAAAGAGCAAGAAAAATATCAGAGTTGTCTGAAGATATTCCCATACCAATAAATGTAAGAATTATCTTTTTACTTGCATTATTTTTTTCCTCTTGTTGCTTATGGAAAATATAAAGTTTTGTCCTTGGCAAACAAAGATTCTTGTATACAATTTATTATAAATTTGAGAAAATCTGTTAAGAAAATTGTAGTGAGATAATTCAGTGCTATTTAAAGTTATTATGCATGAAATAATACCAACCTATGAAAGCTCTTATTGGCAAAAATAATTTAATTTGAAATAGTCAAGTATAAACTGGATCAAAGACAAAACTTAAACAAAATTGGCAATTAATAAATCCTTATTTCTTTCAATCTTAATGTGGCATTGGCCAAATACAAAATAAGTAACAGAACTGTCCAACAAAATTTGCAATAACAAAAAAAAAGGCCAAAAAATAATATAAAGCAAGCAAACAATATATACAATGCAAATTACATCATGAACTCAAACTGCTGATCAGTCTAGTCAGAGCTTACTGTTTTTTGGCACTTTGCTGATTAGTGCCATATCATTCAACTGTTATAGGGAAAGCCTCCACAGTTGCCTTCAATTCTTCATTGTCAACTTGCAACCACAACATGATTTGGGGTTGACACACCAAAGAACAGGGCAAAAAATAATATAAAGCAAGCAAACAATATAATATATGCAAGGCAAATAGATCACAAACTAAGAATTGGGATTAACATACAAAAGAAAGATAGGACCTGCAAATGTAACATTCTAACTTCAAGACAGACTGAGTCAGATGAAACAGAAGTGGTCTATTTTTTTGGCTAGAAAATAACAAGAAAAAAGAACAAGACAAAAAATATAAAGCAAGCAAACAATATATAAAAGGCAAATTAATGGTAATATGGCAAAATGTTCACAAACTAAGAATTGGAGTTGACTCAAAAGCATGTTTGGATAAACAAATGAAACATTCTCACTTTGAGACAAGACAGACCGGGACTGAGTCAGATGAAACAGCTGTGGCTTATTTTATTGTATTGTATTCTATTATTATTCTACAGGTAGAAAACAAATCTCAGCATGCGTTTTGCTTTTGCCTATAAATTGTGGAGAGGCAAGTGTTTTGCAGTAATTCCCACTGGATTTGAATCAATGTTCAGGAATCTAGTTGTGGTTGCAAGTTAACAATGAAGAATTGAAGGCAACTGTGGAGGCTTTCCCTATAACAATTTGATGGTATGGCACTAATTGTTAAAGTGCCAAAAAATGGTAAGCTCTGACTAGACTGATCAGCAGTTTGAGTTCATGATATAATTTACTTATTTATTTAAATAAATTAGCCTTTACTTGGTTGTGCCTATGCAGTTGAAAAGTTATTTCAGTTACATGGTTTTCTTAATTCAACAAACGTAACTCTTTTCTCAGTCACACGAAAACAAAATTTTCACTTAGAAAAAATACTTTTTGAGTGTGGCTGTAATCAGAGTATTTCATTATAGCCTCTCTCAACTTCGTCAGATCAGAACATCAGTCCTTGTTATTTGTAGCTGATGCATCAAGTTTCAAATAATTTTGCCATGAGTTATAAATAGCTTGAATGAAGATATTTTTCTATTTCAAATTGCCTATAAAGTATTTTTACAATCAATGATAAATACCTATAATTCATGTATGGGCATGAAAATTTAAAAGATGTATTCATGAGTAATTTTTACTTTCCACTATTAATATTCCTTTCCAGAAGGTTTTTTTTTTTTTTTTGTCTCTAATTGGATAGAAGACGTCGCCTTAAACTCATAAGTAACATCCACAGGATGCGATGGATAAATTGTCATCTAAATTATGCAAACATGGAAATAATACTGACATTTCATTTTAACATAGATATTTACCAAAATTACACAAAAATATCTTCAAAATACTAAAGAGTAAATTTATTCAATAACCTTATTGGCTTCAACCACTAGTTTCTGGATGGTCTCCTTGTTTAAGTAGATGAATGTTATTATTCTTGCCCTCAGTTCATCTTTGGTATTACAAGGAGTTTTGTTGGTTTCTCACTCAACTGCACACCACACATAATTATCAAAAGGGTTGCAATCTTGGGGAGTTGGGTGGCCAGATATAAAGGGTGATGTGGTTGTAGAAATTGTCTGATAGCCATGACTAGGTTCTCTTGCTTGTGTGGCATGGTGCAGATTCCTGTTGTCAGAGATAGTACTGCCTTGGGTTAAGAAGGTGGCTGCTGAAAGACCCTATTTCCTTAAGACACTTGATGTAGGCCTCCATGTTAAATCTGAGGCCCTCAGTAATAAATTCAGGAGTTCTTTTCTTATCAGAACAATTAAATTGATTTTTTTGAACTGCCAGACCTTTGTAATCACTATCGGGCTCTTTCTGAATTCTCTGCACTGTCCTCAGATTGATACCCAAACACTCTAGAATTTGTATTAATGCTTCTAGCATGAATTCTATGCAGTACAGGATGCTGTTTCCAAATTTCCAGCAGAGTGAATTGAGTATGCTCTTTTTCTTACAGACAGTACTCAACTGACCCTACTATACTGTGCAGATGATAGAATATAAAATAAAAATCAAGTACATGCACAAAATTAAAAACATAAAATGGCAACAATTTACCCTTTGCAACCTGTACTTAGCTCCACCCACTGTTCTGGCATGTTAACCAATTGGCTAAAAATGATACAATCAGGTATCAAGGTCTTACTCCTACCCTTGGTGTTCACCAGACCTGTCCCCTACTGGTTACTGTTTTGACCTTTGATGTATGTACATGCCAGTAGATGTATGCCAATACTCACCAGGCCAAAAATACCTTCCAGCCATTTGTCAGTTTCCTGTTGGACCTGGTTTTTTACTGTGATGGAATAAACTTACTGCCAGGTCATTGGCAACATTGTGTTGATTTCTAATGGTACTTACTTTGACTAAAAGTACTGAGTCTAGTTATGTTTTAAAATTTTCAGATTAAAACTACCCTTTATTTTGTTTCAGCCTGGTAACTTTGGTTATACAGGGTGCAATGGGTAAATTGTTGCCTAATGTATATTTTTTTTATTTCATGCATGCATGTCTTTTTTACTTTTTTTTTTTATTTTGTTGACTGTACAGTTTAGTAGAGTGAGTTGGGCACCATTTGTGAGAAAGAGAGCAGTATGATACAATTCATTCTACCAAAACTTTGGAAATGGTACTACTTGGCATTCACACCAGAAGCTCTACTAACATTTCAGTGTGTTTGGGAGGAAAATGCTGGGGATTTGAAAAAAAGTTAGACTAATAGTGATTACAAAAGTGTTTGGAGTGATTACTAGTAATGGTGAAGTTATGTCTTCATTCATCTTCCCATGGGGCTTCACTCAACATGGAGGCCTACATCAGGTCTCTGCACCATGCCACACAAGCAGGAGAACCCAGTTATGGCTGTCAGACAATTTTTGTGACCACATTACCTCTTACATCTGACTACCTAACTTTCCAGACTACAACCCCCTTGATAATCATTGAGATGTGGTTGCCTTGACTAACATGTTTTTTAAACTTTCTATAAATATTTGTCTGGCTCTTATAAAACTGTAAATATCAAAGACTAATCAATCATACAAGCTTAAGGTTTGCCTTGTTTTTCTCTTTCTATGTATAAACATCATTTGAGTACCAAAACTTGTAGACAGTGATATTTTTATCCTCGTGTAGTACCAATTGTTGAAGTAGCTAAGTTTTGAAAAATAGGTTACGAATGAATTTCAGAGATGAAAATTCTAGACATTCATACTTAACTGATTCAGGCCTCCTGCTGGGTAGGGATCATCATCTCTTAGTTGTATCTCTGTCCTTCTTCAGCAGAGTGCGGTTCTGTTGTTACTCTGTCCAAGGACAGATATGCATCTAAGAAAAATAACACTGAGAGGTGTCAGTCTTGGTAAACAGTGTCCTGATGCTGAATCACCCCTCATTGCACTAGAGGGGTGGATTGGAGGTTGACAGAAGCCAGTGCAACCAGCGGTTGAAGGGATTGCATAATTTGTCTTTGGCCTGTTCGCACTCATTCAAGTTCCCCACAATAAACTCAACCTTGTGTCACATCCGTTTCTCAGTGAAGAGATGAGGTAAATATTATATCTGATTAATAGAACAATTAGAACAAGATATACTGTGAAAAATTACTTCAGTTCTGCACAATTAAAAAATTGTTCAACCTACCATATTATTGTTATAGTTGTAACAATCCCAAAATTCAAAAATCCCTATGATACTTCAAAAAGAACTTGTTTTATATCTAAGTGGGTATGTGCTGTCAAAAATGACAGCAAAGTATATATTGATGTGCCTACTATTGAGTATCTTACATTAAGACAAAAAATCCAAACCCCCCAAGTGTTACAAGGAGATATATATTGATTGATCTTTATTATAATAGAGGGAAGATATATATATATATATATATATATATATATATATATATATATATTCTTTATTACTTGGCAATATAATTATTGTAAAACAATAAAATAAGCCACTATTAAAAAGCAAAAACACAGCAAGAGCTTTCATATATACATAAACCAGCAGTATAGCTTGGCGTTGCTCAGGTGTAATGAAAACTTTAAAACTAATCCATGGTCCTGGAGCTCAGACTCAGTCTAAAGAATATTTGTGTGAAGTTTGGTGAGAATCAGATAAAAATTGTGGATTTGTATCAAGGACATACAGACACATACACACGCAAACATCTTGCCTTTTTTATATATATAATCGATTTCTGCACTATAACTGCAACCTTGAAACTTCTGAATATCATTTATGTCTTTGTCTATGAATGTATCAAATTTGATTAAAATCGGACCACTCCTTCTATAACCTGATTTTTTTCGATTATCGGTTTTCGATATTTATCAGGGGTACCTCGACACAAAACCTAGCTAAGAACACTCGCAGACACTTATAGTACAACTGTAAGTTTTCAAGAAAATCGGTTCAGCTGTTTCGGAGTCTGTAGGTAACGGACACATACAGACACACACAGACAAACTTTCATTTATAAATAAGTTTAGATACACAGTGGTCTTAATTATGATGTGAGGATGAAAACTTAAGCGTAAATCATTTTTAGTGTAAACTAGAATAAATACTTATAACTGACAAAAATCTTAATATTTTGTAAATAGTCTGGAGTTTAGTTGTTGAATTTGGTTTACTTACTAATAATGCGTTGTGGTGCAGTGGATATCGGTTCAGAACGAGAAATCGGGGAACCGAGTTCGAATTCCAGTTGAATTCCTTGCATTCACTTACATGCAAATACCCTTGGGAAAGGTATTAATCCGTCTCTTCCCTCCAGTTATGGGCTAAATAATAGGACAGATTGGGTTCTATAGCCTTGGTCGACAACCAGTCTACTGCAGAAAGCAATGGCAACCTACTGCAGGATAATCTTCTGCTTTTCAAGACATGATCGCCCAAGCGTGTATCACGTATGGCACTTGACTGACTGACTAATAATGCAAACTTAAACATAATTTTAATAAATTCTTAGCATATTTTTCTCAAGATTGGTTTATTCTTTGTTTATATGGCTTATCAAACCTTTGTGGGTTATTTAAAGCTGAAAGATATTTTGGATTCTAAGAATTATTTTTTTATATTTAACCCATAGCTGGGGTAGGAGATAGCTTCATATTTTTTTAAAGTGTATTTGCATGTAACAAATCCAACTGGAATTTTGATTTGGCTCTCAGATTTTTAATTCTGAGTCGCTGTCTGTTTTTTTTTGTTTTTTTTTATGAGAACAATATCCTTATTTTCCATTCAAAAATTAAGCTAAAAAAATAATTTTTACAGCTGTCTAAGATTTAATTCTGTTAGATTAAGAGTTGTAACAATTTAAATTTGGTATGCTTGAAGCTAAACAAAAAATAAATTTATTTTGTATACATTTAAAGTGCTTTTCAGTCTAAAAGAAACAAGTTCATTGCATAAAAAAACTATGATTTATTGTTAGAAAGGACATACTTATCAAAGTTTTATCAAGTAGTTTGTCAGTTGAGAATTGGTAACTAAGAAACAGGCTTGCACACAAAGTTTTAAAAAATATATAAATTCTGGACAGACTTTGTTTTGCAATATTTCATTCATCGAGGTCTAGACAAGATATCTTTGATAAGTATCCTGAATTTTTTTATATATTCATAATTATTAACTCTAGATGGCTATTGAACGCTTTGAAAAAAAATCCTTTTATCTTGACATACATAGAATTTTATGTATATCAATAAGTGTTCATTTATATATTCTCTCTTTCTCCCACACACACAATAAAATACATTCAAATTTGACATATACACACATTAAGAAAGTGGATTAAATTAATATAACCTGAAGATATAATTTGATCAAAAGATATTCTCAAAATATCTCCTTGTAAAGTGAAACTTTTATCTATAGATATAACTTAATATTTATTATAAGTTATAGTTTAGAACATAACTTATAATAAATATTCATAGCTCTATTTCTATATCGAGTGCTGTTTTAAATTAATGTTTTGAACGTGGTTAATGTTTTCTTCGTTCTTTATTCATTTGGATAGATAGAGAGTAAATTCTAATTCTGGTTGTTTGACTAAACCATTTCTATTTAGCAAGGAAACTTGTAAGAATTGAAGATTTTTGTATCATTTTAAAATTAGAATGTCAAATATGTCAATTAGTTTCCAAGTAAATTTCACTTGTAAAATAGTTAAGTACTTAGCATTGCATTCACTTACATGCAAATACCCTTGGGAAGGTATTAATCCATCTATTCCTTCCAGTTATGGGTTAAATAACAGGACAGATTGGGTTTTATAGCCTTGGTTGGCAGCCACTCTACTGCAGAAAGCAATGGCAACTTACTGCGGGATAATCTTCTGCCCAGTCAGTCATGTCTCTTTCGAGACATGATCGCCCAAGCATTACTTAACTGACTGACTTAGCCCTCCCCAAAATGCACAGTTAAAAATATCTAAATCATGTTTCTTAAAAGTAATTTGACTAGTATTTTGAATAAAATTGATGTTTATCCCCCACCAAAAAAAAAAGATTGTAAAAGAATTTGATCCTCTAGAATTCTATAATTTTTATTTCTTAATTGGGTCAGTGTAACTATGTGAAACTAATGAAACTGTTTTTCATCTTTTCATTCTGACAAACAAGCAAATGAATTTCCAAAACTACTCCAATTTACAGAGCATAGTATTCAGTGAAGTGCCAGACAGGAAACATGCTTGGGCAATCATGTCTCAACAGGGACATGACTAACTGGGCAGAAGATTGCCATTACTTTCTGCAGTAGACTGGTTGCTAGCCAAAGCTATAGAATCCAAGCTGTTCTCTTATTTAGCCAATAACTGGATGGAAGAAACCGATTAATAGTGTAATTAGTTTTAAAGTTTGTTCATTGTGTTGTCAAAAATCTTTAAAAAAAAAGATTGTTCTAGAATCTTGATCTCACTTTAAGATAGTTATTCAATGTTAGTTGAAATGTTCCATTGTACTTTATCAGTTGTTGCTTGTGAAAGAAAATTACATTCTCTTTTGTTTTATAGTATTGTTTGCTATTTTTTACTTCTTTAAAGAAAGTGGAGCAGTTAGACATTAAAGATGTTTGGTTCTACTATCTGGTTTTTTATTTTTTATTTTTTAGAAATCTTTCTAAATAGCTTGAATGATATTAAACAGGTTTCTCCTTTTTGTTTTATCTATTTCTATTAAACTTCTGTACTGAACGAGAAAATTTAGCCAACAATTGATTACTTGATGAAATATTTAAATTCATGCTGGAGTGGAAAATCTTGACCTGAAATAACTTACATGATTCATTCTTTTCTATAAGTGAATAGTATACTCTTCACCAAATGTTTGGTTCATAAAATAGGGACTTAGAAATTTATTTTTTGTTTGTTGAAACAAATTTTCTCTAATTCAAGTGATTGAAAATATAGGGGAAATTTAAAACTTATAGTGTTTATATATATATATATATATATATATATATATATATATAGATAATTTTTCTCTTAAATATATCTTGGATATCAGTCAGTTAACTATTTGTCCATGCTTAGAGTATTGCTGCCACATATGGTCTGGTGCACCTGTTATTTACCTTTTAGCTCCTTGATAAAATCCAAAGAAGAATCAGCAATATTATTGGTCCTGATCTGGTGATTCACTTTCAGTCACTTTTCCACTGCTGTAAGGTTGCGGTGTGGTACATTAAGTATTGGCTGGGAATGAGAAACCGGGAAGCCGAGTTTGAATTTCAGCTGAATTCATTGCATTCACTTATGTGCAAATACCCTTGGGAAAGGTATTAATCCATCTCTTCCTTCCAGTTATGGGTTAAATAACAGGACAGATTGGGTTTTATAACCTTGGTCGACAACCAGTCTACCGCAGAAAGCAATGGCAACCTACTGCGGGATAATTTTCTGCCCAGTCAGTCATGTCTCTTTCGAGACATGATCACCCAAGCATGTATCATGTATGGCACTTAAGTGACTGAAGGTTGCCTTTCTGTCATTTCTATAAATAATTTCATGGTGATTGTTCGGATGATCTCTTTTCTATGTTAACTAGACTTTTGAATTTGAGTGCAGTACTAGACTGGCATTGAGATTTCATCAATTTACAGGTTAGCTAGCTAGATGTGACCATAAATTCTATGCTAACAGTTTTTCTTGCACTTCTCATTTGTGGAACTCTATTTTGGTTTCATGCTTTCCAGCCAAGTTTAATCTGCAAAAATTTAAATGCAATGTTAATTGTTATGCTCCTGTCCTTCTGGGATGTGCGTTGTGGTGCAGTGGATATTGGCTTGGAACAAGAAATCAGGGAGCCAAGTTGGAATTCCAGTTAAATTCCTTGCATTCACTTATGCGCAAATATCCTTGGGAAAGGTATTAATCCATCTCTTCCCTCCAGTTATCGGTTAAATAATAGGACAGATTGGGTTCTACAGCCTTGGTTGGCAACCAATCTATTGCAGAAAGCAATGGCAACCTGCTGCCAGATAATCTTCTGCCCAGTCAATCTTGTCTCTTTTGAGATATGATCACCCAAGTGTGTATCACATATGGCACCTGACTGACTGACCTTTGGATTAAGCTTTCCCTCTTCCCATTTAATATTAACTAGCAGTATGGCCCGGCGTTGCTCGGTTGTAATCCATGGTTCTGGAGCTCAGACTCTTTGGATGTTGGCACGAAAGACTAAAAAGCAATAGTCGTTTCCAATCAAAGCGAAACTGTAGATTGAAAGAAAAATGAATGGATATAGGTCAAATTTTGAATACCTGGTATTGATATCAAATTTTTTGCACTATTGTAAGAACTATAACCTTGAAACTTCTGAATATCATTTCTTATGTCTTTGTCTATGAGTGTATCAAATTTGATTAAAATCGGACCACTCCTTCTATAACCCGATTTTTTTTGATTATCGATTTTTTTCGATATTTATCGGGGGTACCTCGACACAAAACCTAGCTAAGAACACTCACAGACACTTATAGTACAACTGTAAGTTTTCAAGAAAATCGGTTCAGCTGTTTCGGAGTCTATAGGTAACGGATACACACACACACACACACACACACACACACACACACACACAGTTTCATTTATAAATAAGTTTAGAGTTAGATGTTTCTGTTCCTAATTCTTTCACACTTTGTAACCCCTTGTTTCTTAGTGGCTTCACTGCCTTTCATTGGGTGATACTATATATTTATATATATATATATATATATATATATATATATATATAACACTATGGTTTATAAAAGCATTATATCACTACACAAAAATTCTCATGTTTCAGAACAATGCTGTTCTTTTTGTCAGGTGATATTTTAAAATAAATGGGGAAAATGATTAATTTGGAAAACATAAGATGAATTCATGGTTATTGAGAAAAGGAGTGGTAGTTGGAGGATGTTAAACAATATGCTTGTAGGTGTGTCTATATTTCTCAATCAAAAATCAGAATTAGGTTGAACTATCAAGTTGAAAATCTGGGTCATGAAAGAGTACAAAGTAGCAAAATGTCAAGACGTGACACTTTTAATTTTGCCTTGATAAGATACATACTGGAACCACATATTTAAATCGGTAGACAATTTTTAGCAGCAGGTTGGATTTTATTTATTTAAAATTTGATTTTGTACTACCTCATCAGTTAAAGGGGCTGGATTGTTTAGGTTAGAATTTTGGAGTTATGGAAACCAAATAAGTATTATTGTGTTCATTTATTTTAGTAAAATAAATTTTAAGTAATATTAGAGCATAAGTTATAAATTTTAGTGCAAAATATTTTCGTTGTTTATATAAATCTGTTAACTCATCCCTACAATTCAGCAGCACTTTATTTTTAGGGAACCTTATAATCTGAAGCTTCTTATTCAGACACAGAAGGCAGATGTCATAAAATGATTTACAGATTCAGGTTTTTTTAGAATTTTCCATTTTACTTTAGGAGTTTTATTTGTATCTTAACTGCCAAAAATACACAGAAAGGAATGTTTGGTTTCAGTACGTGTTATTTTTTAAGGAAGTTAAATGCAAATACCACCTCTGCTTAAGTCTTTTTAGAATATCCAATGTAAACTTCTGCTCTTATTGGTTTTTCTTAACTCCAATATACCTTAGTATACCATAATTACTTAATTTTAATTCTAACCTAAACAATCCGGCCTCTTTAGCTGATGAGTTAGTACAAAATCAAATTGAAAAAAAAAAAATTTAAATCCAACCTGCCGTTAAAAATTGTCTACCCATTTAAATAATGTATAGTCCCAGTATGTAACTTACCCAGACAAAATTAGTGTCATTTCTTGATATTATGCTACTTTTTACCCTTTTGTGACCCAAATTTTCAACTCTATAGTTCAACCAAATTCTCACTTTTTACTGAGCAATATTGATACACCTACAAGCATATTGTTTAAATTACTCCTTAATTTTCTAAATAATCATAAATTCATCTTATATTTTCTAATTAAATCATTTTCACCATTTATTTTAAAATAGCATCTGAAAGAACAGTATTGTTCTGAAACATGAAAATTTTTGTGTAGTGATATAATCTAAACTTATTTATAAATGGAACTTTGTCTATGTGCATGTGTGTGTCCATTACATATAGACTCCAAAATGGTTGAACTGATTTTCTTGAAAATTTACACAGTTGTACTATAAGCGTCTGCGAGTGTTCTTAGCTAGGTTTTGTGTCAAGGTACCCCCGATAAATATTAATAATCAAAAAAATCGGGTTATAGAAGGAGTGGTCCGATTTTAATCAAATTTGATACACTTATAGATGAAGACATAAAAAAACGATATTCAGAAGTTTCAAGGTTACAGTTTTTACAATAGTGCAGAAAATAGATTATATATATATATATATATGGCAAGATGTTTGTGTGTGTGTCTGTTTATCTGCCTGTATGTCTATTTTTTTTTAGTCCTTTTATTTTAGTTTTTGCTTTGGGTTTGGTTCTAAGTAGGTATAATTGTAGTTCTTAGTCTAAGCCATGATACCATTTACTCAGAGGACTTACTTAGCCTTCAAAATTCAGTTTACGACGAAAAAGACTTATTTGATATCGATACCATGAAATGAAAATTTGACTTAGATTCATTCATTTTTCTTTCAGTCTACAGTTTCGCTTTAACTGGAAACAACTATTGCTTTTTAGTTTTTCGTGCCAACATCCAAAGAGTCTGAGCTCCAGGACCATGGATTAGTTTTAAAGCTTTCATGACACCTGAGCAATGCTGGGCTATACTGCTAGTGTTTTTATAAACCATTGTAATAACTAAATTACAATATTAAGCTCTTTTTTGTATTAAACTTTCTTTATAAAAGTAAATGCATGAACAGTGGATTTTAATCTATTCTTTCACGTCCTATATATATATATATATATATATATATGTGTGTGTATACACACACACACATAATAAATTTAGGCATTGTTTGATATTTACATATATTGCTTTAGACAAGTAAAGTTTTTAGTCAACTCACTCTGTCTTATTTCCTTAGTTATCTTCTATTGCTTTTATCAGAGTTTCTTGTTTTGTGAATACTGATTGGCTGCACTAATTTTGAGTTTTGTGTTGGAACTGTTGCAATAGTACAAATAACCTTTGCACATATTCTTATCCTCTTTCCTGGCACTGCAACCTATTATGCACCAGCTTTTGCTGCAATAAGAATATTGATCATTTTTACTGAATATTGATGTCCTGTTGCCATAGTGACATTCTGGTTGCTTTACTACTGACCATCAGCCATACAATCTGAACTTGATTTTTTTTTTTTAATTCCACTTTTATTTTGTATTTTTATTTAAAGACTCCATATTGTAATATAGTGGCTTTGGGAAATCTTACTCCAAATTTTTTCTGCTTTTAAGGCATTCTCTTATAGCAATGTCAAATGATCGAACAGAAAAGGATTTCTTAGATTATACTTTAATTTTGTATCTGTCTATATTTCTGAGATGAGGTATTGTAACTATTTACACTATTTACATTGTCCAGACTGTTGTCATCATCTTTGCCATGTTCATGACATTTTGGCCGTTGTATGCACAGGTCTCCTTTAGGATCTGCTAATATTTCTGAGATGAGGTATTGTAACTATGGTCTTAGATGAATAGTCTCTTCTTCCACAAACATCCTCTCTTCAAACATACAAGAAAATAGGAACAGAATGCACAGCAAGTCAATCACCACTGCCTTTTATGCTGACACATTGGGGAACCCCAAAATCAAGCACGTCAACCCACATTATCTCACGAGACGAGAATCTAAATGCATAATCTTGTGATTGTGACGCGGCCATTTTGAACCTTGCTTTGAGGTGGGCCTTTTTTATTTTTCACTGTAGTAACTATTTACACTCTTTACAGTGTTCAGACTGTTGTCCTCATCTTTGTCATATTCATAACATTGCAGCCACATGGATAAGCTTTTGTTAAAGTAATCCAGCGACTTGACTCAGAGTTGTTATTTCAATACTTGGCCACAGCAGAGGTAAACAAAACAAACTTGGAGAGTTGAGTTACTAAAAGGGGGATAACTGAAACATATCTGGAAGAGGCATGGCACACAGAACTAGAATAACCTACTCTGGTGAATTGAAGGGTTTTATTTCAAAATTCCAATCATCTGGAGAAGGCAGAAATGTACAATAACTGAAACCTCAAGAATATTAGAACAACAGTATTGAACAATGTAAATAGTTGTATTTTGCAGAATATAAATTACCTGTTCATTGAAAATTAATTTCAGTCTTCATTTGTAATTAAAATTTTTTTTTCATGGAAACTTGTTTGAATCTTGGAAAATGTGTTATGGTGCCTTTTCAATAGTCACTGATATTTGGTTTTATATGGCTGCATTTTGTTAATCTTAGTCAGTTTTGTATAAGAAAGAAGAATGAAAAACATTATTTACATGTTTGGACTATTGTCCTTGTCTTTATTACCATGTTTACAATGTTTCAGCTGTTATATGCTCTGGTCTTCTGCTAGGAATTTCAAACCAAACCCTTTATTTCAATCATTCTTATTCCATGTGCAAAGGAACTTCTGGTAGCCATGTAGTTATCTCCCTTTAACTTTCTTTTTGTTTACTACTTCTGTAGCCTGGTATTGAAGCAGTTTGTCACTTTTCAGTAAGAAACAGTCAAACTTCACATGAAAAAAAAAACATGCTATTTACTGAAAGCTCCTTGATAAAATCCAAAGAATCAGCAATATTATTGGCCCTGTTCAAGCATCTAGGCTTCAGTCTCTTTTCAGCCATAAGGTTACCTCCCTGTGCTTTTTTTTTTATAAATATTTTGATGGTCACTGGAGCTAACCAACACCTATATCCACTGGGTCATGTGTCCTTGAGGACATCAGTGTATGAATTTCTGAGACTTATAAACTTAATGTCTCAGTAACCATTTTTTAACAAGAGCTCATATTGCAATTTTTTACGCTAATGATTTTCTCTAGCATTTTTTTTACCAGAGCTCATTTACATACCTGATATCATCAGTTCCTTATGAACTTGATAATTCTGTGATGAAGTCTTGGTCAGATTTCTTTCCCCATTCAGTCACTTGGGTGTTATAGTCACCCGTAAATGTCATATGGAGTCTTTCTGCTTAATACAAGCTTTTTACCTTTATTCTCATAAAACAGTTTATTGGCTGGTTAAGGCAATGTTTATCTTTCAATAACTAATTGTAAATTGCTATAGCTGTATCCTGACTGTATTTTAAATTCATGTTAAGACTACGAACTAGTGGAAATTTCAAGTTGTGAGAGAAAGGGAAACTATAAATATTTCTATGGTTTGTGTAATTGAATCTAAACTTTTAATATTTATTCAACAAAAAAAAAAAAAAAGACAATACACTCAGCAGCAGTTTGTCACTTTTCAGTAAGAAACAGTCAAACTTCACATGAAAAAAAAAACTTATGCTATTTACTGAAAGCTCCTTGATACAATCCAGAGAATCAATATTATTGGCCCTGTTCAAGCATCTAGGCTTCAGTCTCTTTTCAGCCATAAGGTTACCTCCCTGTGCTTTTTTTCTATAAATATTTTGATAGTAATTGTTCAGCTGAGCTCTTTGCTATGGTCCCTAGACTCTTTGAATTTAACAACAGTACTAGACGCAGAAAGCAATGGCAACCTACTGCGGGATAATCTTCTGCCCAATCGGTCATGTCTCGAAAGAGACATGATCACCCAACCGTGTTTCACGTATGGCATTTAACTGACTAGACTGGCGACTAGGTCTCATCAATTGACAGTTGAGTTGACAAGATGTTACCACAAATTATATGTGTAGAGTGAGTGGCCATGTTTAAATATAAATAAATGGCAGATTTACCAAAGAGAATTGGTCAAGTTTGTAATAAGCAATTACAAGAACTGGACAAAGAAAGTATAAAGCAAACAAACAATATATGCAAAACAAATTAACAGTAATATCACAAAAAGTTCACAAACTAAGGACTGGGGTTGATGCAGAAGAGTAAATTTGGATAAATGAACATAGTTTTCTGACACTGAGATCAGACTGACAAAGATGGAGTCATACAAAACTGAGAACTTGTTTATTTTATTAGCTATGAAGAAATCACAGCATTTATTTGTGTGCTTCTGCCTATAAATTGGGGATGGAAAAGTGTTTTGCAGTCATTCCTAGCCAGATTCTTCCTAACATTTTCTTTTCTCAAACTTTGTACTTCTGGATCCATGTTTTCCTGCTAACTTTTATCTGCAAAAATTTAAATGCAATGTCAATCCCTATTTGTTGTTCTTCAGATTACTCTTTTTTTCTTGTTCCTTAGCAATGTTTTTGTTTCTAACTCTTCCATACCCAGTCATCCCCTTCTGTCTTAGTGCCTATACCACATTGCTTGCGGCAAAATTAGTTATTAAAAAAAAAAAACAATATAAAAATGTATAATCTTGTTGATCATAATGCTCATAATCCAACAAAAAATAAATGACATAGTTTGAAAAAGTGAATTACAAACAAAAGGAATTACTATGAATTGTATTTTTGCAGGAGCATATTATCTTTTACTTATTTCATTTTATCAACTAATAACTCAACATAGTCTCCTTCTCAGGTGATACACTGATTCTAACACTTCTCTAACAATTCGATGCCTTTTTTGTAGAACAATTTGTCTTTGGCATCAAAATAGGCCTCAGTTTCCAATATCACTTCTTTCAAGCCAAACCTCTTTCCCTGGAGCATTCTTTTGAGGTTTGCAAACAGCCAGCAGTTGCTGGGGTCCAGATCTGGAGAATAGGGTGGATGTGGAAGCAATTTGAAGTGCAATTCAAGTAATTTTGCTCTATTATAATTGACTTGTGACACTGCGTGTTATCTTGGTGAAAGATTACTTTCTTCATTTGTGGCTGTTTTCTTCCTTCAAATGCACCAATAATGCAGTATAATATTCACTATTGATGGTTCTTTCTTTCTCAAGGTCATCGATGAACAAAATACCTTGTGCATCCCAAAATACAGAGACCAAAACCTTGTCTGCTGATGCTTGCATTTTTGGTCACTTTTGACAGCTTTCACCTGCTGCTGTACACTCAGCTGACTGCTGATTTGATTCCAGTGTTAAGTAGTAGATCAATGTTTCATCCATTGTCACATATTTACACAAAAATCCTTTGTTGCATTGAAACAGTTGCAAACAATACTTTGCATCGTCAATGTGTTGTTGTTTTTGATCGGCTTTGAGCAAACGCAGCACCCACTTTGAATACAGCATTCTCATTAACAAATGTTCATACAAAATGGTGAATACACTGCCTTCTGATGTGTTCATTCAACTTTTCTGCTATCTCACGCAAGTTCAATTTACAATTGACCAAAACAATTTTTTGGCGCTTTCCAGGAAAACCTGAGCGTTCAGGATCATTTGTCTGTATGACCGCATTTAAAGTTAGCATACCACCTCTTAACTGTTGGTTCTGACAGAGCAGAGTTTGAATAACTTATCAAAATATTGCTTTGCTTGAACACCAATGCTTTATCAACATGAAATTCAGATTTTTGCATTGTTCTAAAAATTTGTGGCTTACGATCATATCATGTTGAATACATCGGTTCTTGCTTGATCACTGAAGTCAAGCAATGTTGGGCCTGGTCAGTACTTAGATGGGTGACTGCTTGGGAATACCAGGTACTGTAAGCGTTTAGTGACGGCTGTGTGTTGTGGCGCAGTGGATATTGGCTCGGAAAGAGAAATCGGTGAGCCAAGTTTGAATTCCAGTTGAATACCCTGCATTCACTTAAGCCCTGGTACTCTTGGGAAAAGTATTAATCAGTCCTTTCCCTCCAGTTATGGGTTAAATAACAGGGTAGGACTTGGGGACCCTGCCCTTAAAAACAAATCCCAATGAATCTTGATACTCAAAAAGAAAAAAGTATTACTAAACACAAAACTTATATAAAAACAATAATAAATTGTTGAAAAAATAGGTATTACCAGTAATAAATAAAAAACTTAGTTGGCAATAAATGACCCGCCGAGGTTGATATGCCATAAACAAAACCAACCAACCAACAACTAAAAATTTGCAACAGTAACTTCACTTAAATAACTTTAATTTATGAACTAGCCATCCAATTGGGCCCAAATTTTGTCATGTGCCATTTGAAGTTTAGTACTTCATAAAATCTTTTTTGATTTTTATATTAGTGGTGCCATCTATATGTCAGGCCTGGGACATATTGAGTGATGTGTTAATATGTACATAAATACATGTATGTGATTCCTGTGACAATTGTCAATCTTTTCTGTTCTTTATAATGGAGGGTTAAAAAATAACACGTTTCTTAACATTGTTAGTTACTATCTTTTAAATATGCGCTGGGAAAACTGTCAGTTAGTAGGAAGTGCCAATTGACTTGAAGTAATTTCAGTTTGCTTTTTAAAGAATCGCCCATGCAGAAAAGGAATCATAGAACTTTTTTCTCACAAAATGTTATATATAAAATTGCTGGTATCAGAGTTTGGTGTCCTGCTAGGGAAGCTGGCTAATGCCAATTGCAAATTCCTGCTTGGGTACATATGTTTGTTCAATACCCACAGAGCCCACCTGTGGATTTAACTACAGTGTTGCTGAGAAGATCTTAGTTCCAATTGATGAGGTAAAGAGTGCATCAATGACTTGTTTTCATTAACCATTCAGTTTACTCAATTTCACTGAAAGGCTTGGGTCAACCAGTCAGATGGTTTTCAAGCTCTATTTAAAAGTTTATATCCCCAAGATGATATAAAAAAGTTAGTTTCCTGACAAATCTGTATTTGGTGAGATTTGAACCAGTCTTTCATGGTCATAAAGCAAACATTCTAATCACTTGTCCATGTGAACATTTTATACATACACATATAATATATATATATATATATATATATATATATATATATATATATAAGAAAGTGAAAGAACATGTAGATTAAAACCCACTGTTCAATCATTTACTTTTATAAAGCGTGCTCCATTCAGAGTAGAGCTTATGATTGTCATTTTGTTATATTGTTTTTCATATCACCTGAAGATGAACACTATTGTTCTGAAACAGGAAAATTTTTGTGTAGTGATATAATGCTTTTATAAATCATTGTAAATAAGTTGCAAAATAAATATTAAGTGGCTGGTTGTCATGCTATTTTACAAGCCAGTTCACAAAGAAATACAAATCTAAAGAAAAAGAAAATGCCCTTATCAGTGAAAATCTGCAACATGAAAGTTTAAAAAGAAAAAAAAAAACAACCCTAAAAACACATTTTTCTTTTTTACTTCATGAATATAAAGTAAAATAGAAAAAATGCTATCCAAAAATCACCCATGTGATTTTTTTTTCTTTTTAATCATATCACCCCGAGCAAGGCAGTAATGACACTGAAGTGCAGGGGGCTACATAAGAGTGAAAAGATGTTCACTGTTTAGGATGTGGTTTCCAGCTTTCTTTTTTCACATCTTTTCACTCTTATGTAGCCCCCTGCACATCAGTGGCATTACTGCCTTGCTCGGGGTGATATGATTAAAAAAAATATCACATGGGTGATTTTTGGATAGCATTTTTTCTATTTTACTTCATATTCATGAAGTAAAAAAGAAAAATGTGTTTTTAGGATTTTTTTTTTCTTTTTAAACTTTCATGTTGTAGGTTTTCACTGATAAGGGTATTTTCTTTTTCTTTAGATTTGTATTTCTTTGTGAACTGGCTTGTAAAATAGCATGACAACCAGCCACTTAATATTTATTTTGCAGCTCATTTTAGATTTAAATTTGAAATGAAGAAACTGAAACCGTTATAGATATGTCTAAGTAAAGTTATCCTTGTAGTATTTCTTTGTATGTTGGTATAATTAAAATCCTTAAAAGTGAAGAAATAATTTTTTCCTCAGATTATGCAGTCCTAGAATCTGTCAAGAGGATTAAAACATATTAGAAGGTTTAACCTTTACCACTTTGAATTATTCACTATTTTCCTTTCCACTGCAGTGTTTTTCAAGACTTCTTTATTACACTACTTAATTTCAATCATGTTCATTTTCTGTTACCATAGCAGGATATGACAACACCACTGCAAAGTTAAGACACTCTATTATTCATTCATCTGTGTTGCTTGCAGATAGGTTTTGCTTTGCATGCAAAATCACTTCCAGTATGTTCAATGTTAAGAGTTTCTGCTTAAAATTCTGTAAGTTTATCAAATGGCAGTGAAAGTTGAAATACTATGGCAAGAGGCTGCAATAAAATTTACAAATTTTTCTTCCTTTAAATGATAGCTTCAGGTATTTAGTTTATAAAGTTGGAAAAAAATCATTGAGTCAGCATTTGTCTAGGGAATCTAATAAAATATGTAATAGCTGTGATATAATATGCAAATAGTTAACTAAAACATACCTGTACAAACCTAGATGAAATAGCCAAGATCTTTTGTTACAAATCTAATTAAAATATAGATCAATGTTTCTCATTAGAACACCAAATATTGAACAGATGACACACATAGAAATTTAAGTTTTAAAAATCATTCAAGAAGTTAGTTTTATGGAATCTATGTGCTTGAAAAAAAAAAGATAATTTTCTGTTAGGTCTTTCCATCTCATTGAGCCTGGCAAAAAATTCATGTTGATAATAATAATTTTACTGGAAGATAAATTTTTCTTGTTCAGTCAGTTAATCAAATATTTTAAATATGTTGTATTAGTGTCTGTTTGGAAACAAATATTGAATAAAAAAATTGCAAGAACATTGACTTTCTCATGAGAAACTTGTTGATTTTATTTTTAAACTAATATATCAGTCTGCTTCAAGTTGTTCTCTTCCAGCACCCCACTCCAAGGTTAGTATGTTTTTTTTGCTGATAAAATAATACTAGTAGATACTGTAGTAGTTTGTGAAACAATAGCAAGGACGGTTTATCGTACTGCTATGAAATCTTTTTCTAGCCAGGAACATCTTTACTCTGCGCAATCTCCATTGTTTTCTGAAGACATTGTCTTGGAATTAGTTCTGAAGAACTATTTTGGTTTGATAAACTTAATACTTTTTTAGATAGAATCTTATTTGCTCAGTTTTTTTTTTTCTTTTTTCTATTGTTAAATTTTTGTGGATTTCATTTTTACATCTCTTTCTAACTCCAAATGCCTGTGGTTATTCAACTATTGCAGAGAGATAATTTTTGGCAATCCCATACATTGATGGTTTTATTTTAGATTCTAAGTACCAGAAATGTGTTACATGATTACTTCCTCTTTCACTTATTGTACTTGTGCTAATTTCAAGTGCTCAAAAATGAACTGAAGACTTCATATATCTTTCTTTATTAAATATCTCAAGTTTGCTATTTCTTGCAGTCATAATTGTTTCTTGTCCAGCCTCACAAAATATTATATTGAGTGTACCTGTATTGAACACTTTACATTCAAACGATGTCTTTGTTGCTATGAGCAGTTAGACTGGTTGAGTGTTAAGATTCATTTATTTTTAACTTAGCAAATACAAATTGATATTGGCATTTGCTCATTTTCTTGCATATTTTGTGGTAAAGTTCATTGATTCTTATGGCTATATCGTGTTGAATACACCGGTTCCTGTCCAATCACCGAAGTTAAGCAACATCAAGCCTGGTCAGTACTTAAATGGGTGACCATTTGGGGATACCAGGTGCTGTAAACGTAAGGACCAAGAATGGTCCACTGGTCCTCCGGGTTTGGGGGTTGGGTGCAGGGCTAACAATCCTGCCCCGTAAAAAATGGTTTCTTACAGAAACAGCAACAAAAAGTTGCTGCTCTTCACCATTCATTTATTTTTAACTTAACAAATACAAACTGATATTGGCATTTACTCATTTTCTTGCATATTTTGTGGTAAAGTTCATTGATTCCTATTTGACTTAAACTAGACTAGTGTGCTTTTAATAGTTGATCGTGCTAGCAGTTGTAGGTTTAACCTAATATAGCATGACAGTATTTGTTACTATTTGTGTTGATACTATTTAGTGGTCGTTATAATCTTGTGAAATCTGTAATTTCATATCTTTTAAATTTTTTTGTTTAGGAGTTTTAATGATTTCAAAAATGAGAGTATATCTTTTTATCAGAGAGAATAGATAGGAAGGCATTCAACTGTGGGTTGTTTATGCTTTCCAAATCACTAGTCATAACCTGTTAATGTCTAGATTAACTGTTATCTTTACCACATGTTCTCACAAACTGTGACTCATATTCTGCAACCCTCTACCTTGAGTGACCAATCTGCCTGGGTCTGTTCATGTCTGCCTGTCTAGGGTTAACTTATCTTCCCTACATGTTTTTATAAACTGTGCCTTTTACTCTGTAACCCTCTACCTAGAGTGACCCATCTGTCTGTCTGGGTCTTTTTATTTATTTGTCTGTCTGTCTTTGTCTGGGTCTTTTTATTTATTTGTCTGTCTGGGTCTTTTTATTTATTTGTCTGTCTGGGTCTTTTTATTTGTCTGGGTCTTTTTATTTGTCTGTCTGGGTCTTTTTATTTGTCTGTCTGGGTCTTTTTATTTGTCTGTCTGGGTCTTTTTATTTGTCTGTCTGGGTCTTTTTATTTGTCTTTGTCTGGGTCTTTTTATTTGTCTGGGTCTGGGCTTTTTATTTGTCTGTCTGGGTCTTTTTATTTGTCTGTCTGGGTCTTTTTATTTGTCTGTCTGGGTCTTTTTATTTGTCTGTCTGGGTCTTTTTATTTGTCTGTCTGGGTCTTTTTATTTGTCTGTCTGGGTCTTTTTATTTGTCTGTCTTTGGGTCTTTTTATTTGTCTGTCTGGGTCTTTTTATTTGTCTGTCTGGGTCTTTTTATTTGTCTGTCTGGGTCTTTTTATTTGTCTGTCTGGGTCTTTTTATTTGTCTGTCTGGGTCTTTTTATTTGTCTGTCTGGGTCTTTTTATTTGTCTGTCTGGGTCTTTTTATTTGTCTGTCTGGGTCTTTTTATTTGTCTGTCTGGGTCTTTTTATTTGTCTGTCTGGGTCTTTTTATTTGTCTGTCTTTGGGTCTTTGTCTGTCTGGGTCTTTGTCTGTCTGGGTCTTTTTATTTGTCTGTCTGTCTGTCTTGTTTTGTCTGGGTCTTTTTATTGTTTTGTCTGTCTCTTTTTACTTAGACAAGTAAACTGTATGTCTTACTATGTAACACTCTGCCTTAAATGACCCATATACCTATATCTGTCTGTGTCTGGTCCTGTCTATGCCTGCCTGTCCCTGTCTATATACATGTCTCTCTCTGTGTCTGTTTTCACATCTATCTATGCAGGGTTGACCACTATCTTTCCCACATTCCCATAAACTGTGCCTTTTATGCTATAACTCTTTACCATTAATTGTTTTGATTACAATCAACTACAGGGTTTAAATCTCAGCCAGTTATTAAACAACAATAATCAGATGATGCATGATGTACTAGAGTTGTAGTACAAAATAGCAAATTTTATGTAAGGCAATATCTTGTCATCTTATATCATATAGAAGTAGCAGACATTAGATTGCTACAAACATTCCTTGCTAATTTATGTTAAATTTAGATGTACTATTTGGTACAGTTGATATGTAAATTATTTCCAGTAAAACCTCTAAACGAATACTGTATTAGTGTTATAGACTCTTAGCATTCTGATTTCGTGTCAGCAATTCATCTTAAAATTCTCTTAGATTTGCAAATGATGCTAGCATCTAATGTACAGCATCAAAGCAATGTGCTGTCTTGGAGAAAATCATCTGTTTCATAAACTTTTAAATTTAAAGTGAGAATTTCTGTAATCTTAAAAGATTACAGAAATTCTCACTTTAAATTTAAAAGTTTTTAATCCTAGAACCATTCTGAAATCTTTTAAAACATTTTGTAGGTCAAGTGTGTCAAAGATTTTATTTTCATGAGATGAAGTAATCTTTACATGAGTGTGATTTTTTTTTTTTTTAATCTTTTTTTTTTTATAGAAAATAACAGATTAAGAATAATTAATATTAGGTTGCTTGTTCATTTTTTTTCTTTTTAATTTATTTTAATGCTTAATATTTAATGATATTTTTAATGAATCATTTAACAATGTATTTCCCTTCATTGTTTATGATCTCCTGCCAAAGATTCACTGTTCAATGCCTTGATGATAGAAATCACATTCTTTATATCCAGAAACATTCTGATGTTGAGCGAGTAAGCTAGTGGCAATAGAGGAGCACTGGAGTTTTTCTCTTGGTCAATGCATGTGGCACCCATGTGCCAGGTTTGTGGATCTAATCTATTGAGTTAAGATAAGTGATAGTAACATAACAGCTTTCTATCTTTTTGAGCTAATTCTCTCATGTTTTTCTTTAATCAGTGTGTGCAATCGATTCACATCAAACTGAACAGGTCGGCCAAAATGCAAAGAGACTGAGTTCAAATTTTCACTTCTTGAAATGTGAAATAATTGAAATAAATAAATACGGCATGGAATTATATATATATATATATAAAACCTTTATCACTCTGTATCTGACTTCATTTGCTGTACAAAGTTTATCCTGCCATTGAAAGTGACTCTGATCCCTGAACAATTGTATATTTGAATTTCATAGTTGTGTTGTCCTGCTATGCCAACAGAAAATGACTTAGAGGGAAATTAACAATAAAGATACTGAAGTTTTTTTAATCATATCACCCCAAGCAAGGCGGTGACACCACTGATGCACATGGGGCTACTTAAGAGTAAAATGATTGGAAAAGAGAAAGCCGGGAACCACATCCTAAACAGGAAACAAGGGATGAGCCTCTTCACCTGTTCAAAAGACGTGGGTGGAGTGTGAATTGGGCGATAGTTAAGTCTATCTACTCCAAGCTGAGAGGTTTTGAAAAAAAATGCAGTAGAAAGGAAAGTAATATTAGTAATACAGAATGCTAAACGTAAGGAATTTGTGTGTTGTACATTTGTGTCATTCTGTCACAAGCAGCTTTGTGACTTTGATTAAAATCAAGGAGAAAATCATGTCTAACCTGCTTATTTTCTACTTAGCATCCCTGTCTCAAAGGATGTCTAACCTGAAATAAAATTTCTATGTTAGACAAGTTTCACAGGATGTCCAGAGTTAGTCAGTTAAATGCCATACATGATACACGCTTGGGCAATCATATCTCAAAAGAGATAAGACTGACTAGGCTGAAGATTTTCCTGCAGTAGGTTCCTATTTTTTTTTCTGCAGAGTTACTAAGAAGCAAAAAAAAGAAGAAAAATGCTTCAAATCATTATTCTTAAAAATCATTTGCAGAACATAAAAAAAGCAAACACATGTAATGACCTCATGTAAATGTAGGACAAGCTTAAGGCACACATTTGTTACTTGGTCAAAATTATATGAATATCATTCTACTTTGTTTTTAGGTTAAACAATTTCAGATGACAATTTTTTTTTTCTTAATAGTATTTCATATTTTTTAATGCCTAAAATATTAAATATTTTTTAAAATGAATTAGAGAAATAATTTACATGCATGTGTTTTACTGTTCTGTTTTATCGGACATATTTTGTGTAAATATCAGTTTTCCTTATATTAAAAGATTTCTCTTAAGTGGTCATTTAGTTTGATTTTTTGATTGTCCTTTCATTGTTTCAGTTGTTTACAAGCAAAAGCAATTTTTATCAAGTATATATTATGAAGATTTTGGCAATAATTCATCCTTTCTTGTTGGCAATTTCCCAAAGAATAACAAATGCCTCAACTTTTTTTTTTCTTTTTTTCTTTTTTTTTCAAGGAATTAATACTTAAAACTATGTGACTTGAATATATAGTATCATGTTAAAGGCTGGTTTACAAAGTAGGTAGAATTTATATTGCAAATTAACAGTTGGAGTGTAGTCAAAGGTGAATTTTCATTTTGAAAATTTCACCATATGATATTCAATTACGCAATTAATATTTGATACTAAATTATATGCATTGACTAGGAATATTGAAAAAAAGTATGTGCTCTGTAAAATAAAACCGTTTTTATCAGAGACTATCAAATTGTACATTCCAACAACAAAAAGATATTAAAGAAAAGGAAGCAACTGAAAATGTATAAATGAAAGTGTTGTTTTATTATTATTGAACTAAGATTTACAAAATATAAGATAAAGGATTTAAGTGTCACCCTAAAACAGTGGTTTCCAAACATTTTCTTGGCCCATTTTAGGAATGTAAATTTATTTGTGCCTCATTAAATTTCATGTGATAAAAAGTATATTTAAAGATAAAAAAAAAAGTTTAAAAGATAAACTCAGATTTGAAGTCAGAACATTATCACTGATAACTCTCTCCTCCAATTTACAGACCCTAGTTACTATATTCTTAATACTTGATATAATGCAAAAATATCACTCTGATAAAATGGGTCAATGATTATTTATTATAACTATTTATACTGGGACTCATGTATGCAATTACAAGTAACCTATATTTAAAATTTTTAAATTCTATTTATTTTTTGAAACTGTCTTTAAATCTTTGATTGTCTTTCAATCTGTTGTCCTCTTTTGCCATGCTGATGAGGCATGCCACATCATTTGGGAACCACTGCCCTAGCACATAAACTTAAATTGCATATATAGTTTTTACCAAGTCGATATCCACTGCACCACAACACACATCCCTTTGTTGCAGAGACTCTTAAATTATCAGTTTATCATAATTTTATCATTGAGATAAAGGTGGTAGCAATTGGTACTGATACTGTTAGGTATTAAAGCTACTTAGTTTGTTTAGATGTTTTTTTATTTGTGGGTGGGAGGTAACATTTACATATATTCAATTGATTTTTAATTAAAAAAATAAATACAGCATGGAATATATATATATATATATATATATATATATATATATATATATAAAACTTGTTCCCCTATCACTAACCCCCACCAACACACCAAACACAACTGACCAAATATAAGAAAAGAGGCTTTCCATTCCTATACATACTGCCTGATGACATTGAAGTTTCAATGTTGAAACAAACGTACCTTTGTAGTGGATATATATAAAAAAAAAATGATGTACATGTTCTAAAATATAATTTATAATAAATATTCACAGCTCTATATATTATATATCGAGCACTGTTTTAAATTAATGTTTTGGACGTTGTAAAAATTCTTTCTTCGTTCTGTATTCACTCGGAGATATATATATATATATATATATATATATATAAAAAAAACTTTTATCACTTTGTATCTGACGTCATTTACTGTACAAAAAGTTTATCCTGCCATTGAAAGTGACTCTGATCCCTGAACAATTGTGTATTTGAATTTCATAGTTGTGTTGTCCTGCTATGCCAACAGAAAATGACTTAGAGGGAAATTAACAAAGATACTGAAGTTGAGAGGTTTTGAAAAAGAATGCAGTAGAAAGGAAAGCAATATTAGTAATTGGAGTAGATAGATCTATCTATCGCCCGGTTCACACTCCACCCACATCTATTGAACAGGTTAAGAGGCTCATCCCTTGTTCCCTGTTTAGGATGTGGTTTCCGGCTTTCTCTTTTCCAATCTTTTCACTATTACGTAGCCCCCTGCACATCAGTGGCATTACCGCCTTGCTCGGGGTGATATGATTAAAAAAAAAAAAATACAGAATGCTAAATGTAAGGAATTTGTGTATTGTTAATTATTTAAGGCTTAGTATCTAAATACGGATTAATACCTGGGAAAGGTATTAATCTGTTTATTCCTTCCAGTTATGGGTTAAATAACAGGACAGACTGAGTTCTATAGCGTTGGCTGGCAACCAGTCTACCGCAGAAAGCAATGGCAGCCTACTGCAGGATAGTCTTTTGCCCAGTCAGTCATATCTCTTTTGAGACATGATCGCCCAAGCGTGTATCACGTATGGCACTTAACTGACTGACTGATCTAAATAAAATTTCATAGAATCTTTCCTTTTTATGATTTTAATTAATGAATGTATCTTAATATTTAGCTTTGAGAAAATGTTTTGAAAAGAGGTTTTAAAATTTCGAAAGAACTGTGTAACAGTTTTCATTTTTTTGTATTTTGGTGTGTTTGTGTTGTTTTTGAACGTGTGTTTGTGTCTGATTTTTTTTAGTGTGCGTGTTTGTGTCTGATATTTTTTTTTTTTGTTAGTGTCTGATTATTTTTTAGTGTGCATGTTTGTGTGTCTGATTATTTTTTTTTTAGTGTGCATGTTTGTGTGTCTGATTTTTTTTTTTTTTAGTGTGCATGTTTGTGTGTCTGATTATTTTTTTTTTTTAGTGTGCATGTTTGTGTGTCTGATTATTTTTTTTTTTAGTGTGCATGTTTGTGTGTCTGATTATTTTTTTTTTAGTGTGCATGTTTGTGTGTCTGATTATTTTTTTTTTTAGTGTGCATGTTTGTGTGTCTGATTATTTTTTTTTTTAGTGTGCATGTTTGTGTGTCTGATTATTTTTTTTTTTAGTGTGCATGTTTGTGTGTCTGATTATTTTTTTTTTTAGTGTGCATGTTTGTGTCTGATTATTTTTTTTAGTGTGCATGTTTGTGTGTCTGATTATTTTTTTTTTAGTGTGCATGTTTGTGTATGCCTGATTTTTTTTTTTTTTTTTGAGTGTCTGATTTTTTTTACTGAGTGTGCTTGTGTGTCTGATTTTTTTATTTTAGTGTTTGTGTGTCTGTTTTTTTTAGTCTGTTTGTTAGTAGATGGAATTTTTTTAGTGTGTGCTTCTTTGGTTTTGTCTGTTCAAATTTGCTCTGTACATGAAAATGATGTAAGATGTGCATTGTGATGCAGTGGATATCAGCTCAGAATGAGAAATCTGAGCCAAGTTTAAATTCCAGTTGAATTTGTTGCATTCAGTTACATGCAAGTACCCTTGGGAAAGGTATTAATCTCTTACCTTCAGCTATGGGTTAAATAACAGGACAAGTTGGGTTCTATAGCCTTTATTGGCAACCATCCTACCACAAAAAGTAATGGCAACTTACTGCAGGAAAATCATTTGCCTGGTCTGTCATGTCTATTGCCCAAATGTGTATGGAACTTACCTGACTGACATGAAAAAAATAGTCCATTTGTAAAACAAATTGATAGCTACACTGACAATAAACCTAAATCCATAGGAAAAAGTCATCAAAATCAGTGTCACAAAAGTTTCTCCCTCCTCTCAAAAAATCTCAAAAATAGTCATTACTGACATGTTTTAATCACTCTGTGGGTATTATTTCTTATCCATTTTGAATTAAAGTGAGAATCTTCACAAAAAAGCACAATATCTAAGATTTAAAATAAATTTTTAAAAATGAAAAATCTTGAAGCTTTTTTTTTTTGTTTTAATTTCAAGGTAATATTTACTGGATTTAAAAAAAAAAAAAAAACTTTAATTAACTCGAACAATTTATTTTTTGTGTTAAAATAACTATTTACTGCCCTTTTCCCTCTTCACATAGTTTAATGATAAAACTTTGTTTTTTATCAAGTTTGGGACCGTTTTTCATCATGTTACATTCTATTTTAGAAAATATTTAGTGCTACCTATAAAAAAAAATAAATGAAAATAATTTAGTTTGGCCATTTAAAAATCTAATTTACAAGTTTTTTCTTTTTTTCAAAACGTTATTTACTTTAAACTTACTTGTTACACTTTTTTCTAAGAACTATTGAAATACATGGTACCAATTAAGCATTTTCCCATAATTATTTTGTGGGTATTTTTCACATTAACAGTGATACATTTAGAAAATAAAAAGAACCCCTTATGATAGTGAGCTGATGACTCTGCCAGCAAGTTGACCTATCTATGACTTTTTAGTAGACAAGACATTACTAAGCTGGTTTATACTTAAGTATCAAATTACCAAGTATTCACTGTAGTTTTATCCCTTCATGCCTCCAATTATATTTATCTTTAAGAGAATTTAATTTCAAAAACAACAATGCATAACTTGCTTTATCATAAGAACAAGGAATAAGGAAAAGCTTAGCTTAATGGTAATTGATTTCCTTTAATTGTTTGTTAGCTGATTTTGTGGATAAGAGTAGATTTCTGTTAAATAGCAAAATAATAAGCTTTTTTTGTATTTAAATTGTTTATATATTTTCATAGGGAAATATGGTTTCATGGTTAAGATAGTTCTTTTCCCACACAAATCAGTACAAGCATAAGTAGTTGAAATTTTAAGTAACTATAAGTATTATTAACAAGTTTAGCTTACCCAATTAGGTCAGTCAGTTTAGGTGCCATAAGTGATACACGCTTGGGCGATCATGTCTCGAAAGAGACATGACTGACTGGGCAGAAGACTTCCACTTTTTCATGATGCCAAAGTTTTAAAATGAACTTTGATAAATGAAAAAGATTTTGTGACGCTTTCATAGCTTTTAATTGAAAATCAAAGGATTAAATTTACTATTTCTATCAAGCAAAATGCTCTATTTTTCAAACAGAAATTATATTGATTGGAATCAATTTATTTTTTCTAAAATAGCTGATTAGCACTTTTTTTTCGATGTCTTTCATCACAATATAATTTCCTTTTTTACTAAAAAGAAAAAAAATCTTTATATATACTTAAACCTAATAATGTACAATAACAGATCATATGCAATATAGATGAACAATTTAACTAGAAAAACTGAAAATAAATACATTGTATCTAAATACAAATTAGACACATCATAATCGATTTGGTACTTCCACTAATTTGCTAGAAAAAAAGAAAAAAAAAGCATACCCTGATGAAAAAATGCCCCAAATTTAACAAAAACAGTTTTGTTAAAATCTTTATTAAGAAGAAGCAAAGTATTTTTTTTTTTTTTTATTATTTTATAAAATTTTTTATCCTTTCTAGTCCATTAAAAATTTTGGTTAAAACTTTTGTTTCCCTTGCTTGGGTTGAGGGGTATTATAGACAATTTTAGATTAATCTGAAAGATTTATACATGTATTTTAGCCTCTCCCTCTCTCTCTACCGTTTTTTTTTTTTTTTTTCTTTAGAAAAACACTGAGTTGTAAATTTTTGCAAAAATCAAATAATTGCCAAATTTTAATGAACATTTCAGGACTTGGTCACAAATTAATGAAATTATTTTAGAGATGTTGATGATTTAACTTTATTTTATGAAATTTCAAGTAATTAAATTTTGACACCCCCCCCCCCCCGCCCCCCAAATGTTTTATAATGGTTAATAGCAGAATTCTTTGATGAATTTAAATTTTCGTTTTTGTAAAACGGAAATACTATTGAGCTAAAATTGCGGTCATAAATAATATATATTAAGGACACTAATCTTTTCAGAAAAATTTTTATAAGAATTTTTAAAAATCTTAATTACAGTAGTTTTTAATCTTAAAATTATGTATCAATTTAACCCTTTTAGAGGATATGATTAAGCAAAAACTATATTTACTAATCATAAATGGAAAAGCTTAGTAGAAATCATTAAATACCAATATTTTAAAAGAATTTTAAACTTTTTGTATGTCCATAAATATGTTTTGTAGATAGGTGTTCATACACAAAAAATAAGAGTGAAAACTATAATACATTTAAAGCTAAAGTATCTAAAATTCAATAAAACAGATTATAGAGAATATTTTCCTAACTTTTGAAGATGAAATAGAACAAGATTAGATAAAAATCCATCATCAAACTCTTGACATGTCTACAGCTTTAACCAACAGCTACTGCTGTGTTAAGAAATGCATTTCTGGAATATTTTAAACTTAAAGTGAATAATGTTTCAAATTAGATTAATTATACTTAAAACCAGCTAATATTCCTCAGATACAGTTTCAGAAAAGCTTTTTTAATAAAGAGAATTACATTCTGATGAAAATGGGTATCTATGAATGATATTAAAATCAACAAGTTCAGCATTTTTTTTGTTAAAACATCCAATAATTTTAACAAATTCAACATTATGGATAGATAATAGTAAATTTTATTGTTTTTTTTTTTTTCAAGACTTAGCATGAGCAAATGTATTCATAGATTTAGATAGATAAAAAGACCCCCAGAATGACATTGAAATCCTTCTATAGTTTTGCTTATAGTTTAATTTGTAACGCATGAAAAGCAAATGTTGATACAATAGCTAAGTTCTAAAGCGCTTAGCCTGAACAAAACAGATTCATGGATTTGGACACAAAACAGACCTGCAGAATGACATCCAAATCTGAGAAAATATTTCTTCCTTCAATAGTCAGTTGTGCTTGGTTTAATTTGTAATGTATATAAATGTAGATCAGTCAGTTAAGTGCCATACATGATACACGCTTGGGCGATCATGTCTCGAAAGAGACATGACTGACTGGGCAGAAGATTATCCCACAGTAGGTTGCCATTGCTTTCTGCGGTAGACTGGTTGCCGACCAAGGCTATAGAATCCAATCTGTCCTGTTATTTGACCCATAACTGGAAGGAAGAGATGGATTAATACCTTTCCCAAGGGTATTTGCATGTAAGTGAATACAATGGATTCAACTGGAATTCGAACTTGGCTCCCCGGTTTCTCGTTCCGTGCCAATATCCACTGTACCACAAAAATGTAGATAGAACATGTAAATGTTGATACAATAGCAAGGTTCTAAAGCGCTTAGCCTGAACAAAACAGATTACTGGATTTGGACAGAATGTCATCAAAATCCGAGAAAATATTTCTTCTTTTAATAGTCAGTTGCACTTGGTTTAATTTGTAACATATATAAATGTTGGTAGAAAAAAATAGCAAATGCAGATAAGATAGCAAGGTTGTCAAAGCACTACCTGGCACCCCTAATCAGGCTCCCTGGTCTTAGTCATGTTTTCATGCGTTACTTAAAATTTGTCACATCACCCACCAAAAATAAATAATAAAAAAAAAACAGGCAAAATGACAGTAGTAAACTGTTGCTTTGAATATTATTTTGCTATAATACATATATTCAGATTTTAATGCCTGGAGTAAAGATGTTTGTCAAATATTGTAACTGTTTTATTATAATACACAGTAAAGTTGTCATTGAATCCATACACTGAGATAAAAAAAAAAAAAAAAAAAAAATTTTTTTTTTTTAGCGTGAGCTGAGGAAAAACAACCTTTTGCACTGTATTAATGTTTTAAAGTTATAAGACAACTTCTACATTTGCTAATATTTCTAATTCTCTGTTCATGTGGTCATTGACTAAATCAAAATTTCTGTACTTGTGAAGCTACCACTAACATTAATGATTTTCTTTCATGTTAAGAAAGTGTTAGATGCTAGATCAGAATATTTCTTGACTTGGTTTTTCAGTATCATGGGTTAGTTATAGCATTAAATATTCACAAAGCTTTTATACTTGATGTGGCTTCTCTCTGTCTTTTCTATTTTCATGATGGGGCCATAACAACACGCCACGACCTGCCTTAGGTCACCCCGCAGACTTGGTTGGTAGTGAGACCAAAGCAGAAATCGAAATATGATGAAAAATGACACACTAATAATATTATTGTTAAAAACCGAAAAAAATGCCTGTTAATTGATATGGCTTGTCCAACGGATTGTAACATAGCAACCAAGGAATTCGAAAAACTGTCAAAATATAAAGACCTGGAAATTGAAATAGAAAAAATGTGGAAATTGAAAACAAGAATAGTACCAGTGGTAGTAGGTGCACTGGGAATGATAAAAATCGGAACAAAACAACACATTGAAAGAATCCATAGAAACCCAAGCTTAAGAGATATACAAAAAATTGTCTTGTTAGGTACAGTCCACACACTAAGGAGAACTTTTTGTCTATGTAACACTAGGGATGTTAGGGGAGATAGAAAAAAACATGAAATGGAGCCATAACACACCATGACCTGCCTTAGGTCTTCCTGCAGACTTGGTAGATAGTGCAACCATAGCAGAAATAGAATTATGACGAAAAATGACAAAACATTAACGATAATAATAATTACAATAAATTAATAATTACAATGATAATAACTACAATATTAATAATATTAATTTCAATAATAATAATTGTCATAATAATAATAAAAACTGGTTCTTCCCACAAACAGATTTATGAGTGAGAGACGGAGATAGAAGTTTTAAAAAAAAGTAAAAGCGAACACCCTTTCATAGAGATGAGACCTCTTAAATATACTTAAACTATCGCCTGGTTCACACTCCACCCACGTCTATTGAACAGGTGTAGAGGCTCATCCCTTGTTCCCTGTTTAGGATATGGTTTCTGGCTTTCTTATTTTTTCCAATCTTTTCACTGTTTTCTTTTTCTTTTTTCTTTTTCTATTTTTTTCAATTGGAGTAGATAGACTAAACTATTGTCCGGTTCACACTCCACCCACGTCTATTGAACAGGTGTAGAGGCTCATCCCTTGTTCCCTGTTTAGGATTTGGTTTCCGGCTTTCTTTTTTCCAATCTTTTCACTATTATGTAGTCCCCTGCACATCAGTGGCGTTACCGCCTTGCTTGGGGTGATATGATTAAAAAAAAAAACTGCTCTGACAAGGTTTGTTTTTTCCTGGTGCCCCATCTACATGAATTTAAGCATGTTACATTGACTCAGAATAACAAATCAGTGGAGCCGAGTTCAAATTCTAGTTGAATTCCAGGCATTCACTTACGTACAAATGCTCTTGGAAAAGGTATTAATCCGTCTCTTCCTTCCAGTTATGGGTTAAATAACAGGACAGATTGGGTTCTATAGCCTTGGTCGGCAACCAGTCTACTGCAGAAAGCAATGGCAACCTACTGCAGAATAATCTTCTGTTCAGTCAGTCATGTCTCTTTCGAGACCTGATCACCCAAGCGTGTATCACGTATGGCACTTAGCTGACTGACTAGATTGGCAGATATGGCCTACCCTCTTACAGTCAAAATAGTCAAATGAAACTGCCACTTCTACTCTAGCAGCTTTTTTTTTTTTTCCCCACAAACTGGAAAAATCGTTGAGTAGAACAGGCAGTTATATTTAACTATTTTGATGGTAAAAGAGTGATACCAATCTTGTAGCATCGTTAAATATGTGTGGTCAGGTACCGGGGGAAGAGAGAAACTTGTTAGAACAGTTTCTATGGAAATGCTTCTAGAAAAAAAGAGGGAAGCCACATCATGTCGGTGAGAAAGTGAGCACCCGACCAAATATGACAACAGTATTCAATGCACTGACAAATGGTAGATTTATAAATGCGCAAAATGTGTTTTAATTTGACAAACTTTCTGGCCTAACACTGACCCAAACTTCCTAGCAGTAGATACAGCCATGGATTCTATGTAGTCATTCCATTTGAACTCATTTTTTAGAGAGTGAGTCAAAGGAGGTGCAGTGAATTGCTCTCTAGAAGACTAGCATCATCCATTTTGATGGTAAGCAGGAAAGTTTCTATAGTGGTCAAAAAGGAGCAGCTTATATGTGTGCAATTTGTTATCTATATTATATATGCATGGTACTTATTTGAAAGTGCTCAATATCAGTGATAGAGCTAACATATTTAGTTAGATACGAGTTTGTGACATTGGGTTTCACAAACTCACACCTATCTAACTGAATATATATATATATATATATATGTATATATAGTTAATTGTATAAATTTAGCTCTAGTACTGTATTGTCAGACCGTTTCTTAAAGGTAAACCACAAATAGTTCATTTAGAATTGTAGAATGATTTAATCTTCAGTATAAACAATCCAGTCTTCATTCTCCTTGTAACTTTGAAAAAGGTGAGAATGAATCTTTCCTCTTAGACTTGTAGCTGATAAAGACATCATTTATAACAAATGATCGAAAAGTTTTCTTTTTTTGTGTAAAATTTATGGTTTATAGCAGGGTTTTTCAAACTGTGGGTCCCAACCTTTCAGTTGGTCATGACATAATAATAAGCAAATGAGAGCAAAGTGCAGAATATAAAACAAATTTAAATGTTGCACAACACTTATAAATCATTGCTAGTTTTTCACCGAGAAAAACTAGCAATAAAACTTTCATTTTTTAAAAAAAATATAATTATATAGTCTGTTCCCATTGAGTTTATGTATCTTCATCTAACTCGTTGCTGACTGATGTCAGTTCTCTCTCACAAATAAACTTTGTGCTAAAACTTAGCTACAAAGGTGTTGCCTTTTACAATTACTTATTTGAATGAACTGTATTTTTTTTCCCCCCCCACATTTATTTGATCTAAGATGCAGGATAGAAACAGACTCAACACTGTACTTGATATCCTGGTAGCATTGTCTTCAAGTGTTCCCAATTGGAATTTAGCTGCTTATGAGAAAACAAGCACATCCATCTCATTAAATGCCTTTTTTTTTTTTTTAAATATTATTTACATTTTTGTAAGACTTTCCTTTAAATTTGTTTTTTTAAAAGTAATAATTTTATATTTGTACAAATAGATACATGCAATTCCACTATGTGCAGATCATCATAAATATGTAAATTGTTGATGCTAAATAAATGAACCTAGTGGACAGTTTGTCTTTGATTTATTACATATAGGTACAGTGGGTTGCAATTAAAAATTTTAGTCCTTGCTGTGGGTCACTGGAAAAATGTTTGGAAAACATTGGTTTATAGAATTCATTTTCTAGTAAACTTCATTTAGGCCATAAACCTTCACAATTCTTAACCTTAGAAAAATTATCAATACACTGATGCAACATTAGCCATGTATGTTTTCAATATTGAAAATAGGACTCATAGTTAAGTGCTCTGAAAGATACAGAAATAAGTCTTGATACTTAGTGCCTTAATCTTGTGCTATTGATGCATTTGATAATTTAATCAACTTAATGACACTTGATACTGCTGATGAGTTAGTTAAACACTGGCTATTAATCAGCACTTGAAGATGAAAATTTTAACTCGAAGGTGCTGGTGAAAATATTGTTCTTGTTTAATAAGTGCAAATGTTAGGTTAATTCATTTGTATTCAGCCATGCTCAGATAGCCATTATCTAATTCAAGTATTAAGATTTAATTGTCTGCATGATAGTACTTGCCAATGAAATTTTGACTTTTGTACTTTGGAGTGGATATTAGTACTTCTAGCAATTAAAGATGTTGGATTTATATTAACTTTATATATCTTTCATGTTTTTTGTGTTTAAAGTAGAACGGTCAGGTGTTGTTGATTGGACATTTAAAATATATTTATTTTAATTGGTCTTCTTTACCAGTGCAGCTCTAATATATTGGTTTTTAAATATTTGTAAAACTTTATCATTATTTAGATTTTTAAAAATAGTATTAGTTGCTCATAGTTTAATTGTGTAATTCTTAATGAAAGCTGTTATGTGCAAAACTTTGGATATCTTCACACAATTTGAAAAAGTGAACTTAAGACAGTCTTTTTTTGAGTTAATATATAACTTTAAGCTCATTTGAGTTACAGAATTATTAAAATACTAGCAGTATAGCCCGACATTGCTCGGGTGTAATGAAAGCTTTAAAATTAATCCATGGTCCTGGAGCTCAGACTCATTGGATGTTGGCACAAAAGACTAAAAAGCAATAGTTGTTTCCAGTTAAAGTGAAACAGTAGACTGAAAGAAAAATGAATGAATGTAAGTGAAATTTTGATTTCCTGGTCAGTCAGTCAGTTAAGTGCCATACGTGATACACGCTTGGGCGATCATGTCTCGAAAGAGACATGACTGACTGGGCAGAAGATTATCCCGCAGTAGGTTGCCATTGCTTTCTGTGGTAGACTGGTTGCCGACCAAGGCTATAGAACCCAATCTGTCCTGCTATTTAACCCATAACTGGAAGGAAGAGACGGATTAATACCTTTCCCAAGGGTATTTGCGCATAAGTGAATGCAATGAATTCAGCTGGAATTCGAACTCGACTCCCCGATTTCTCGTCCCGAGCCGATATCCAATGCACCACAACGCACATCCCGATTTCCTGGTATCGATATCAAATAAGTTTTTTTTTTTGTCGTAAACTGAATTTTGAAGGCTAAATAAGTCCTCTGAGTAAATGGTATCATGGCTGAGACGAAGAACTACAATTATACCTACATAGAGACAAACGCAAAGCAAAAACTAAAATAAAAGGGCTGAAAAAAATACAGGCATACAGGCAGATAAACAGACACACACACAAACATCTTGCCTTTTACATAAATATATTTCCGATTTTTTGCACTATTGTAAGAACTGCAACCTTGAAACTTCTGAATATTGTTTCTTATGTCTTTGTCTTTATCAAATTTGATTAAAGTCGGACCACTCCTTCTATAACCTGATTTTTTTAATTATCGATTTTTGATATTTATTGGGGGTACCTTGACACAAAACCTAGCTAAGAACACTTGCAGATACTTATAGTACAACTGTGTAAATTTTCAAGAAAATTGGTTCAGTCGTTTTGGAGTCTATAGGTAATGGACACATACAGACACACACACACAAACAGTTCCATTTATAAATAAGTTTAGATTAGATTTAGATAGTATTATCGAATGTAATCTTAAAATATATTGAGAAAAGAAGGCTTGGAAAATCTAATACATGCAGGACAGACTGAGAGACAGAGGAAAACAATGCATAATGTACTTAGCTTAAAGAAACGGAGGAGAAATAACAAAAAGACAAAATTTATTAAGAACTACAAAAGACAGGAAATTGTGAAGGGACATGATTGCTGATGTCTTGAGAGGACACACCACATGAAGAAGAATATCTATGAAAACAAAAGGATCTTAAGCACAACAATTTATCAACTACATCAGTCAGACATAGAAATAAATTCAACAATAACTTCTACCTAGAGAATCAGTCAGTTAAGTGCCATATGTGAAACACGCTTGGGAGATCATGTCTTGAAAGAGACATGACTGACTGGGCAGAAGATTATCCTACTGTAGGTTGCCATTGCTTTCTGCAGTAGACTGGTTGCCAACCAAGGCTATAGAACCCAAACTGTCCTGTTATTTAACCCATAACTGGAAGGAATAGATGGATTAATACCTTTCCCAAGGGTATTTGCGTGTAAGTGAATGCAATGAATTCAGCTGGAATTCGAACTCGGCTCCCTGATTTCTCATTCCAAACCGATATCCAATGCACCACAATGGACATCCTAGAGAATGCCACACCTAAAAGAGAAAGTAATTTACTTAAAGGGAAAATTGTTATGAGTGCTACTATTGAATCATACCAAATAAAAAATTTGCTGCAAATGTTTTCAAATATTTTCTTTCCTAAAAGAAATACTCCTTTCTCAAGCCAACATAAATGACTATCAATTGTTTGTAAATTGAAGAAAGTAGTTAAATTCAAGATGTATTATTTAAAATATGTGATGCATAAATTAATCTCAAACTAAAATAACAGATGATTACATTAGTAAAAAAAAAAAAAAATATTGGACATTAAATTATATCACTTAGCATCTTCTGCAATTTATGTTGACTCTCAGGTAGAAGGGTGTGATGGATAAAGTGTTGTCTAAATTACACAGAATTTTAATAGATATATGTAGTTAACAAAATTAAACAAGATATCTTGAAATATTAAAGAGTAAATTTATTTAATAAAATAACCACTGACTTCAACCACAGCCTCCAGATGCCCTCAGAATCTCCTGCAACTCTTATGGATGGTCTCCTTGTTTAAGTTGGTGAATGCTACCATAATCCTTACCTTCAGTGTTAGTTTTGTTGGGCTCTTGCTTAGCTGTACTTCGCAAATAATATTCAACAGAGTTGTTGTCTGGGGAGTTAGGTGGCCAGATGTAATAGGTGATGTGGTCACAGAAATTATCTCACAGCCATGACTGGGTTCTTCTGGCTGTGTGGCATGGTGCAGAGTTTTGTTGCTGGACATATGGTTTTCCAGCAGCCACCCTCTTGACTCAAGGCAGCACTACTTTCTCATGGCATTTGATTTAAGCTTCTGTGTTGAGTCTGTGGGATGATGATTAGAGGCATAACATTGCCATCACTAGGGATCAGTCCAAGCACCTTTGTAATTACTATTAGTTTCATCCAGTTCTTTCCAAGTCCTCTGCATTCTCCTTAGATTGACACCTAAACACTCTTCAATGTTCATATTGAAGCTTCTGGCATGGATACTAAGCAATACAGCATCCTGTATGCAAGTTTCTGGTAAAGTGAATTGTGTCATGATCCCTTTTTTTTTTTTTTTTTTTTTTTTTTAAACAAATGGTCTCTGACTGACCCTGTACAGCCAAAAACAAACAAAATGTGCATATACAAAAATATAAAATTTTGGCAATTTACCCATTGCACTCTGTATATTTTTAAGCATTCTTAAATTTAAAAATTCTGAATAATTAACATTTTTACTTTCCTTTTATAAATAGAATATTTGTGAATTCCTTGCATTCACTTACGCGCAAATACTCTTGGTAAAGGTATTAATCTGTCTCTTCCCTCCAATTATGGGTTAAATAACAGGACAGGCTAGGTTCTATAGCCTTATCTGGCAACCAGTCTACCGCAGAAAGTAATGGCAACCTAGTGCGGGATAATCTTCTGCCCAGTCAGTCATGTCTCTTTCGAGACATGATCTCCCAAGCATGTATCATGTATAGCACTTAACTGATTGGCTATAAATGCTTATTGCATAATGAAATTATTAGATTTTCTTGATATAAAGTTTGTCAGAAGATGAAATTTTTCGCTCCAATATACTTGGAGCGAAAAATAAATATTATGCTCTATTAATCTATATTTCTGAGCACCTGTTTTTGAACAAACTTTCTTCATTCACAATCAGTTATCTCCTTGCATCTTTGCATAATTAGGGCATTAAGGTTTTTGGGGGTTATAGAAATTAACTCTAAATAGCTGGATTTGAAGTTCATTTTGTGAATCTTTCCAGAACAATATAGAAGGATAAAAAATTGCCAATAAAATGTGAAATTAACCTTTGCTCATTAAATTAACTTTGTAACAAAAAATTTCTCAAGCAGTCTTAGCAAAATTCTTTTGGTGATATTAACTGTGTATGTGTGTGTGTGAATAGCATAAGATTAAAAGTCATGTTTTTATCAAAAGCATTTAATTTTTGCTTCTACCCACTGATTTCATCAATTTAATATGCAACAACAGTAATAATATTGCTACCCTTAAAATTATCTATGCATGTAATAGAATACATGATTTTTTTTTTAAGCTATATTTAGTGTGTTTTAAAATAGTCTGCAATTAACTTCAGTTGACTTTTCTCCACTAAGTAGGTGTTAATAACAAGTAATAAAAAACCCAGTCTTATTTACATTGCAAATCTAAATTCTTATCAGTTATCAAGAAAAAAGATACAAAGTGGGCAGATTTTTATTCTTTTTTTATCAGAAGAAGCCTGTTCACTTGAATATTCAAGATCTTTTCAGTTTATCAAAGAAAAGTTTTAACAGTATTCTAGAACTTCATTTTGTTAAAAAAAATATATTAATAAATCTTTGGGTAGATTAAACATCTGCAAGATATGTTAGTATATATATATATATATATATATATAGAGAGAGAGAGAGATCAAGAAAATATCTTTTAGGTATGAGTGGGGATCAAATATGGATCAGAATCTGACAATAAGAAAGAACAAATTGGAAACATTAACATTTCACTTTTATTAAAGATTCATCAGAGAATAAGATATCTGGAGAGAAAAAAAATTCTGGTATTTTTACTTTCATGTGGTTTGATTTTTATTGGTTAATCATGTTTCATATGCATTTGACTTGTTAAACAGTATAATTTATGGTCTTCTGAAATCAAGTACATCTGAAGTTTCAAGTAGAAAATGGATTCCAAGTTTAACTGAAAACCATAAATATTGCTTTCTGTAAATTTTAGTTTGTCTATATAGGACTCAGATAATGTTTGTAAGTAATTGTGTGTGTTGGCATGTCTGCCTAATAGACATTGTTTGATAGGTTTTTGTACGTTGATTTTGGGATGAAATCCACCTAAAACAAATTCATCTCATCAGCATTTATTTTTTTTTTTACTCAAATTTTCTTTCAATTTCAACACTCTTGCAAAGTCAAATCGTGATTGGGAATGGATGACAGGAATAGATTTTGGTGAAGCTGAAAGCTTCTAGTCCTGAACCTGCACATTAGCTGTGAATGTAGTCATCAATGCCATCATCATAAAGGCAGCGATCAGTAAAGAAGATATGAAATTCTTAGATATGAGATAAAGCCGACAAAAATATTTAAAAAAAAAAAGAATTTTTTTTTAAAGAAATCAAAAATTACCTTTTTTTTGACAATGTTATTTTATGGATAAAGGAAAAAATATTATTTTCTGATCATCATTGTTTAACATCTGTTTCCATGCTAGCATGGGTTGGACTGGTAATTGAGCCATCATGAAATATTGGAGCAAGTTTTACAGCTGTATTCCCTTACTAACACCAACCAGTTTTGGAGACTGGAAACTCAGTATTTTTATTGAGACACCATCTCTAGGAAGATTACCTACCAATGTTAGAGAGTTCTGCCTATCCTATTCTACACAGAGTAGGTGGAGAGGTTTTCATTTTGGAGATTTTCTTCTCTTAGACAAGTTGCTAAAGACTAAAGCTAAAGACTATCAAGCTTAACTTTTTCCCTTAAATGATCTCAATTTGAAGGTTAATTATTTTCCCATAATTGGGACCCTAAAAGGTGTTACTGCCCCAGGTCAGAGTGGACCATGGAGCAGCAGCAATTAAGAGGTAGTTCCACACTCCTCAAAACCTCCCAGTGAGAGGATTTGCTGTCTGATGTAATTTATTGTCATACCCAATCTTGGCTCATAAAGCTGAGGTGAATCAAGTGTTCACTGTATAACAAGAATGGGGGATAGTAAATGAATAAGGTTAATATCCCTCACCATAGAATTTCTCAAAGCCACTTCACTTAAGTATAATTAGTCATTTTCCTATTGTTTTCTTTTCCTTACACTATCAAAATACAACACTTGACAGTGACCTGATCTTGAAGCAGATAAGAACACACAGGTGGAACCATCACAACTAATATCACCAAAATAAATTTTGTAAGACCGCTTGAGAAATGTTTGTTACACAGTGAATTTCCTGGGCAAAGGTTAATTTCATGTTTTTTTTTGTATTTTTTTATTTTTTATTTTATTTTATTTTTTTTTGTAATTCTTTATCCTTTTATACTGTTCTGAAAAGATTTACAAAATGAACTTAAAATCCAGTTATTTAGAGTTAAATCTTTTGCCGTGTTGTAGAAATTATCTCATAATTATACAAAGATGAAAGGAGATATCTGACTGTGAATGAAGAAAGTTTGTTAAAACACAGGTGCTCGGAGATACAGGTAACTATAGCATAGCATTTTTTTTGTTCTATCTCCAAGTACTGGGTTAGAGGCTTTCAATGTCTTAGCCTAAAAACAAAGAATTAATTTAAGAAAAAAAAAATTAAATTAAGCAATCAATCTATCACGTGTAAATTTTACTATGAATAAACACAAAAGAAAAACTTGTCTTAGATGACATGTTTCATCCTCTGATGAATTTTATCAAGATAAATGTAAGAATTATGCAACAAATATGTATAAACAGAAGCAAAAATGTTAGTTCTCCAAAATTTTTAAACTTGAGAATGCTCTGAAATATTTCAGGCTAACTAAGTCCAAGTGAATTATGAAATATACTAAGTGATATAATTCAATGTCTAATATAAAAAGTGAGTAAATCTTATTGAATTTTTTAAAATGTATTATTTATATTCTTTTAGTTTGAGATTAATTTATGTATTATGTTTTAAATAACTTGAATTTAATGGTTTTCTTGACTTTAAAAAATATATAGAAACATTATGTTGGCTTGAGAAGGGAGTATTTCTTTTAGGAAAGGAGATATTTGAAAAAACTTCAGAGCCTAGATTTATACTTGGAAGAAATTTTTTATGAAAAATTTCATGTTTTCAAAAGCTTCTATTTTATTACAATGCTTGTAAACCATTATATAATAATTGGTTAAATGGATTTCCTATTTACATGTTGTGAAACTAAGCAGTCAAGTAAAGAAAAACTAATTTTCACTCTAACTTTTTTACTAACAAGTTCTAGCTTATAAGCTTTTAAGTTTAATTTTTTTTCTTTATATGATACTGACTTGTGACACCTTTTTATTACAACAGTTAATGTTGTTTGTAACATTAAATTTGGCTCTTATAATAGATGTTACCTTTTTTTTTTTTTTTAAACTTAGAGATTAAATATATTCTGGATTCTCTAAAAAAAAAAGTTTCTGTTCTAAATAAGAGAATATTGCTATTTTCAGCTTTAGATAGTGACAGTAGTTGCCAGTATTTTGAACTGCTATTTGTTTAATTCTCTCTGCTCATCTCTGCCTATATAGTCTATTCAGTGTGCCTCTGTAAAATAAACTGACATGCCAGTGTCAACAATTCCTTTGCTTAGATGATAGCTGATAAAATCATAAACTTCTGGACACCTGCCAACAACACTAGACAGATGTAAATAGATTTGTTTTAATGGTTCCACCCATGCTAGGTGATGGTGCCACTAAAAGGCAAGCGGTTACTGAGGGTGAAGGAAAATGAGAAATATGTTAGTGAAGAGAAAGGACAATAAAAGAACAAGATCCAGGAAGTCAGAATATATCATTTGATGTTGTACCTAAATTTTTGAAGATTGTAGATGACAGGGAGGCAAGCTGCCAAAAGGTTTCCAATAGTGAGAAGTGTAAGAAAATAAAACAATAGAACTTACACATTGAAACCTAGTTTCTACACTAGTCAGTCAGTTAAGTGCCATACGTGAAACACGCTTGGGCGATCATGTCTCGAAAGAGACATGACTGACTGGGCAGAAGATTTTCTATCCTGCTCTTTAAACTATAGCTGAAGATACGGATTGTATTAATAAGTAGTAATTAGTGAGGGATCAGTTTATTACTTAATAACAATAAAAAATTGATCACCCACTTTTTGCCCAGTAGAAGCTTTACTTATGATTCCAACTATTATCTTCATTCAGTCAGTTAAGTGCCATATGTGATACATGCTTGGGCGATCATGTCTCGAAAGAGACATGACTGACTGGGCAGAAGATTATCCCGCAGTAGGTTGCCATTACTTTCTGCAGTAGATTAGTTGCCAGCCAAGGCTATAGAACCCAATCTATTCTGTTATTTAACCCATAACTTGAAGGAAGAGACGGATTAATACCTTTCCCAAGGGTACTTGCGTGTAGCTGAATGCAATGAATTCAGCTGGAATTTGAACTTGGCTCCCCGATTTCTCGTTTCGAGCCAATATCCACTGCACCACAACGCACAACTACACTAGTACTAGGCTTAAATTCAGACAGTTGAGTTACCAAAGAGGAAAGCTCATGAAAACAAGTTGGTATGAAAACATTTATAGAAAAGCTGGAGGTCTACTACAGTATTGAGAAAATAATTGAAGCTGAGATGCCAGGTAAAGAAAAATATATATATATATATATATATATATATATATATGTATGTATGTATGTATAGCAGGAGCATCAAAGCATATGGCAGCGATATTCAATGCATGGTAGATTTATAAACATGCAAGGAGGATTCTGTTGAGAAAAATTGTTTAATATGTCATAGTGAACCAACATTCCTAGCAGCTGACCTAGCAATTATTTATGTATAATTATTCCATTTTATGTTGGTGGAAAATGTTAGCCTGATGAGACTTAATGAATTGCTTTCCGAGAAGTTTGCAGCAGCCATACTGATGGGAGCCAAAAATGCTTCTTTAAGATGATTGTAAAAGATAGCAGTTTTTTGGAGGCATTCATATCCACAAGCCAGTTCTCCCCCACCCCCGCCTCCAGTAACAACTGATTGAAAGTCAGTTTCAAGATCAGCTGCCAGTTTTATTTTAAGCATTAAGATGAGTATTAACACAAGAGTAAATAGTACTAAGATAGGAGTAGATATCCAGTTGTGAACTGGTGATAACCTGGGAAGATCATTGAAGATAAGGAACAAAATAGGTCCAAGGAAGTAACTCTGGGAAGCCCTTGTAATAACGTAAAAGGAACTAGAAAATTGGTTGTTCAGCACTATTTTGATTACAAGGTTTCTCTTATAATTGTTGAGATTCCAGATAAGCTAGCTGTAATCTATCAAACTAAAAAATAAAATTTAATTCAAACTCTTGACACTTTAATAGTTATATTTTGATAGTTAATAGGAAATTAGGATGTAAGAGAAGGTATCTAATTATATATGGGTTGAAGATTCTTTAAAGCCAATTCTGTTCATATTCAATTTGTCATCAAATTATTATTGTTGCCAAATGTTGCCTCCTCACAAAGGATTGTTGATAATGGACTGTCAACTAATTTTGGACAATTTCAGAAAGTATACCAGTCCATTTAAAACATTTAAGTTTACATATTAAGAAGACTGTTAATGAACTATATAAAGACTTAGAATATCTTGCCAAAGAAGATATCTTTTAAGACAGTTTTAAAAATTGTTATGCCATACATTTTTTTATATCTAAATCATGTATTGCTATATAAACTCTAGCTAAGCACTTATTAGTCTTTCATTTATTTAGTCTATTACTATTAGTAATTTATTATTTATTTAGTCTATTACTTTCAGACCAATAAATTTGGGCTTAACAGGTGATGCTTTTCTTCAGTACCATTCCAACATTACTAATTCTTCAGTTCACATTCTAACACTGACAGCTCAATCCCAATTAAACCTAACCCATCATTTCTGCTTTCTTATATATCTGGGTGTTTCATTTTTCTCTTTGACTAAAATTTTCTGGCTCTTCATATTGACTAACCTGTCATGGTTTTATTACTTCCAGATCATTCAGTCAGTTAAGTGCCATACATGATATACGCTTGGGTGATCCTGTCTTGAAACAGACATGACTGACTGGGCAGAAGTAGGTTGCCATTACTTTCTGTGGTTGACTGGTTGCCAACCAAGACTGTAGAACTCAGTTTACCTTGTTGTTTAACCCATAACTGGAGGGAAGAGATGGATTAATATCTTTCCCAAGGGTATTTGCGCATAAGTGAATGCAAGGAATTCAACTGGAATTCGATCTCGGCTCTCTGATTTCTTGTTCCAAGCCGATATCCACTGTACCACAACACACATCCAGATCATTACTTGTCCCAAACAAACAAGAATTTACTCGAGCAACCAGACTGGCAACAAGGTCCCACCCTTTCACAGTCAAAACAACCAAATACAGCTGTTTTTACTTTTTCAGCTTCTTTTCTCGCACTTCCTGCCTGTGGAACTTCCTTCCGTATTCTTGCTTCCCTGATAGCTACAATCTCTAAAAGTTTAAATGCAATATCAATTGCTATCTCTTATCCCCTTGACTCTCAGCTTTATCCTTTTGCCAACACCCACTGTGTCTTGTTCTTCTCCCTCTTCACTCTACTCTCGTGCAACTCTCTTCACACCAGTATTCCCATTCTCTGACAACTCCTGTGATTGGTTCCTCTTTCTCTTTGCTCTCCTTTTATGAATCTTTCACTCTAGCTTCCCAGTGGCAGTTTTGCCTTACTTGGGGTGTGGAAAAAAAAATAAAAAAATAAAAGAGGAAATTATTCCTTACAAATTTATAGTTTGAACCATTCTTTGTGCCTGATTTTGAGCCTTTGACAACAAAATAATTATCTTCTATGCACCAATCATTTGTGATATGTGCAGTATATTTTTCCTGTATGGGTGTAAATAAGTCATTTTTTGAAATTTACAAAAATTTAGAAATGTGTAATAAAACTCATTTGTTAATTTTAATAAAATAAATGCTGTAACATTATTAAATTATGCAGTGTGAAATTATTTATATGGTTTGTTATATGTATAATCATATATCATTTTATATACTGACATTTTAAAATAGTTTTGCTTTCTTGCAGTATCGTCATGAATCTACAATTAAGCCAACCCCAGTATCTCTCAACATTACCTCTCTTCAATGCAAGGACTTTACTGATTACGCAAATGATGGAGTGCAGTTAACAATGAGTCAAACACGGCTCTGTAGAGATAGTAGTCGGGAGAGTGAGAGGAATGGTTCTGTGTATGCAAAAAGCAAGGGACAGATCAGCTTAGCAAAAGGGTTTATGCACAAGGTGAGTTGGTTTTTGTTTGATATTTCTGCTCTCTTCAGCACCAGATTCTTTTTGTAGATGTTTATATGGAGAATTATGTAATCAATGGGCATGTGGTATAAATGTGTGGTTAAATATCAGTACCAACTTTAAAGTACAAATTGGAATCGATCATGCAACTGTATACAGTTTTATAACTGAATCCTCTACCAGATAAGCCATGACATTCATTTTCTACATTAAACTAGTCTGATATATATGACATTGTCCAAGACCAAAGAGGTTAGAATACTAGTTTAGATTGAATGGTGCCTTTTAAGACAAGACAACTGTAAAAGTTTCATTCAATGACATATCTTTAAATTTTAAATTCCTTAAAATTTCTTAAATTCTCTTCCAATTTGAAACTATGAGAATTAATTTGAAGAGTTTTTTTTTTTATAATTTCACCCCAAGTAAGGCAGAGAACTACCACTGGTGCACTGAAAGTTACAGTGTGAGGTAGCGGGGAAACAGGTGATGTCAAAGAAAGGATAAGTGGGCAATGGGATTTAGGGAAGTAGATGGTAATTAATGTTGCATTGAAATATTTGGAGATTGCAGCTACCAGGAAAACAAATGTACTGAAGGGAGTTCCACAGGCAGGAAGCATGGGGGGGGGGGGACAACTGCTAGCATAGAAGTGATGGTTACATTAAACTATCTTGAAATAATAATGAAATGAAAGTAAATTCATGTGGTCAAATCAACAGGGAAAGAACCTCGTCAAAGCAGATGTATATGCTGAACTTAAATCGATAATTGTTCATAGAAGAAATGTACCTTTTTTTTCATGTTATCGGCCAGAAATAAATCGGACTATATCTCACCCCTTACCACCGTTCTCATATCTGATTAACTGTTGAATGATTCGAGGCGAAGGATACTAAATTCGTTCTATTTACTCCCTTTTCAGGAATTACTTCGTGATTTGTTGTGTTTCAGAACTCATTTTCTGTGCATTAATCGCAAAATGGAAGTAAAAAGAACGAAAAATTGTAAAACTACGCGTGAATTTAGTCTGCAGTGAATAACATTTTCTAACCGTGGTTAGGGGGTGAGATAAACAGCGTCAAGAAGTTCCATTTTTTTTTCTTAATAAAATGAAAAAAAAGGAAGGTTTCTTCAATAAACAATGATAGATTTGCGTTCAGTATATACATTTGCACGGAAATAGGGATGTTTTGGAAAGATTTGAAGAGGTAAAGGCCTTTGGGTCCTAAAACGAAAATTTACCCTAAAATCTTATTTGCTTATTTTTGCCAGGTTTATTGATAACTTCATGAAGTTTAATTTTCACTGACTTAAAATGATAAGAGCTGCTTTATTTACTAAATAATAATGCTTAGTTTAGTTCACTAGAGAATAGAATTTCTGGCTCCCAGAATAGTTGATAGCATTATTGCCAGTTCAGTGATATGCTATAATTGCATGTAGCAGTGGAAAGAGTAAGATAAAAGAATTTTCTCTTGCATTTAATCTCATACTTGTTAATACCAATTGAGGATAAATTGTCATAAATATTTACTGGTTAATTGCTTATTGAAAGGAAGAAGCCATCAAGATAATCAGTTCAAGGTATAGATATTTACCTCACCTTCTTGTGATGTGACACAAGGTCTAGTTTATAGTGGAGAACCTGAACAGCACCTGCTTGGGCTAGGGTCAAAAATTGCCTAGACTCCTGCAAGTGTCAGTTGCACTAACCTTAGTGCTGACCACCAATCTACCTTTCTAGTGCAGTGGGGTGGAGCAGCTTCAGGTATTTATTTTCCAGGAATGGGCACCTCTCAGTATTTTATTTTTCTCAGTTGCGTATCTGTCCTTGGACTGATGCAACTGAGAGATAATAATCCCTATCTTTTATGCAATTGGAGTAGATAAACTATCGCCCGGTTCACACTTCACCCACATCTATTGAACAGGTGAAGAGGCTCATCCCTTGTTCCCTGTTTAGGATGTGGTTCCCGGCTTTCTCTTTCCAATCTTTTCACTTCTTTTTCTTTTTTCTTCAATTGGAGTAGATAGACTAAACTATCGCCCGGTTCACACTCCACCCACGTCTATTGAACAGGTGAAGAGGCTCATCCTTTGTTCCCTGTCTAGGATGTGGTTTTCGGCTTTCTCTTTTCCAATCTTTTCACTCTTATGTAGCCCCCTGCACATCAGTGGCATTACCGCTTTGCTCGGCGTGATATGATTAAAAAAAAAATAAAATAAATAAAAATGTCTCTATGTTGATATTAGGCATAAGTAATGAGATACAGTAAAATCTCCTAGCTTGCTCAATTTGTTTTTTCTTAAGTATCATACTAATGAAAACACTAGTTTCTGTACGATCACTGTATTTAAGCAACATCTAGCTTGGTCAGTACATAGATTGGTAAATCTCCTTGGGAATACCAGGTGCTGTAAGTTTTGATATGCAAGTGGTATAATGGATAATGGCTTGGATTTGTTAATTGGAGAGCCAAGTTCCAATTCCAGTTGAGTTCGTTATATTCACTTATATACAAATACCCTTGGAAAAGGTATGAATCCACTTCTCCCCCCAAGCTATGGATTAATTTATAAGACTTGTTTCACCAGATCATTATCAGGAAAAGAAAAATTATTCTGACAATCTAAAAATATTTTTTGCCTTTAAGTAACCTGCAAAGGGTTAAACTGTAGAAAATGAGACAATCATTTTTACAAACTTTTTTGAGAATATAGAAAAATGGTGAAAGTGTCATGTTTTTGACTATTGGATTAGGTGTTAACATCAAGGATTTTACAAAGTTCTTTTCATTATTAGAAACTGAATACAAAATAACTAGTATAAGAAACCAACATCACTAATTGATTAAAAAGAAAAACACAAAACAAAAACTTCTACCAATAAACCTATACCCAAAACTGTCACTGATCCACATATAACATGAGGCTATATCCCAAATGACCACATTTATTTAAGGATGTATGTGCGTCATAGTGCAGTGGATATCAGCTCGGAACGAGAAATTGGGAAGCCGAGTTCAAATACCAGTTGAATTCTTTGCATTCACTTACATGCAAATACCCTTGGGAAAGGTATTAATCTGTCTCTTCCCTCCTAATTATGGGTTAAATAACAGGACAGATTGGTTTCTATAGCCTTGACTGGCAACCAGTCTACCACAGAAAGTAATGGCAACCTACTGAGGGATAATCTTCTGCTTTGTCAGTCATGTCTCTTTTGAGACATGATCGCCCAAGCATGTATCATGTATGGCACTTAACTGATTGAGCTGACCTTAAATAACCCTATCATAGTCTGGCTGTTATGTAGAAACCAAACCAATCTTTTTACCAAAAAGTTTAGATCCTCCTAATGACTTGTTGGTGTATATTGAGATTTATGCTAAATGATATTAAATAGATTCAAGCCAAATATTAAATAGGTTAGTTGATTATGCAAAAATACCCTCTCCACTTCTGTGTAGCATTTAGAGGAAAAATTTCTTTAGTCCAATCTTTAGTAGATTAGCCTTTTTTCTTTTTTTTTTTTTTTTTTTAATCATTTCACTCCGAGCAAGGCAGAAATGCCACTGATGTGCAGGGTGCTACATAACTGTAAAAAAAATTAGAAAAGAGTGAGGAGTACAAACTAGTTAGAAAGGAGCAATAGAAAGCTGAGAATGCAGGTGCAATGACAGGTGAAGAGAAAGGGAAGGTTATACGGGGGTGGGGAGAGAGCTAGAGTCCAGTGGTTAGTAGATGAGTATTGACTTTGCATTTAAATTTCTGGAGGTCGTAGCCATCAGGAAAGCAAGAATATGGGAGCGAGTTCCACAGGCGGGAAGTGCGAGAGAAGAAGCTGCAGGAGTAGAAGTGTCGTCTGCATTTGGCTAACCTGAGTGTGAATGGGTGGGACCCAGTTGCCAGTCTGGTTGCACGAGTAAACACCTGTTGAGGAGGCACCAGTGACTTAAGTTCGTTTCCAAGCAGAATCCATGAAAGTATTTATAGAACAGACAAGGGGAGGCCACATTTCGATGGTTGGGAAGTGGCTGCAGTTGAGCCGCCAGGTCAGTACCTATCACATTACAGACTCTCCTTTGGAGCCTGTTGAGAACACTGAGGAGAATGGCAGGGGCGCCTGTCCATAAATGGCAGCAGTACTCCATGCACGGACGGATGGTTGACTTGTATATATGCAGGATGGATTCAGGCGGAAAAAACATCCTGGATCGACATAGTGACCCAACCTTCTAAGCATTTTTTTTTTAAACTGACTAAATTCAATGAAAATTGAGAGCATTCAGGAACACTTGAAATCACTGCTGCTAAACTATGTGGCAGCAAACTGAATTAGATATATTAAATGAACCTTGAATGTGTTCACTATTTTATTAGCTTTGTTGATATGCAGATAGACAAAAAGTTATCAGGACAAAAAGTGGAATTTGTAAGTTCTGTCTAGATCAGTTTCTCAACTGGTGCACCCAGGTATACTAAAACACCCTGAAAGGTAACCAGATGTGTCCCATGTTAACAAATTCATGAAGTGTTTTTATTTTAAAAACTTTATTTTTAAAAAGCTAGATACACCAAGCACATGGCTTCCATATCTAAATCAAGTCTTTGTCATTTGATATTTTAAACTGGATGCTAAATTCCTTAATCTTTAAGGAGTGGATAATCCTTTCGCATTTGCCTTCATCAAAGGATTTAAATTGGTCATTATTATCCTCTCTTTAAAAGATAAAAAAAAAATTTCTTCATAAACCCCTTTTAAAGAAAAACTGTGTCACTCATATTCTTTGGTATTGCTAATAAGATAATGTTTATCAAATATAAAACCTTAGATTCAAAACATTACCAAAGCAGATCAAGCACAGGTTTCACACAAGTATTCTTAAAGATATAATGTAATGTTTAAAAAAAAAAATATTTCAGGATATGTCTTTATTTTTGTTCTATTTTTATCTTTCATGACTAAAATTTCCTTATTAAAATTTAAAATGCACTCCCTGAGTTTGTGTGCCCTGAAGTTTAAAAAAAAAAGCCAAAAAGCTATGTCGAATCATGGTGGAGGGCCAAACAGCTATGGCTCCAGTGTCATGGAGAAGAACCAGGTTATTAAATATGTGAATAAATTTTCTGTGTTTGAAGAGATCAAGAATTCAATATAATTTAATATCTGACAGAAATTTTGTTAAAAATATATTACATCTTAAAAACGATTATTTCATAAGTCAGTACTGAAAAAGATTGGTTAAAAACACTATTATATTCATTTAAAAATGCCCACTCACGAAAGCAATTTCACAGAAAAAGTGAAAGTGAGGGCGTATGCTAATTTTGGCGATCCCTACAAATAAAAAATATAAGTAAAACGCATTCTCCAGGTAAAAAGAAATTTTTTTTTTTTTTAAATTTTGACGCAATATATTCAGACTATCAACTGTCACTTTGGTTTGGTTTACCTATATTTATATCATGTCCAGAGTAAGGTAGCGGGCTGGACAAGATTCACTCGAGGGCTGGATGTGGCCCACAGGTTGGGGTTTGCCAACCGCTGGTCTAGACTGTTCATCTCGCACTAATGTTTTTGGGAAAGGCATAAATGTGTTTCTTCTCATCCCCTATGTTATGGTTAAATTGTTGGGTAGACACGACTCTCTAGAATTGAGTGGTAGCAAGTCTTGGAGAAGGACAACTCTGAATTCAAAAACTGAAGAAAGCAACAGAAACTTCACAGATAATGAAGTCAACAAATCTAGAGCCATTTTGTCTATATTAAAAAGGTCTGGCATATATAGTAGCTTTATTCTAACATAGAGTTGCTTTCTATCACAATACACTGGGTTCATTGGTTTTTTTTTTTCTGATTTAATTCCTGGATGTTAATATTATGGTTTATTTTGCAGACATTTAGGCTATGATTAAATGTCTGGTGATGACACTAACTGTAACACCTTATCTGTTGCAGACTAAGGTGACAAGTAGGAAAAAAACTGGTTTATGAGATGTTGGCAGTGTGACACTGAGGCTATTGATCAGATTACAGTTGATATATAAACAACGCAAGGGACAAAATATGGTATACAAACAATTCCAAAAAAACACAAATGGGTAAAAAAAGTTTTTATTTTTTTTAATCGTTTCACTCCGAGCAAGGCGGTAATGCCACTGATGTGCAGGGGTCTACATAAGTGTAAAAAGATTAATTAGAAGAGAGTGAAGAGGAAGACGAACCAGTTAGAAAGGAGCAATAGAAAGTTTCAAAGTTGGAGAGAAAGGAAAGGTGGAGAGAAAGGAAAGGATATATGGGGTGGGGAAAGAACTAGAATCAAGTGGTTAATAGATGAGTATTGACATTGCATTTAAATTCCTGGAGGTTGTAACCACCAGGAAAGCAAGAATATGGGAGTGAGTTCCACAGGCGGGAAGTGCGAGAGAAGAAGCTGCAAGAGTAGAATTGTCGTCTGCATTTGGCTAACCTAACTGTGAATGGGTGGGACCCAGTTGCCAATCTGGTTGCATGAGTAAACACCTGTTGAGGAGGCACCAGTGACTTAAGTTCGTCCGAGCAGAAGCCATGAAAGTATTTATAGAACAAACAAAGGGAGGTCACATTTTGTCAGTGGGGAAGTGGCTGTAGTCAAGCCACCAGGTCAGTACCTATCACATTACTGATTCTCCTTTGAAGCCTGTCAACAACACTGAGGTGAATGACAGGGGCACCTGACCATATATGGCAGCAGTACTCCATGCATGGACAAAGGGTTGACTTGTATATATGCAGGGATGGATTCAGGCGGGAAAAAACATCCTGGCCCGACACAGTGACCCAACCTTCTTAGCAGTGGATTTAGCCATGGACTCGATGTAGTGGTTCCATTTGAGATCAGAAGAGAAAATAACATTTCCGAGTTTGATTTTAATGACAAATGGTTTAAGTAACAAGTGATAAAAATTTTGGTAATCCTCTAACTTCTATCAAAATTTGTTCTTACTACAGAATTTGTATTTTTACTTCATGAAATCTGTTTTCTGTGGAGATCGGGGAAAGTTTTATGTTCTCAAATAGTGAGTTAAATATTCTTCTTTTATGTACCATGTTCTTTCAGGATGTAGGTGATCATGGCTTTTCAAATCTTCATGTCCCTGGTGGCTCTTAGCATGCTTTTTCCTGTTGCGCCATGCAACCCTCGTTCAGTCATCCACCTGATCAGGTCCCTCAAATATGTTATCCACTGCTTTCCCTTGTATCTTTTTCCCTCTACCTGGCCTGTTAGTAACAGGTTCTCCAAACCCTCCTTCCTCATTGCATGTCCCAGGAATTTTAGTTGTCTCTTCCTGATGATCAGTATTATTAGTTATCTCTCCAAACTGGGGTCAAAACACTGTGAAAGTATAAAAATAGAGATAGACTTTTGTAGAAAATATGTATTTTTGAAAAAAAAATATTACCAACAATTTTTGAAGGAAAAAAATTATTACCATAATACATTCTTAAAGGAAAAAAATTATTCCTACCAATACATTTTTGAATACAAAACTCGAAGATATCCTTAGTTTTCTAAAATAATAAAAAAAAAAAAAGAAATTCATCAAAATCTGACTAAATCAACTTTCTCACTATAACCGAATGTTAAAAAAAATATACCTTAAAACCCGATATTTTTGGCAATAAATAACCCACAGAGGTTGATGTGCCGTTAAACAAAACTCAACCTCAGTTATGCATCATGATCAATTTGTAAGAGGAGTAAAAAAAAAAAATCTTCATTTGCTTGTGAAGAAAATATTCTGTAACGTGTAGTTTTAATGTTTTGTTATTTGATGATTGTTTATGTAAGAATCAATTTGAATTAGAAAGTGTTGTTCAGTAGCATTAGACAAATGACCTTTATCTGACATGGCTTTTTAATCCATTATCTTGAATATTCAATTAAACAGCCAAATATAATACAAGATGTTGAGTGATTTCAACTGAGGTTTTTAGGGATAAGTTGACATGAAACAAACAAATAAGATGGCAAATTGATTCTAAAAGTTTTTTGTTTTTTTTTCATATAGTATATCTCTTGGTATTCTGCCTTTATCTAACTTGAGACATGTCTATCACTTGTTTTTCAAGGCATATCAAACTCAACGTTAGGTAAAACTGGGTTCTCGTAGCATTTGGAAGTTTTTTGTTTTTTTTTAAACTAAATTCAATGATTGAATTAATGCATATAAAACTTGACAAGTTAATTGGATATTACTAACCTTCTATGCAGTCTTTATATATATATTTTTTAAAACTTATTTTAATTATGTGATCTTTACTTGATGTGTCCAACTGAATCTTCACCATTTCCAAGAATTTCTTGAAAAAGCTTAAGTTTTAAATATGTTTTAAATTTTAACGTGCTATATTCTTCACTACTTTTCTTTCTACTGCGTTGTTTTTCAAGGCACTACTTAAATTCAGTAATAGCCATTTTCTGTTGCCATAGCAGGATATGACACATAAATACAAAATTAAAACACTTCATTATTTGAGTTACTTGCAGTGGCAGGATAAAATCTTTGCATTACAAGCAAAATTCACCTCCAGTATGTTAAAGGTATATTATATTTTATGAAAAGTGTGAAGTAGCAGTGGAGAGTGACAAAAAAGGACTACAAATAAACTTTAAGAAAACTGAATGCATGGTCATCAGCAAAAGGTGCAACCCAAAATCCTAAATACAGGTGGGGGATACCAGAATAAAGCAAGTACAAAAATTTAAATACCTAGGAAGTGTTCTACCAGGAGATGGAAAGTGTGACACAGAGATCCAAAGGTGAATTGGCATGGCAAAGGACATGTTCCAGAAGCTGAGTAAAGTACTAACACATAACACACAAAAAAATTTTGCTAGAAACAAAGAAAAGTGCTGGATTGCTATGTGATGTCAGTTCTTCAATACAGCAGTGAATGCTGGACAATATCATCGAAAATGAGGACAAAACTGGAAGCAGCGGAAATGTGGTTCTACAGAAGGATGCTGTGGATATCGTGGACTGAGCATGCAAGCAACAATGAGGTGCTGGAAAAAATGGCAATGAAAAGGAAATTAATACTGAGCATCAGGAAGAGACAACTGAAGTTCCTAGGATACGCAATGAGGAAGGAGAGCCTGGAGAACCTGATACTGACTGGACAGATAAAAGGAAAGAGAAAAAGTGGAAGGCAGCAGATAACATATTTGCAGGGCCTGATCAGGTGGATGACAGAACAGGGGTTGCCAGGAGTAACAGGAACAAGCATACTAGGAGCCACAAGGGATGGGGAGACTTGGAGAACCATGATTGCCTACGTCCTGAAGGGACTGGGCACATAGAAGATGATGTTCACTGGTATGTTTCAGTATCAAAGGAAAGATTGATTCACTGTAGCTTTTAAGAGCTTTTATAAGTTTATAGTAATAAACCCTAAAGTGATAGTAATGTTTGAACACCAGAATAATACAAAGCTGCAAGTACAGATTTGTTGAATATTATTATTAAAAGAATTAGGAAGTATAATTGAGATAGTTTTGAACATAAGATGTGTGTGAAATATTGTTGAATGGTAAATGGTTAATTTTTGTGAATTAACAAGAATACCAAAACTTAGGTGTAACAGAGAATTGGGTCAACTTGAAAAGACTTTCATTGGTGTCCTCTTTGACAATTGGCTGTAGAGAACATTCTACTTAGAGTAGGTAACACTGAAAATTTGCATATGAATGATACAACCAATAGTCAACAAAAGGCTGGTACTGGGACAGTTTCTTTTTGTTTTTGTTTTTGTTTTTTTTCTGAGTTGAAAAGAGTGCTCTTAATGTGCGGCTGTTTTGAAAACCAGGCAAGACAAACACAAGATGTAAATAAATGATTTTAGTGAAGGAATGTTTTTGACTTGAGGAGTGAGAAGATATTGTACAAATTTGGAGAAATCTGTTTCAGGAAGATTTAGAAGTTCATTGAAATATGGATATTAAAAGTGTACATCACATTGCAATAATAGGATAAATATATGCAAGAAAAAATTTAAGAAAAGTATATATTAAATAACTGATAATGTTTATTTAGGGAAATATATTTTGTGATTGTCACTTGAACATTTTGCATATGTTAGAATACATTAGGTAGCTTTTTTTTTTTCTTTTTTTTTTTTAAATCATATCACCCCGAGCAAGGCGAGAACGCCACTGATGTGCAGGGGGCTATGTAAGAGTGAAAAGATTGGAAAAGAGAAAATCAGAGACAACATCCTAAGCAGGAAACAAGGGATGAGCCTCTTCACTTGTTCAATAGATGTGGGTAGAGTGTGAACTGAGTGATAGTTTAGTCTATCTACACTAATTGAGAAAAAAAAAAAGAAAAGGAGTAAGAAGATTGGAAAAGAGAAAGCCAGAAACCACATACACAATAAGAGTCAATTGAATCAATAAATATTGATGAGAATTATCTAAAAATAACCTGTTGGGTTTGGTCAATGGCAGAATTTCCTGTGAAATAGTATGTTGGCCATAAGCATTGTTTCATAGTTGGAGAATTTTTTTTTTAATTCCATTACTGAAAACAAACTAATAACTTCAGAATAGAAATTATATATAAAAACACACACATACAAAAATCAACATTTAGACTGGAAAACCTTAAGAATTGTATCAATCTGGCTAGCCACGTGTAGAAATGAAAAATTGAAAAGACCCTGATATAACTTGGAGTGTAGTAAAAAAAAAAAAAAAAAGAAGCCAATCTCTACAACAGTGTTAATGTCTGGAAAAGTTAGCCATTATGTTACTTCTAGAGCTAAAAAAATTATAGAATGAAAGATCAGAAATAATGACCGGATGTTATCACACATATAAATACATACTAAGTTCAAACAAACCTAGATGAGTGTTTTAAGATCCTTAAGTAAATCCTCTCTGATTTTAAAAATTTTTGGTTGTTCAAAAATTCTATTTGCGCATTTGTAAAAATCCCTGTTTGTATGTTTGAATAACATTGGAAAATCAGTTATTATAAATTACCTGAAGATACTGAAAGATTGAAAGCTAGGTTGTGTAAACAACTAATTTCCAAATAAACAATATAATTTTTTTTCTTTTTTGATCACTGAAATTTGAGTACTGTAAGCCATCTACTAGAATCTGAAATAGCAGTCAGTTAAGTGCCATACTTGATACACGCTTGGGCAATCATGTCTCGAAAGAGACATGACTGACTGGGCAGAAGATTATCCCGCAGTAGGTTGCCATTGCTTTCTGCGGTAGATTGGTTGCCGACCAAGGCTATAGAACCCAATCTGTCCTGTTATTTAACCCATAACTGGAAGGAATAGATGGATTAATACCTTTTCCAAGGGTATTTGCACATAAGTGAATGCAATGACTTCAGCTGGAATTCGAACTCGGCTCCCCGATTTCTCGTTCTGAGCTGATATCCAATGCACCACAATGCATATCTGAAATATATTTTGGCTTTAAATGACTCATACTGGGTTAATAAGCCAAAAAAAAGAAAAAAACAAATTGATTGATCAATACTGCAATATAAATATAACTATATATTTGCATCTCTTATTTGTTCTGATTTATTTTTCTTCTTAATCTATGTCAATGTATTTATTAAAACTAACTTAAAAGCAGCACTCTGTAAAAACTTTTAAGCTCGCCCTTTTGTACAGTGCTAATTAGGTTTCTGATGTAGCTTAGAAAGCAACAATGATGATTTTGAAGAAATAAATTTTGAATTCCTCAATCCTCATGGAAGTTCAAAACCTTACTTTAACTCTTTTATTTTATCAGTTGGTATTTTGTGATTGACTTGTATTTCACATTTATTAAGATGTTTTATGGAAAATGAAATCATTGGAAATAGTCTGGAAACAGCATACCAATTTTTAAAAAATATTCTTAAATATCATATTGTTTTTAAACTTTAAATTTAAGCTTTGATTGTTAATCTTATCATTGCATTTATAATCACAGATAAAAATACAGAGTGGGCCAAAAGTAGGCTTTTAATTTTTACAGAGTGGGCCAAAAGTAGGCTTTTAATTTTTACAGAGTGGGCCAAAAGTAGGCTTTTAATTTTTACAGAGTGGGCCAAAAGTAGGCTTTTAATTTTTAGAATTTTTAGGGCCAAAGGTAGGCTTTTAATTTTTACAGAGTGGGCCAAAGGTAGGCTTTTAATTTTTACAGAGTGGGCCAAAGGTAGGCGTTTTAATTTTTACAGAGTGGGCCAAAGGTAGGCGTTTAATTTTTACAGAGTGGGCCAAAGGTAGGCGTTTAATTTTTACAGAGTGGGCCAAAGGTAGGCGTTTAATTTTTACAGAGTGGGCCAAAGGTAGGCGTTTAATTTTTACAGAGTGGGCCAAAGGTAGGCGTTTAATTTTTACAGAGTGGGCCAAAGGTAGGCGTTTAATTTTTACAGAGTGGGCCAAAGGTAGGCGTTTAATTTTTACAGAGTGGGCCAAAGGTAGGCGTTTAATTTTTACAGGGGCCAAATAGTTTAATTTTTAGAGTGGGCCAAAGGTAGGCGTTTAATTTTTACAGAGTGGGCCAAAGGTAGGCGTTTAACTTTTTACAGAGTGGGCCAAAGGAAAGGTTTAATTTTTCAAGGGCCAAAGGTTTGAATTTCTTTTTACAGAGTGGGCCAAAGGTAGGCGTTTAATTTTTACAGAGTGGGCCAAAGGTAAGGCGTTTAATTTTTACAGAGTGGGCCAAAGGTAGGCGTTTAACTTTTACAGAGTGGGCCAAAGGTAGGCGTTTAACTTTTACAGAGTGGGCCAAAGGTAGGCGTTTAACTTTTACAGAGTGGGCCAAAGGTAGGCGTTTAACTTTTAACTTTTGAAAGGCGAACAGAGTGGGCCAAAGGTAGGCGTTTAACTTTTAGAAGTGGGCCAAAGGTAGGGTTTAACACAGAGTGGGCCAAAGGTAGGCGTTTAACTTTTACAGAGTGGGCCAAAGGTAGGCGTTTAACTTTTACAGAGTGGGCCAAAGGTAGGCGTTTAACTTTTAGTGGGCCAAAGGAGGCGTTTCTTTTGGGCCAAAGGTAGGCGTTTAACTTTTACAGAGTGGGCCAAAGGTAGGCGTTTAACTTTTACAGAGTGGGCCAAAGGTAGGCGTTTAACTTTTACAGAGTGGGCCAAAGGTAGGCGTTTAACTTTTACAGAGTGGGCCAAAAGTAGGCTAGAAAACTAACACACAAGAAAAATCCTGATCTGCATTAATTTCAGTAAATACTTCTGAGATGTACTCTTTTAATTTGTCTACTTTGTGGGAATTTCTTTCTTAAATCTTGTTTACTCAGTTAAGTGCCATACGTGAATGTATCAAAAGAAATATGACTGACATGGCAGAAGATTATCCCACAGTAGGTTGCCATTGCTTTCTGCGGTAGACTGGTTGCCAGCCAAGGCAATAGAACCCAATCTGTCCTATTATTCACCCCGTAACTGGAGGGAAGAGACAGATTAATACCTTTCCCAAGGGTATTTGTGTGTAAGTGAATGCAATGAATTCAACTGGAATTTGAACTTGGCACCTCAATTTGTTGTTCCGAGTTGATATCCACTGCACCAGAATGCACATCTTGTTTACTACATACCCAAAAAAGAAATCTCAGTTTTGTTAGGTCAGGTGAACGTGGTGGCCATTTGATGCTGCCCTTTCTGAACCAAACTGGAAAGGTTTAGTTAAGGTAGTTCCTTACTGCCAAAGCATCATGTGGGGGTGCGTCATCTTGCTGAGGCTTATGGCCTATCATATTGAATATTCTGGTTCTTGCTTGATCACCAAAGTTAAGCAATGTTGAGCCTGGTCAGTACTTAGATGGGTGACTGCTTGGGAGGTGCTGTAAGTGTTTAGTGACGGATGTGCTTTGTGGTGCAGTGGATATCGGCTCGGAAAGAGAAATCGGTGAGCTAAGTTCGAATTCCAGTTGAATACCCTGCATTCACTTAAGCACTGTTACTCTTGGGAAAGGTATTAATCCGTCCCTTCCCTCCAGTTATGGATTAAATAACAAGGGTAGGACTTGGGGACCCTGCCCTTAAAAACAAATCCTAATGAATCTTGATACTCGAAAAAGAAAAAAGTATTACTAGACACAAAACTTATATAAAAACAATAATAAATTGTTGAAAGCAAAAGGTATTACCAGCAATAAATAAATAAAATTTAGTTGGCATTAAATGACCCGCTGAGGTTGATATGCTATAAAAACAAAACAACCAATGAGCCATCTTGCTGAAAGAACAATAAGGCAAAGTTATCTCTGGGTATGAGCTCTCATTTAAAACCTGAAATAAATAGTAAAAAATAATATAAGCCTCCTTTTTGGCCCACCAAAGCATATTGGTGCCTAAGTGGTTTTAGGTACATCTAAATGATAACTTTTTTATAAAGAGGCATTTGGCATTCATTAAGTGAGCAGCCAGTACTATTTTGGTTGAAATTTACAAAATCTTTCCCTTAAAACAATTTTCCAGGAAAATAGTTTTCTCAAATCTAGTAGCTTTTATTGCTCTTTCAGTATTGGAGATTTTCTTCCTAACCTTTTGTTTGTAGTGTGAAAAATCAACATCTTCATTATATTTTCACGTATGCTATCCATTTTAGCTCTTGCTACTGTTGAAAGTCCTGAAGTTATGTGGTTTTGTGTGTGTTGTGGTGCATTGGATATCGGCTCAGAACGAGAAATCGGGGAGCCAAGTTCGAATTTCAGCCGAATTCATTGCATTCACTTACATGCAAATACCCTTGGGAAAGGTATTAATCTGTCTATTCCTTCCAGTTATGGGTTAAATAACAGGACAGATTGAGTTCTATAGCCTTGGTCGGCAACCAGTCTACCGCAAAAAGCAATGGCAACCTACTGCGGGATAATCTTCTGCCCAGTCAGTCATGTCTCTTTCGAGACATGATCGCCCAAGCGTGTATCACGTATGGCACTTAACTGACTGACTGAATACAGTTCCAGTTCCTAATTTATAATTCTGTTATGCCAGTCTACAAGATTTGAAGAAGGATGGCCTTTGCCAAGACCCATAGGCTACAATTAAAGCAATTTTAACCATTGATCTGAGAAGCTGAGAATAATTACAGGGGTTATTTAAGTTGCTTGTTGGACACAATGACCTAAAAGTTTTTGCTATAAAGTAGGTCAGATTCTGCAATTATAAATTTAATTTTTAACAGCTGCTTGAAATGGAGGCATGACAAAAAATGTGGGTTTCCATGTGTTTCTCTATTTTTCTACTACAGTATCTAATGCTATATTAATAGGTGTATATTTACTGTAGCATACACAAAAACATACACATACATTCACACACATGCAAACATTTAACTAATTGTATGTACCTCAAATGTAAATGCTACTTATATTGACCGTTCCAGGCAGCTCTAGGCTTGTATTGATTGTGATGACCAACAAGAGCACCTGCTTCAACGCCCAGCTGTTATTTACAGTAAGTCCACTTTCAGACTCTGGTCAGTTGGAGTCTGCAGTTGTCCAATGAGGCATCTGAGATCTGCCTTTATGCAAATACTGCTGCATCTTTATATGCTTTCTGCCTTTTTTTCTTCTCTCTTTTGCCAGCTCATATTTTTACAGTGCAAGCTATTGTTCATATTCATCTGTTAATGTGTATGTATTTGTCTGATTTGCATATGAAAATTCAAAGTGTTAGTAAATAACTGTTGTACACATTCTCCTAATTATTAGTAGCTTGAGGGGGGAAAAGTTTTTTATTACTAAAATAAGCTGTGTGTAAATGTAAAAAAAAATAATGAACATGGAAATAAAGTTAATTTGGCACTTAAGCCTTTTTACAAAATTCTGGAGTTTTTTTTTGCTCAATGTTTAAATTCTATATTGGATATAGGAAATAGTTTTTTGAAAGTTTGAAACAAATTGTCTATTAGGATATTTTTCTTTGAAATATAACATGTTAAATATGAAACGGTCTGAAATAGCTTTTATAAGGTTAGACTTGAATAATAAACATTTAAAATTGTTTTAAAGAGAAAATATTTTAAATTATTTTCAGTTTTAGGCTTCACTTATTTTCTGTAATTTATGAATGGAGAATCAAATTTAAATTACTATTTAGATTAGTTATGTGGTAGTTTAAATGAAGGTCACGTTTTTATTTTTTAAGGAGTACTTAGAAATTCTTTTGAGAGACCACTAAGAAAAATTTTTAATTGAAAAAAAAATTGCATTTTTGTTTATTCATAGGAAAATTTATATTCTTCAATATCTGAGCACAAGTGACTTCAAAAGTATAATTAATAGTCTCTCTTATACGAATTCCATGAGGCTTTGCACACATTTAGATAATCACAAATAAACTGTCCTTTATAAAATAGATGCAGTTGTTCAATTCATCTGGTTGGTGGAAAGTACCACTTGGATATAAATGGTTGTGCCTTATCACCTTTAATTAAAAAAAAAAAATTAAAACTAATATCCATGTTTTTGGAAAGAAGGTGGCAAGAAATACCTTTCGAAGCAGTGAAAATTGGAATTACTTTGTATTCTGCTTCTTCCAGATGGAATGATCCAAAACTTGCATTTGAATGGGTATTCAGTACAAATAATTTAAATAATAAAATCTGAAATCAGCAAGTGGGATGGATTATCGCCAACAAGATTGTATGCTATTCATGTCAATATACATGAAACGTTAGTTATCGCTCTCTTTTTTGCTATTGGCTGTGTGAAGGCGCATGGGCTACATATTATGTTGCTAGAATATAAAGAAAATAAAACTGCAATAATAAATGCAATGATTGGCAAATATAATTTATCACTAGATTATTAAATATATTGAAATATGTTGTTTACGAATTGAAAGAAACTTCACTGACTTGATTGCTTTACACTAATATCACAAAATTGTAAGCATGTATGCAGTTTACAGTCATACATCTTCAGCATGCTTTCTCTTCAGAAAATTATCATAGAGGCATATAAGCAATAAAAAACAGTTTTATTTTTTTCATTTAAACTTAGAGATCAAATTTAAGTGAGAAAGGAATATTTATTGAATGTTTTCCATTTCTGTTAGAAATTTTATGTTGTGTAATATTTAAATGGAATCTGAAATTTTATATTAGAAATTCATTAACCTTTAAAAAAAAAAAGAAATTGGCTTTGAAACTTTGAGAATTTGAGTTTTCCAAAAAATTCTATTGACATAACAATGGTTAAAGAGAGTAAATGAAAAAGAATTATGCAATATTTTGATACATGAAAAATCTTACAATTGTGCAGTCATAAGTTGAAAATTTTTGGCTGAAAAATAAACAAATAAAAAAAAATTCTTTTACTCACACACACACACACACACACACACACACACATTTTTTTAAATTTTAAATCCAAAAAGAATGAGCAAACAGGTAAAATACCAAAATCCAATTCTATTAATATTAAAATTGATCAAGATGGAGGGCTTGATTTACAGGTTTTTCGACCAATGCTGATGAAGTGAGAATTTTCTCATTGAAATGGCCATCCAATGAAATTAAATTTTGAAATTTTTTAATTACTTTATAATATATATATATATTTTCATTCAGATACTTTAATCCAAGCGGAAAAAGCAGGAAGGTAAATTCCAAAAACCCGATCCTAATTAATATTAAAAATTTTATTTTAATATTAAAAAATGATACAGGAATAGAGCTCCATGTAATAAAATATTACAGAGCAAATATAAATTAAAAAAGGATTAATTCAATGATGTTGGATGATCATTTCGATATGAAAATCCCCACGGGGGATAACACAACAACAGAAAAATCCTTTCAGAAACTGGAGAAAAATCAGTCTAATTTTCCTTTTTAAATAGATTTGCAAAGAAATTAAAAAAGAAAAAGAAGAAAAAGATAAAATAAAATCAAATAAACAAGAAAAGAAAAAATTGACATCGTCTGGGTTCGCAAAAAAAAGGAAAGAATTGTAACTTAAAAATTAACGGACGGCTGTGTTGAATTGATGTATGGTTAAGCAACACGGAAAAAAGGTGGAAGATAAGAGAGATAAAGGAAGGGAGGGAAAAAGAAAAAATTTTTTATATATTACAGACGCTTTATATATATATATATATATATATATATATATATATAGCACTTTACAATAAAAAAACCTGCTTAAATTTCTCACTTAGATGATCAACACCTCAACTATACAGTTTCATTGAAAAAGATTTTCAAAAGTTTTCAGCCATTAACTGTAGATTTTATAATTTTCTCTCGAATATACTGCCATATACAGAATGCTGTAGAACCAGAGACGACTCATTTATAGGTTTATGCATAATAGGTAAAATGGTGTGTATAACTGTCACAACTGGATTGATCTCTCTGATTAGAATGATGAGGCATTCTACTTCTAGGGATTTGGAACAACTGCTCTAAGTTTTTTGTCTCCAGTAAGAGCATCCAAGGAATATGTGATTTACTGACAAACTTCAAAAGCATGTGAGTGATGCAAGAATGGGACTGTTGGTGATGAATGAGAATGGTTAACCACACAATAAAGAGGGAAATTGTATCCAAATTCAGTATTGGTAGCATAAAAAAATATTACTGTAGAACATGCATTACATTTTATGAATGTGCTTCATCAACAAACAAGGGTGGCATAATTGACACTGTCATTGATTTTTGCATCTCACCTGGGTCACAAAATATTGTCATTAGACTATGGAAAGCTAATTAGTGTTACCTGATTGGATATGACATGTTTCCAGCTATTTCAACCAGATATTTGAGTTTGAAGAACACCACCTCTGGTTACTGTGTGAACTCTTAGTAGTTCTGTCATGGTGTTGAGTGTATTCTTTTGGAGTTAGAGAAAAATGTGTATGGATGTATGTATATGTACTCTCACTACTGGCGTATGAATACATAGTATATCACACACTAAAAGTCTGCCTCCTTCTACCAAGTGGCCATAGCTCAGAGGTAGAATCACTGACTGACGCCAATTTGGTCAGGTTTCAATCCTGGTTAAAAAGCAATCGGATGTCTAACTGTACCGATGAGCTGTGATACAGTGAAACAGATATGTCTGCGGATGACTATATATATATATATATATATATATATATATATATCCTGTTAAGCTCATAGAGAGAGAGACAATAGCGAGACAGTGTTAGATTATTCATTCTCTTTCTTTACTACCAGTTATTAAAGCTCTTGCTGCATGTTTGCTATTTAACAGTGCCTTATTATTTTATCTGTGTGTGTGTGTATATATATATATATATATAAATAAAAACACACATACTTATTTTTTTCCTGTCACACTAAAGGATTTGGATTATTTTGGTTTTTATCTCATATCTTAATGTAATATACTCAATAGTAAGTACATCACTATATATGATATTTTGCCATCATAGGCCATATTCCTGTGGTGTGTATGTGTGTATATATATATATATATATATATATATATATGTGTGTGTGTATGTAGAAGCTGTCACCTTATTGACTCTGTACTGCATGTAACTGTCTTTTACATGGGCAAAAGAGAGCTACACATTTAAGGTATCACTTTCATTTTTCTGCTCTGTGTGTGTGTTTATAATATTGCAAGATTTGAAACTTCATTTAGAATTCATGAGTTTTGTTTCCAATTTAAAAATATTAACTTTGTTTAGCCTTAGTTGAAATGTTAATATCTACAAGGAAAGTATTTGTTTTTCATCACTGCTTTGACTCTGGAAGTCACTATGATATTGCAATGCTTTAATACATATCACCACTGATCTTTTATGTTCAAATTATCTCTTTACTTTTTTAGATGATCTTTTGTGGCGATTTTGAATGGTGCATTTTTTTATATTTCACAAATGTTATATTGAATTAATGGGTTGCCATTCAAAGAGCTCATTATTATTCTAAAACTCTTTTTACCAGAATAGAATAGAACTTCATCCTAGTGTAAATGGTGGTGTTTGTATAACTTGATGTGACACTAAGCCTCTTAAGCACTTCAATGAATTCATGATGGCTTTTGGTAGTTGTTGAGAAGCTCCCTCATATCAAAACATGTCTTGCCTGTGGAATTCTTCTGGCTTCCTGCTTTCCAATCAACTTTGATCTTCAGAAATTTAAATGCAATGTCAATCCTTATCTTCTGTTGCCTTAATTCCTGTTCTTTTATTGTTTGTTTCTTAATGTGTTTCTTTTTTTTTCTTATATTCTCTCACATTCACTTCTCTTTGCATCTTAGTGATTTTATTACCTTGTTTGAGATTGAAAAGATTAAAAACATGAAAAAAAAGCTTATTACTTTGATTGGATCTGATCCTCATAGTCTTCGTTTATACTTGATTGTTCCAAAGGATAAAATTGAGTTCATTAGAACAGTCTTTACCCAATCATTTTTGTTATAGTTTCTTGCACTTCAACTAATGTCTATTTATCAATGGTTTATTCAAAATTCTACAAGTCAAATTCCTCTTTCAGAATATTATTTGCCATATCAGATGGAACTGTTTTTAATAGAAAAATCTCTTATATCAATTTGCAGTAAGAAATGGATCGATAGGTACTTTACTTTTTATCTTTTTACTTTTTTGTATGCTCTATTAACTTTGCAGGATGTTTTGAACTTTCCTTCAGTAGAAAATTTACTTCAGCTGCATATAAACTACAGATGTCGAAAACAGCAGAGCTTGATGACTTCAGTTGCTTGTATATTTCTTTTTAACGCTTGCCTGCCTTTTTCAATTCAATAATTGTTTCTCTTTGAGCATCAGTCAATTGGAACTTCTCATTCTGAATGTAATATTATGAGCTGTCAGCTGACAAGATTGAGTAATAAGCTGCTTAACTCTTAGATTCATGAACTGCTGTAGAAGTCATCAATGCAGAGAGAAAAAAAAATTATGAATTCAATCAAAGAAATTACCAAGCGCATTCAGTAATACCTTATAATTACCAAGGGTTTTTAAACTTAAAAAAAATAGAAATATTAAAGCAATTAAGTTCAAGATACAATGTATTACTACTGAAGAGTGAAGGAAAGTCTTTATATTTAATTTTCTTAATTTATAAAAACCTAATAAAGGAACTCCTGAAAGTATTTGCACTGTTAACAGTAGGTTATTTCATGTCTTATATAGATTAAATTGATTACAGTTTTTTTTTTTAATCATATCACCCCAAGCAAGGCGGTAACACCACTGATGTGCAGGGGGCTACGTAAGAGTGAAAAGATTAGAAAAGAGAAAGCCAGAAACCACATCCTAAACAGGAAACAAAGGATGAGCCTCTTCATCCATTCAATAGACGTGGGTGGAGGTCACACTTATGTTGTGGCAACAATTGGCCAGATTACCGAAACTATAGCGCATATTTTTTAGTTAAAAAAGTTACTAGCGCTATTTACATTGTTCGGATTATTGTCCTCATCTTTATTGCCATATTCACAATGTTTCTGCTGTTGTATGCTCAAACCTTCTTCAGTTGATTGAAATTTCGAACCAAATCCTTTATTTTGATCACTGGGCTTTGTTCTCGCTCTATGAGTCATGCAACTTCTGGATGTAGCCAGCAGTGTCAAACAAAAATCTTTTTGTAAAAAAGCTATGCTAGGTTAGTGACAAATCTTTATCCTATACTAGCAGCATAGCCCGGCATTGCTTGGGTGTAATGAAAGCTTTAAAGCTAATTCATGGTCCTGGAGCTCACACTCTTTGGACATTGGCATGAAAGACTAAAAAGCAATAGTTGTTTCCAGTTAAAGCAAAACCGTAAACTGAAAGAAAAATAAATGGATGTAAGTTAAATTTTGATTTCCTGGTATCGATATCAAATTTTCTGCACTATTGTAAGAACTGCAACCTTGAAACTTCTGAATATCGTTTCTTATGTCTTTGTCTATGAGTGTACCAAATTTGATTAAAATCAGACCACTCCTTCTATAACCCGATTTTTTTCAATTATCGATTTTCCATATTTATCGGGGGTACCTCGACACAAAACCTAGCTAAGAACACTCGCAGACGCTTATAGTACAACTGTGTAAATTTTCAAGAAAATTGGTTCAACCATTTCGGAGTCTATAGGTAACAGATACACACACACACACAGAGACAAAGTTCCATTTATAAATAAGTTTAGATTAGATGAAGATTTGCAATGATAACATCACTAACTTTGCATTATAGCTCTTTAGTGACTGTTTCAGAATTTGGTAGTTCCTGCCAGTCATTTTTACCTTTTCCAAAGCTCTTCATCTGTCAAAACAAACATTAAGATGCTTCTACTCTATCCGTTTCTTCTGTAGCACTTCCCACCTATGGAACTCCCTTCTGTATACTTGCTTCTCTGATAACTCCAATCTCCAAAAGTTTAAATGCTATGTTAATTGCCAATCTCCAACCTCCATTTTAAAGCAGCTTCAAACTTGCCACATGACTATTTTATCTAAGATTTTGAAATTCATGGTTTGTATTCAAATGTCTGCCATTTGTTTACATCACCTTTGAAACAAACTAGTTTTGTTTCTAAATGTGCAAATAAATGTTATCATTATTCAACAAATAAACCTTTTAAATGCCAATAAGAATTTATTTCATATATCAAAACATGATGTGCTTAATGATATGAAAATATGCTACAAAGTTCTTTGCTTGACTAAAAAATTTCTTCCAAAATAATACTAATATTCATCCGATTTCAGGTAAGTAGTAGGTTTGTGGTGCAGTGGATATCAGCTTGGAACAAGAAATCAGGGAGCCGAGTTATAAATTCCAGTTAAATTCATTGCATTCACTTATGCGCAAATTATGCAGAAAGGTATTAATCTGCCTCCTCCTTCCAGTTAGGGGTTAAATAACAGGACAGATTGGGTTCTTTAGCCTTGGTTAGCAACCTGTCTACCACAGAAAGTAATGGTAACCTACTGTGATAAAATCTTCTGCCCAGTCAGTCATGTCTCAAAAGGACATGATTGCCCAAGCGTGTATCATGTATGGCACTTAACTGACTGAGTAGGTTAGTCTGAACACTTTTTAGCATTTTTTAATATCTATATAGAGGGGTGTTACAAGGGTCTGCTGTCTCCTCTCATACATTTAAATTTTCATTTAGTAGTATTCATATAAGATAATTTTGTTGTACTTATGTTCAAAAATGGATGATGTACAATATAGGTGAATGATTCAGCTAGAAAAATTGAAAATAAATACAATGTACTTAAATACATGTTAGATATATAATAGATCATTACATTTTAAATAAATCAATGGTGATTTGTGGCAATTTTTAAGATCAATTTGAGGTTTTTCTTGTTAAAAAGTTGCATGATTTTGATGCATTCAGTATTATGGATAAAAAAGATAGAAATTTTTTATAGAATTTTTTCTATAACATAGCATGAGCAAAACAAATGCACACATTTTAATGAGAAAAAAAGACCCCCAGAATGTTGTCAAAATCTGAACTTTTTTTTTTCTTTTAATAGTTGTGCTTAGTTTAATTCATAACATATGTAAGTAGGAAAAAAAGCAAACGATAATATAGTTAGGGTCACAAAGCACTATTTGATATCAGAAATCAGGCTTGCCACCACAGGCTTGCCAATCATAAGGTGGAGCTAGTATGCAGTGGCAATCTGTCTCCCTAGCTTTATCTCTCTCTCTCTCTCTCTCTATATATATATATATATATATATATATATATACACACACACACACACACTCTCTCTCTCTCTTTTACACTCTCACACCCTGATTGAGCACTGTGGAGGAATGGTAGACTTTGAAAAAAAACAGTAGCTACTCAAGCATCTATGCATTGTTCATTCAGTAATGAATTTGAACACTCTCAGCTACTAGCATATGTTACATTATATATAACACGCTAAAAGTCCGCCTTCTACTGAGCGCCCATAACTCAGTGGTATAATCGCCAACTGATGTTGATTCAGTTGGGTTTCAATCTTGGCTAGAAGTAATTGGATGTCTAACCATACCGATGAGCTGTGATACAGCAAAACAGATCTGTCTGCGAATGACTATATATATATATATATATATATATATATATAAATTTTTTGTATATTTGGGCATTATTTTAATTGACATAAGATAGCACATCAATAAGTCTGCAGCCTCACAGTTAAACTTTTCTTTTATCACAAATTTTTAATATATAATATTATAATGCCCCATCCATGTCATTATTGGAGAAGCATTAGTTCATGTGCATTGACAAGGAAGGTGATAATGTTAAAAATCTTTTTTTATTTTTGTATTAAATGCTTTTCATCATTACACTACAGACTTAATTATGTATATTTCGGTTACTCATTTAGTAAGAGTAATCTCTTAATAAAAGGTTAAAAAGCATTAGATGAGTAAGTGTGCGTATATGTATAGTATTTTTGTATTGTTTCTATGCTTATCAGTCATGACCAATAAGAAAATCTCTCAGCTGATTAAACAGTTTTAAGGTACTGATTGACTTCCCATTCTAATTCTAGACTGTTATCTTTAATGAATCATGTTGACTTTATATTTCAACCAATTTAAATTGATTTTATGAAGATTTAGAGAAGCACTGTGTACAACTAAAGCTATTAGTACATGTAATCTATAAGCTTTGCTGGCTGCTTTCTTTAGGGGGAAAAATTAATTGTAAATAAAACTCAGAATTTTATTTTTTTTTTAGCTTTGAATAATTTTAATCTGGTTTTATATTAAAGTTATTTTTTGTTAATCATATATAAACAGTTATTGATGAAGTTTTGGGAATATAGTGATCATAGATAAGAACTTGGTTGAAATCTCTCAAAACTATATAATGTTAGACAACATATAGCAAATTTTAACATTTTCAATTATTTTTTTATTTTTCTTTCTTTATTTTTTAAATAATCATTTCCCTTTAGGCAAGCCAGAACTACCACTGGTTCAGGGGGTTACAGTGAGAAAAAATAGGGTACAGGGATGCCTAAAAAAGAATAAGAGGTGGATGATTTAGAGAGGTTGGAGATGGCAATTAACATTGCATTTAAACTTTTGGAGATTGGAGCTATCAGGGAAGCAAGTATACAGAAGGGAGTTCCATAGGTGGGAAGTGTGAGAGAAGAAACAACTAGAGTAGAAGTGGCAGTTACATTTGACTATTTTAACAGTGAAAGAGTGGGATCTAGATGCCAATCTAATAACATGAGTAAATTCATGTGGTTGGCACACTAGGGAAAGAAGTTTGTTGGAGCAGAAACTGTGAAAAAATTTGTAGAAAAGGCAAAGAGAAGCCACATTCTGTCAGTGATAAAGTGACTGTGTCAAGGACATTAACTGAGTAACACAGGAAATTGAATGGTACATTGTGCTTGTCTGGGTGAACCACCAATTCCAGTGAGCTTCATACCCAAAAATGTCAGGTATCACTGTGCTGATGTATCTGTGATGGTCCTAGGGATTGTGGGAAAGGAAGACTGTCATGCAATCTATCTTTTCTCACAAGGCTTCAGGGTCAATGCTTTTGGCTTTATCAAGGTACTGGACATGGAGATAAAGCAATGGGTAAAGTGGTGGCTATGCATGTTCCCCTAGGATTTCCATGTGATCCACATAACCTAAATGTGGCTGGTTCAGAATTTCCACTCACATAACTCTCTAGACTTGAATTTTCTAGACTATTGTGTGTTAGGCATCACAGAGGGATCAGCATCCCCACAATCTTAGGACTCTTTGAAAGCTGACAATTTGGACATAATTGCTGCTATAAATGACCTGACCCAGACATGTGGTCATTTTCAAGGTTGCACTAAAGCCATCCTCAAAGCTTTAGGTTATTTTATTAAATAAACTTTGTTTTTTTTTTAAAGTTGAAAATGGGTATAATTATCTGAAAAACTGATTTTTTTAAATCACCATGTGTGTGTGTGTGTGTGTGTGTGTGTGTGTGTGTATATATATATATATATATATATATATATATATATTTTTGACCAGTAATCTTATTGAACATCTTTCATTAAATATGATGGACAAGGAAAATTTAGGTTTTTAGCATACTTACATTTTTCCATTTGATGGGGATAAGGGAAAACAAAATTTGTCCATATCATTCATTGTTCCAAGCACTTTCAGACACTTGATTAGTTTAATGGCTAATGAAATGGCAAAAAGCTCTTGGAACAATGGATATTTTTTGTACTGCACTAAATGTAAGAATGCTGAAAAAAACTAAAATTGTTTTTTTCTTTGTCATCATTTAACACACACACACACACACATATATATATATATATATATATATATATATATATACACACACACACACATATGTGATAAGGAACAAATAGGAAATGTTTATAAATCTAAACTTTTATTTAAGCTTCATCAGATAAAGAAATATGGAGGGGATGGAAAAGAAAGATAGTTCTGGTATTTTTAATCTTTAATTGTTGGTTTAGTAGAAGTCAAATGTATCAAATTAGCTCCTTATTTTTCACTTATATGTTTTATTTGCTGATGGAGCTTTTAATAAAGTTTAAATGTGTTAGATTTATGTTTCTTATCCTTTTATTTCATTGAATTTTAATGAAACATGCATAAGAGCAAATACACAAAATACGCACACACACACACACACACACACACACACACACACACACATTTACCAGATTATTAAAATTATTAAATTTAATATTGTAAAGTCATTAAATATTTTTTCACTCAATGGAAAATTATAAAAATTGTAAATTTTCTACATTGAAGAAAAAAGAAAATTAAATTCTTTTGATTTAAAAATTGTTTAAAACATGCACATTTGAAATAAGCATTCTAAATTTTATTTGCAATTTAAAAAATGCAGTGATGAAGCATCATAATAAAGGCAATAAAGAGAGGACAATAGTCCAACCAATGTAAATATTTGGAATATATGCTTTTTTCAGATCTTTTGACATGAATCACAAATCAAATTCAACTAAAGTAAAATTGGTATGTTGCGATATGCATGAAGTTAGCATTCTTGTTGCAATTCTTTTTAGCATTCCAATTGTGTAGTATTTGGTATCTTGTATGTTATAACAAAATGTAGTTTCTTTAAATATTGCTTTCTTTCTTACTTAGTATATTAACAAGTCTTATAAATGTAGCTTCATTGTTATTTCATATCACCATTGGCTTCACTGTTTGATGTACTCTATATTGTATATAAGAGTATACAATTTACTTGCTTTTTGCTGCATGTGCTTATGCCAATTGCATTTAAGTTATGACAATTTTTTATGAGACAATCCATTATATATAGTGCATATATATAGTATGGCATTATTTATCTTTTTATTTACCATTATGATTGCAGATGAATAAAAATTATGAAGTTGTATAATTTTAAATTTGTGACAGAAAGTATTATAAAATAATACTTATTCTGTGAATTTTGCTAGAATAATTGCTTTTGAAAACATGACAAATGGATAGACTTGATTACTACTTGGATTAAGGACGAGTGTACTCCTGCTGTCAAAAATGGCAAAATATGAGGATTATCTAAACTTATTTATAAATGGAACTTTGTGTGTGTGTCCGTTACCTATATACACCGAAACAGCTGAACCAATTTTCTTGAAAATTTACACAGTTGTACTATAAGCATTTGAGAGTGTTCTTAGCTAGGTTTTGTGTCAAGGAACTCCTGATAAATATTGATAATCGAAAAAATTGGGTTATAGAAGGAGTGGTCTGATTTTAATCAAATTTGATACACTCATAGACAAAGACATAAGAAACGATATTCAGAAGTTTCAAGGTAGCAGTTCTTACAATAGTGCAGAAAATCGATTTATATATATATGTTTGTGTGTGTGTGTCTGTTTATCTGCTTGTATGTCTGTATTTTTTTTTCAGCCCTTTTATTTTAGTTTTTGCTTCACGTTTGGCTCTAAGTAGGTATAATTGTAGTTCTTAGTCTCAGCCATGATACCATTTACTCAGAGGACTTATTTAGCCTTCAAAATTCAGTTTACGATGAAAAAAATTATTTGATATTGATACCAGCAAATCAAAATTTGACTTACATCCATTAATTTTTCTTTCAGTCTACGGTTTTGCTTTAACTGGAAACAACTATTGCTTTTTAGTCTTTCATGCCAACGTCCAAAGAGTCTGAGCTCCAGGACCATGGATTAGTTTTAAAGCTTTCATTACACCCGCGCGATGCCAGCCTATACTGTTAGTATATAAGTAAATGTGAACTGGCTTTTTTTTTTTTAACATTAAACAGCATATTTCTTTATTTACATCTACTGGCCTGAATATTTGAAATTGATCAAGAGGTCCTATGTGGCTGAGTGGTCAAAGCATGTCCATCTAATGATGGTTTCTCCTAGAAATTGCAAGTTTGAATCCTACCAGAGAACTCATCTTTTTCTAACAAGATTTCTTGAATATTCAGGCCGGTAGATGTAAATAAACATTTCTGAGCATCTACTCAAATATGAATATCCATGAAAAATAATGTTTAAATAGATAAATTAGAAATATTTCAGATTTAATCTACTTTTTAAGAATATTGATATATTAGTTGTTAATATATTAATGTTAATACAAACCTGATGGTGCCTTGAATGGCCAAATATGAAGTCAAATGTGTTTTCAATAAAACACTTTCCATGTATATTTGATGTAGGATGAAATGTCAATACTGACACATGGTCGAAAACAGATCTCCAGGCAACAAACGTGACCGTTGAATGAATTGTGCTACTGGAATCACTTAACGATAGATATTTAGTATATAAAGCACTCAGAAGTCTGAGTGTGTTTTGTGCTGTGCATCAGCACAAACCTTAAAATTGTTAAATTCTCTGCCTTCAGGTGGAGAGGAACACAGACCCGGTTCAGCCAAAGAGCAGTCTTGTCTGGGGAGCATTAGACTTGGTACCCAACCCTACTATGTGCATGGTCTATGGGGAAATTTTGCCCAGTACTTAGGGCTCAGAATCCTCACTACAAAAAGGCCTTGTGCCACATTCTTTTTTGGTGGATAAATACTGTTCTGTGTTGTGCATCATTGTGTTGTGTGTCATTAAAGGGATTGTTTTCTGAGTGAATTACTTGAGAGAATTATTCTGAGAGATTATTGTGTATTAGTCAAAGGATTTGTTTAGTACGTTGACTTTGTGAAGATACTGAAATTTCACTTGCGAATAACGAGTTAAGGAAAGTTCCCTTCACGATAATGTTACAAAAACTAATGTTATTTTTATATATATATATATATATATATACACACACACACACACACACAAATGAACACTGAGGTCAGCACCAGTGGCTTAGACACAATCTTCAGGCCATCAAACATGCACCACTGTCACATTCAGTGTTCACATTTATATGATGAGGTGAGGTATTGTAATTATTTACACTATTTACATTTTTTTTTTTTTTTAATCATATCACCCCGAGCAAGGCAGTAACGCCACTGATGTGCCGGGGGCTACGTAAGAGTGAAAAGATTAGAAGAGAGAAAGCCAGAAACCATATCCTAAACAGGGAACAAGTGATGAGCCTCTTCACCTGTTCAACAGACATGGGTGGAGTGTGAACCAGGCGATAGTTTAGTCTATCTACTCCAATTAAATAGCAGGAAAAAGAGATAGGGGAAATCAATGGATAACAATAACATATTTGAAGGACCCAATCAGGTGGATGATGTGTGTTGTGGTACAGTGGATATCGGCTCGGAACAAGAAACCAGGAATCTGAGTTCGAATTCCAGTTGAATCTACTGTATTCACTTTTGTGCAAATACCCTTGGGAAAGGTATTAATCCGTCTCTTCCTTCCAGTTATGGGTTAAATAGCGGGACAGACTGGGTTCTATAGCCTTGGTCGGCAACCAGTCTACCGCAGAAAGCAATGGCAACCTACTGCGGGATAATCTTCTGCCCAGTCAGTCATGTCTCTTTCGAGACATGATCGCCCAAGCGTGTATCACGTATGGTACTTAACTGACTGAATCAGGTGGATGATGGAATGAGGGTTGCATGGTGTAACAAGAGAAAGCGTGCTAAGACCCACAAGGAATAGGGAGACATTCAAAGCCATGATTGCCTACGTCCTGAAAGGACAGGGCACATATAGATACGGAAAATCTTGAAGATTAACAAAATGGTTTTAGCAACCGACATGTTTAATTTATTTGTTTGAACATTATTTTTAATCAATACTCGTATTTGAGTAGATATTCTGTTTTTAATCAAACAGGTATATTTATATGTTCTTTCTACCAGCCTGATTATTTATGATAAATTTGGTTACGAAAATGTGTGTTGATAGGGGTCACAGGTGTGAATCCTGCGAAGTGACACGTAATTTTGTAAGAAAATTTATCGTCAATAGTCAGGCCGGTACTACTGTCTACTAATATCTACTGAAATACAAGTATCGATTAAAAATAATGTTCAAACAAATAAATATATATATACACACACACAGACATATATATATATATATATATATATATATATACACACAGACACACACACACATATATAAAATTCTGTGGGGCATTGTTGTCTTGTTTGGGACGAACTGATTAAAATAAATGTGTGTGTATAACAGTTTAAAATATATTTTTGTCAATATAGAAAAATATTGTTTGAAAGTGAATAACCTATAAGTATAGCATTATTACCAAGAAGATATTTTCCCATATTGTAGAATTGAATTAAAATATGCTATTTTTGTTTGTTTATAAAAAAAAAATGTTTTCACATGTTGTCTTCATAACAAGTGGATGGGTACAGTTGATATTTAGTCAGGATTTTTTACATCCAATCCTATCACTTTCAGCAAGCATGCTTACCATTTTCAAGTTGATACTGATGTAAGCAAAACTTCGGATTTAATGATTGCTTCTGAATTCTCTTTAGAATAGTAACCAATGTCTCTAAATGCATGAGTTTTTGTATTTATCGAACATTCTGCAGTAATTGCTTGCTAAGCATAATATGAAGAAAAAAAATAACTAGGCTATTTGTAGTTGATTTACCCTCAAGTGATGAAAGAATAGAACTGTTAGGTTTATCTCAAAACCTGAGCTAACTCTGTAAAGCTCTTGATATTGATGTTGTTTTGAAAAGAATTTTTTTTTTTTTAATCATATCACCCCAAGCAAGGCGGTAAAGCCACTGATATACAGGGGGCTACATTGGAGT